>VDFB02075321.1:334810890-335084926 GCA_007258455.2 Sequoia sempervirens | reverse complement strand
TTGCTTAGATGAAACTTAGTGAAATGACCTTATATTTATAGGTATGTAACATTAATTTTTCAAAATTTAAATAACACAAGCTGACATCTAAATATGGATTTGGAAATGTTAAAATACCTCCAAAAAAATAATTTTAATTTAGGTCCTAGATCTAAGGGAGGACTTGGTGCAAGGTCACCAAGACCTCATAAGCAAGTCTTTATGTCATTTTTGGTTTTTGGGCTATTGGTGTGTGTTGGTGTTTAATAAAGTCATTTATGGTTGTTTAGGATCATGTAATCCATTTTTGATGTATTTATTGGGTCATTGGTTTTAAAATGGGAAAAGTTGCTAAAAATTTGTCATGCAACTTTAGCAAGGTGGAAAAATCAAGAAAATGGTTACATGCAAGAAAGAAATGGTTACAAACCATTGGGATTGATTGTAATTGTATAAATATACCTTCAAAAGTTGAATGGTGGATTTGGGGAATTGATTTTTGTAGTTTTGGGTTAATGAAAGCAAGTTTTTATGTTTTTCTATCATTGCAACCCTTCTTCTTTCTTGTATGGCCTGTACAATCCATTTAATGATCTAAAACTAGTTGGAATGCATGGGAATGTGAATCCTCTTTCTTTTGGTTTTTGTACTAGAATTGAATTTCATTGAGTTTTGTGTAAGATATGGCCATTTTCGTGAATGTTGCCATATTCTAATAATGTTTTCCATAATTTGTAGTCTGAGAACATGCTAATACTACCATGTATGGTATAGTACAAGCTTGAAACCAATTCTAAAAGTTGAGGGAATGAGTCTAGTTTCATATTATTTTGGTTTGAGAAAATTTGATTAAGTTTTGAATGAGTTATGCCATTTTTGGTGAGAGAAGGTCCGTGGTTGGCCTAGGGTTTCCAGCAGATGAAGTAATTGCATAACTTTTTATTGCATCATTGAAATTTCATAAAATTTGGTGAAATTTTTGGTTTTGATCATATCTAAAAACCATTTAAAGGATAGTTCATAGTTTTCAAGTTTCATGGAGTTATTAATGTCAGGTTGCTTGCATTTGTTTGAAAAATAGTAAAAAACCCAAGTTCAATGAAGTCTTGATGAAAGCTATGCATTGTGTGATGAAGGTTGGATCAGAAATCATGATGGCACATTGTTAGAGGTCAGAACAAGTCTAAAACATCATATTACATGTTGTCCCTTTATTTTTTTCCTTGGTGGTGTGCCATTAGGCTTGTGAGCAAGTTACCAAAGATGGAAAAAGTAGCACTTTTGCATCATTTGTATTGAAACCTTGTTTGAATGTGTCAAGTTAGTCTTGTTGTGAGTCCTTCCTCTACATCAGGACCCATTTTCCCATGGATGAATGGGTCCTAGGTCACTCACCTAGGACACACTTTGCTCAATGAGAAGATTTATTTTTAGGTATTAATGAATGTTGGGTTTCATATTCTAAAAATGTGAGTAGATAGGCTTGGATTTGAATTAAAGGGGCCAATTAAGGAAAATTAAGCTCAATTAATTAAGGGAGCCCTAAATAAGTGTGAAAGTGTAAATTGGTACACTTTGCAACACCAAAAATAAGGCACAATTAAGTTCATTTTAATTAATAAGTCCCTAAAATTTATGTGAATATATAAAATACATATAGTTACAACACTAAATTAAGGCATAATTAAGTTCATTTTAATAATAATTCCAAATTAAGTGTGAAAAAGAAATATGTTTTGCTCTGCTGGTCACAAGTTCTAGTCTCCCCCCCGTCCCGTGGTACCGGAGGGCGTGTCGCGCCAGCGCCGCCGGTCACGTTAAAAAGTTTACCAGGTGCACTGCAGTTTATAGGGGGTCGTGCTACCCGATTCTTGCAGTCTAATAAAAAAAAAAAAAAGAAAAAAAAAAGAAAAAGAAATATGTTTTCCTACACTACAAGATCAAAGAGATCAACCAATCAAATGAGATCATTTCGAGACTGAAATTTCATATTGAAGAAAGTAAAAGAGTAGAAGACTATTTCAATGCTAAAGTGAAAGAAAAATATGAAGAATGCTCAAGTATTGAATAGGAAGTTGTAACCTTGAGATCAAATTTGGAGAAAACAAAGATTCAAGAAGAGTACTAGAATGCTTGATGAGATGATTGAAAATCAAAAGGGATCTAAAGACAAAAAAGGATTAGGGTTTAAAAAAGGAGAAATCACAAAGACAGATCAAACTCCAAAAAAACTAAAAGGAAGATCAAGAACAAGAAGAGAATGGCAAGAAGGTCTAAAATCAGAGGAAAGACTTCAAAATACCACTAGTTAGACAACCAAATGCACAAAGGTACCCATATTTTAATGTTTTTTTGTTATTCTTGCAATAAATTTGGACATAAGGCTATGTAATTGTGGAATGAATCAGAATGTTCAATCATTTCCTAGTTACTGTTTTATGTGCAAAAGATTTGGTCATAAGGCTAGTGAATGCAAAAATAAAATGATGAATGGTTATAACAATGGTATGATGTTTCAATATTTCAATGGCTACTGTTATACATGCAATGGATTTGGGAATAAAGCTAATCAATGCAAATCCAAAATGGGTAGAAGTAAGCTTGTTCAAAATGTCAAATTCCACAAATACAATAAGTTAGGACACATTGCTAAGTTTTGTAGAACCAAGAATGTAAAGATTGATCTGTTAAAGAAGAACGGTCTAGTGAAAAAGGTTGATCTAGTAGAGATGAAGAAAGAGATGAATAAAATATGGAAAAATAAAGAGGAGAATGACGTTAAGGATGTGTCTATGTCAGCTTCTAGTGCAGATGTATCCTTTGAAAAACTAAGTTGAGAGCTTTGGATCGGGAGGATTTTTAACAAAAAATAATTAAGCCATTTCCAAAGATATGGTGTTGATGCCTTCATCACATGGATATGAGATGCAAGCCAATATGCTTGGCCCATTGGTGAAAACACTAGTGGAAAATATCAAGATGTAGAAGTTTGCAAAGAAATCAAAGGTGACTATGAATTACAATTAGGGTTGTTAGCTTTTTACGCCTAACTTCAAATCAAGCATTCAATATGAATTAGGTTATTTCAAAAATGGTTTATAAGTGATTTAGCATATTTCTAAGTCATTTGTAAATGAGTATTCAAAGAGAGAAGAGTAGTAAAGGAGCGAAGAGAATCATTTTGGAATTCTTTTGCATGAAACCCTAACTAGTTGTGAACAAAAGGTATTTATAGTTTCCTTTTTCCCTAAGATTTTGAAGCACTTTCATTATGATTAGAAGATGTATACCCCACAAGTTATGAGGTTGTGGAACGACCCCATCCAAAATTCAAATAGCACCTTGATAAGTCAATGATGATTGATTTGGATGGTGTATTCTCGAGCATCCCATATGGCATGTTACATATTGAAGATGTAAGAATTTACATACATGCAAAGTTGGAAGAGTATAATTAGTCAAACTTGGGTGATGTATGGTGTAATGAACTCATCAAAGACCAATTTGAACTGAAATTTGAGTTCAAGGATTTGGTGAAGAAGAAGTTCAATGTTTGGAATAATTTTTCAATATTTTGCTATGTGGATGAGTGGGTTAGATACACCTTGAGTTGAATTCATGATAGGTTTATAATGTGACCAGATATTCCTCATTTAATTAAGAAGGAGGTGATTAGGGTTTTTATAGGATTATGGTCAACCAAACTAGTTCTAGCACTCAAATTGGTAAAGAGGGTATGTGCAGGATCATGATGGGCCAAAAAGTGGCAATATGATGGGTATGTGTAGGGGTATGTGGTTGACAACTTTTTTATTACCCAAAATTGATGAAACGAAAAGGGTTTTTAAAGGACATTCTCAGCTTTCCACCAATATAAATTATGTTTTACTTTGAATTTAATAAATAACTATTAGTCATTTTCTATTTAAATTGACTAAAGTCCTGATTGATTAGGTGATTGAAAAACATCTATAGTTTTCAACGATTATCACATTTTTGAATCTAAAATATGCATCACATTCTATACTTTGCATACTATAGGATTAAAAATGAATTTCATGAAGTTTTGACCAAATTAAGGTGGTCAACATAAGCTTTTATATTTTTTTAAGTTGTAATAAAAAAATCATAATTAATTATTTACTTGGAAAAAAATAGCAAAAAAATATGTATCACATCGGGACATGAGTCCTCTACTTATATCTAAATCTTATAAAAAAAATATTATCATTTTATTGTGGTTAGGGTGGTCAGATAGACACCTCCTTATTTTTTCCCTAAAATTTAAGTACTAGATTGCATTGAAATTTCAAATTTTCACCAAATATATTTTTTTTAAAAATAAACCTAGTAGTTTAGAAACTACATTCAATTTTATACAAATTCTATTCTTACATATTCTTGAAATAATATAGATAACTTATTCAAATTTTTACATCAAGTTGCCTAACTCTGTTTTTTCTGAATTTTTTGCCACTTAAGGGCCTATTTTTTCCATGATGATCTTGCACATACCCAAGAATCAAATGGCGATGAATCTAACTAGCATGAAATATGACAAGAGATCCCTAACCATTAAGGACATCAAATATGCTACGGTAAAATATGCATCAATGGTAATAGGGTACAACATATATTTCACAAACAGGGAGAACTTTTTTTTTGCAACTGCCATCAACACTACATATGAGATGGTTAAGAAAGGTGCTAACTGTGATTTATATGAGTTGTTGAGGGGAACAACTCTTGGAAAGAATGTAGGAGATCAAGGACTCCTTGTACCTCTTCAAGTTTGGTACCTTGATTATTTATTTACTTTTCTACTTTCTTAATGAAGTTCCTGGAACCGGGAACATAGTATGGTTAAAGGAAAGGCCTATGGAACATCAAATCAGAGACCACTTGATGACATTAGGTGATGAAGACACACAAAAGAAGGCACTATGGGGACTCCTAAAAAATTTCCAATAAAATATGCAATCCAAAGAAATGATTATGAAGAGTGTGGCAAAAAAGTATAAAAATGACATTACCTTCATGGTTAGTAAGGACTACTGCATAATGGAGGTTTTTGATCCTAGGAAAGTGTGGATCTCAAAAATGGGATATGAAGTTACAGAGGATGTAATTGTTGGTCTAGCTGACCATGCTCTAAGAAAGCGTAAAGAAGCCTCTAAGGAAAGATATGGAACATATCAGGAAAATTCTATGGAACTTGTACACATGTAATAGAGGGAGTAAAAATAAAGAAATTAGTTTAAAAGATGACTGCACAGGTTGTAGAAATGATGGGGCTTTCAAAGGAACAATTGGAGAAAGCCAAAAGTATGTCTAACTCTCAAAGTGATGCATCCAACATAAGAAGATCTGGTAGAACATCTACCTCCTCTCTAGTTGCCCCCAAGTCCTCTAATAATTTTCCCTCTTTTAGTGGAACTAAGAGAAAGGAGTCAACTAATACTCCAACAAAACAATTGAGTGTGTTAGTGAAGGAAAATAGCATTCTAGCAAAGCAGCAAGGTGTTCCACAATAAAGAAGAGTGAAGGATAAGGCTATAAGGGAAAATAATCTAAGTGTGGATGAAGAAGAGGATGAGGTAGAGGATCAACCTCTCATAATGCAAAGAAAATTCAGAGTCTCTTAAGCAGAGACAAGTGCAAATACGATCAAGGAACTAACATTGTAGACATAGATAGTGAAGCAGAGGTAGCGAGACTGTAAAAGGAATTCAATATTTATGTAAGGGAAAAGAAAACCAAGTTTGAAAAAGGATAAAAGGATCTGGAAGCAAAGAAGAAGAAGAAGAAGAATAAGGCTTCCCCGATAAGAACAGAGTCCCATGAAATTAGAAGCATTATTTAATGGCATAGTGGAGCATGAAATGTTGGAACAAATTGTTGTCATGTATACCACTGTGGATGACATTTATAAGTCTACAATAGAAGAAGCAATTTTTAGATATATTGTTACATTTGATGTCAGCATGAAGGATATTGAAGGCCAATTACTTGAAAATCTGAAAAATGCATTTTATGCAAGAAGAGAAGAGGAAATGAATGAAGATGAAAAGTTGGGATCATTTGCTTTGGAGAAAGTTAGTGTTAGCTTTTCTGATGAAGATAGAGCTAAATTAGCATAATTGTATAATAAAGAGTTCAGAACTAAGCAAAGGGTCATTATCCTAATGAGTAGAGATAAAAATGATATTGAAAGGTTAAGGAATGAATCAGTTGAGAAAATTTCAAAATTAGAAAAATGGTTAGGCATGACCCCAAACACTGAATAAAAAATGCATAATGATATTTTTATTCCAAAAGATAATATTCCAGAAGATATACAACATGAAGATGCTCAACTTGATCATGGTGTAGAGAAGGATAAAGAGCAAGAAGATTTCTCTCCAGTAGTGGAGAATGTGGGTACAAAAGAAGAGAATACTAATAACAACACTTAGGAGAAAGCATTTTTGGAGAAGAAATTGTTGAAGAGTTGCAAAAAGAGAAGAATGTTGAATAAGAGGTTGTACAAGACAACCAAGAGATCAATGAGGAAAAAAATACAAAAAATATGCTTTCTCTAAATAACAATGAAAAATCGGTTGATGATGAGAAGGATGAGACAAAGTATGGAAATCCTAAGAACAATGAAGAGAAAAAATAAGACAAAATTGGTGACAAGGAAAAAAAGGATGAAGGAAATGTGAAGATGGTTGGAGAATCTTTCAAAACCTCTAGAGATTTGTTAAATAATTCACTATGAATGTAATTATAGTTCCAACACGTTGTTTCCACCTAGTTACTACAAATCCCAATGCAACAAGGACAAGTTGACATGGAGAAAATGTCTCCCCTACACAAGTTACAACTCAGTGATGTGAATTTCATGCCTCCACAAGATTTTTTTTTTGCAAACACATCAAAAGAGTGTGAAGTTAATAGGTGAAGTAGTGAATGTGCTACAAGAGAGTATTCCTAGAGTAAGTGTTGATAATTCTTTATCTAATCTGAAAAATTTGAAGCTTTTATTTGATTCTTTCAAAGAATATTATACTAGCCTTGAAGAGAAGTTGGAGAAGGAGATCAATAAGAAAATGAATGATAGAAGATTGGAATACATAATAGATAAGTGTGCTACTACATGTATGGAAAACTACAAAACAACCTAAAATATGTGTAGAGTTGTGTTGAAGAGGCCAAGGATTTATTTCATTTTTTCTTGAAGTTTCCTAGTTCCACCAAGAACATAAAGGTTGAGATGCACTCCATTGAGGCCCAAATTGATAAGGCATCTGATGCCTATGATCCAGCAAATGATCCAGCTGGATCTATTAGAGAAATAATTAAAAATCTGTATGAATAATTTTTCCAGCTGTAAGAGAAATGAGAAAATATCGTAGTGCAGTTTGGACAACTTAGGGACTTGGTGATTGGAAAGATTATGCTTATATCCAATGCTTTGAATAGTGCGGAGAAAGCAATAAATTTAAATATGATACCTAATACTCTAGATGAATGAGAAGAACTCCTCATGGAGTTTGAGACCATGGACCACATGCTTGGGGTGACAAAGACATGATGGGAGAATGGAAAAAAGGTTTGGCAAGTACACATTTCAAAATTTTAGGTGTTATACACTTCTTCTAGTTGATCTATGTATGCTTCTTTTTCTTATGCATCTCAAATTTTATTGTATATATACAAAAGTTAGAGGATAGTATACTAGTGCAAATTTTGATTAGTTTAGATAGATATCATGCTATTAGGGAGGGTTTCTTAGAATTTTTGAGAAGTTTTCTACTCTCATGCATATATGTATATATTAGTTAGGGGGAGTATGTGAGTAATTCATGTATATATGAAATGGGGAGAAGGATAAATATTCTTGTAAATGATTCCAAAGGGGAGCACAAAACAAGAAATATGTGCATGCACCCTTTGCCCTTGATGTCAAAGGGGTAGAATAGTTTGGAGAATATATGGAGAAGGTTTGATGCATGTTGCCATCATGATAAAGGGGGAGACTTTTGGAAGTTTGAGGAGATTTTCATTGGTATGGTTGTTGGCAACATGGGCATGACCTTATACAATATTGTCATTGATGTCAACATTGTGATTTGATGTGAATATTTATGTATAGTTGGTTGGTGAGACATGAGTGAGCATGGAGATGGTAATCTAGTATAGAGATGCAAATGTTTTTCTCTGGTGAAGAACAAAAGGATTGATTATTTGATTAAGTCTAGAACACTAATTTTTAGTGTATAGAGCATCAGGTTTTTGGTTCGTATTGGTTCTTCTTGATTTTTTTTTTTTTTTGTGGTTCTAAGGATTTTTTGGTACATTTTTTAGGACCTTAAATCCAAAGTTTCATGTCTTTATGTCCTCTATTACAAAATTTATGATTGACAGTATATTGAGTTTACCAGTGATAGTGTTTGTCAGTGCAAAGTACCTGTTTGGAATCATCTACATTCCACCATAGAATAATATTTAGTTTTACAATTTTTGGGAGTATTTATAGATTTTAGAAGGGTTTTTTTTCCAAGTGGCATATGTATTGGAGGTCCACATGTCAGATTTTGGATAATTAGTTGGTGTATTTTGGTGTTGTCTCACCAATGGTGTTGACCTAATATGTTTGTGGTTGTACGAAGTTAAAAGAAGTATTGATCAGTTATGTGGGAGCTATTATAGGTCCATTCTGACCTATTTATATGTGTTACAAGTTTGAATTAAGGTGTGAAGCATGTATGTTTGATCTTGAGCCGACAAGTTATTGTTTTGCATGATACATCTAATTAGGTCGACCTAATTGATATTGTTGGTGTTGTGAATTCCTAGGCAAAGCATGTGAATGTAATGTGAATGCAGAGCAAGGCAGAGTAATATGAAGTGTGTTGATTCAATTTTTTGAGCTTCAATGGAGCTGTATTTCCTGCATATTGTAGATACATTTGTAGCAGTTCAAAAATTGGCAGTGAGCCACCCCTCTCTTCTATTTATCTTATTCTATGGACAGTGATTCCACCAAATAGTGAGTCCACCTGGTAGTGAGCCTTTCTATAATATCTTATAACTGATTATAATATATTGTGAGCTAATCCTCACCATGTGGTTTTTCCCTTTTTGGTTCTTTCACGTAAAAAATTGGTGTTCATGTGTTATATGCTTTGATGGTTATTTTCATGGTTTTTTCCTTACTATAATTTGAATATGATATGTGGAATGAATGTTTAAGTGGTTTCAGGGAATACTAATTCACCCCTCCCCCGCCCTCTAGTATTTTGGGTGTTCAACAATAAACTCTTCTCTAAAAATGTTAGTTGACTTTTATAATCAATATTGATACTAAAGAATACAAGTTTTATTATCTAGGCCCTTAAGCAATAAAACTAGTTACAAAAAAAGGTTTTGGATTACCTAGTTGAAGAGGTACACTTATACACTATGTTTATGATGTCTCACTCATATGTTATCTTTATGCCATGTTATTATGCATATTATGCTCATCTTTCTTATAATTCTAATACTTATCATATCTACATCTTATGATCCTATATTTTAATACTTATCATGTCTACATTTATGATTGAATGCCTTATGATACTTATCATTCTTAGGTCCTATTAGTACATACTGTTATCCTTGTCATGCCCACATTATGATATTCTATTTGTCTAAAATTATTAACTAGTCGTTACAACCATTATTATATTAATACTCATATATTGGAGGCAACCATATTTACATGTTCCTTATTAATTATATTGTAATAGTGTGTGCCTACACAATGTTATCCATAGATATACCTTAGTACATAATTCTTGTGCTTACATGAGTACATCCTATTATGTTACTTTATCACATTTATCTTTTATTTGCATCATGTATATGCTATCCCTCTCCTCCAATTTCTTGCATTTGTTGCATGCAATCAATTGGAGAGGACATAAATTGTTCCTAATTCTTTTCATGGTTGAAATTTAAAATGGAGTCTTATAGTAAATAAAGACTCATCCCCTTATTTAGATGAAGTTATGTCAATTTATGGGAGCACTGCCACATCACATGGATTTTTTATTACATCACAATACTACATCATGTAGAGTTTTATTACATTACTACATAATGTCATGGATCTTTTCCACATTGGTGTGTATTGAGTGCACCCTCATCCTATTTTCCTCATCAAAAACCTTTTTCATATATCTCTTTTCAAATAGGAAAATGTTCCTATATGTTCTCTTTTTTCTTTTTATAAATATATTTAGAGCAACCTGTAGTTTTTACTTACTTCAAGTATGTCACCTAGACACTACTTGTTGCATATGTTTTGTTGATTTACAAGTTTTGATGGAATGCTCATACCAAAGATAATATAATAAAGGTATTGTATCCTTATATGAGTCAAAATATTTATTTTTCATGTTTGTTAAGAATGTTCATATACTTTGAAATGTATGCTCATGTTAGACTTGCACATACAATAACATGGGGAAAATATGATGATGAGCTTAACATACCATGCGATTATTTTTTCCCCTAGCTTGATGAGAATGTTTTAATATAATAACATATTGACATGTGGCAAACACTTATATTGAGTTTGACTTACATTGTCTTGATCCCTATCTTCATTTAACCTCCATTAACATTGATTTTCATACATTCATTACCTACCTCCAAACCACCACCTTATCCATGTATATCATTTACAAATGACTAGAGATTGATCTATTTCAATCCTAAAGAGTGCAAGAATTATCTTGAAATCCCAAGGCTTCAAATTCAACCATTATACCTCCTATTTTATGTGCCAACTTAAGACATGTTTCATGCAACATGTTTCTATTTGATTGTATTTAACTAAAATTTATTCAATTCAAGAAAAGAGCAATACAGAGCTAATAAGGATATTCATTATACACTTAATTTCGTAAGGTGGATGTTTAGGTAACACTTCAATTCTAAAAGGAAATAAAATAATCAAAGTTGGACTATTATCATATACGCCACTTGCACGTTTGAAAATATTGTCTTTGATCTTTTTCATAGTTGTTATTTTCATCCACTTAAGGGTATGATGTATGAGAACCCATTCACCTATCAAAACAACAAACTCCTTATCAATTTCACCAGTCACTACCTTAATAGATTTAGATATCTAGGAGGGGTGAGCAAATCTTCAAGCATGCTCTTTATTAGATTAGTTCTATGTGAGTCAAATCAATTTTATAGGTTTAAGGTTTGTAGTAGTTGGGATCAAACTCATCGGATTTGACATGAATTTACATCATTTTTACAATAATTTAAACATTGAGACATTCATTAAATAGACACAATTGAATTTTATATTAATAAATTGATTGAGAACATCAACAATTATTTATTATTAATTTTAAAATAAATATATCTAATCTCTTTTTTTTTTTAATAGTTTTTGCTGACTTTATTATTTACATTAACTCTAAAAGTTTGTTTTTATTTTTGTTTGCCTAAATCGATTAGTAGAATCTTATAATCATATTTGCAACAAAGAATTATTACTTAGATGGGTTGGTGTAAAATTTGTGAATTAAAATCATGTTAAAATCCGATTTGACATTATTTGTCCAAATTAATGGAGAAAAATGTAACGTTTTTAAAGCTGTAAAATGCACCATTTTTTTTCCAAAGGGGAGCAGGTAGATAAAATATACTTTATTTTGACTTTAAATTAAAATAATATTTAAATAAAATTACTTTAATCTAGTGGCCGACAATACCAAGAAACTTTCAAATTGCAAACAAGATAATAAATAGTGTCATAATTACTTTAGAAAAGTTTTGTCACGGGTGTCTTTCCTATGATGTAAAGTTTAAACAACTCGTGTGTCTATTTTTCCTAATTTTATGGGATGAGTTCTCATTAGTTTGAATATTGTGATTAAGGAATCTTAGGATTATGGACTCTTTAGATTAATAATATTCAATTTTATTTGGTTGGTTCGGATTTTTATGGGAGTCATCTTTAGTTTAGTTTTCTTTCTTTTTTACATGCTATTTTAAATATTTTTTTTGATGAATAGGGTCTATATTTATATTAATAAAAGATAAAAATATACATGTTTATAAAAAATAGGTGGGTGGTAAGAAGGAACACCCGAGAGTCACATGGGCACAGCGAGAAAATCAAAGAGTCCCTCATGACTATGGACTCTTTAGATTAATAGTGTTCGACTCTATTTGATTAGTTCCTATTTTTATGGGATGAGTCATCGTTAGTTTTATTTCTTCATGTTGTTTAGTCTTTATGGACTCTTTCTATTAATAGTGGTCTACTTTGTTTGGTTGGTGATAGTGATGGTGATGGCAATGGTGATGGTGATAGTGATGGTGATTGTGATTGTGATTGTGAATGAAGGTGCAATTGTTATTGTAATATTTTACAAATTTTTCATTTTCACATCTTTTATCACGACTCATTTTATTCTAATTAATTTTGTTCAATCACTTAAATATCAAAATGTTAATATTTAATAAAAAATTATAAATACAAATATATGAAATATACAATAAAATCATTTTTAAATTTTGTTTCTATTGTATAATTTTTCTTACTATGAACACAAATTTTTAAATAAAAATAAAAACTTAAATTTCATAATATATTGAGTTAAAAAGAAGAGATAAAAAAATGAAATGAAATTAAAATAGAATGAGGTAAAAAATAGGGAATTTTTTTTAGCTTTGTCATGGGTAAAACATGATAGCATAAATAAATTAGGTTTTTCTTTGTTTATTCTATTACAATTATAAGTTAGGGTTTAAATTAAAATATTATATTTTTGTACAAGTGTATTACAAAAAATAGCCTTGTTAAAAAAATTAATTATAGAGTAAAATAAATTAAATATTTTGCATGTATTTAGTTATCTCTTATTTAACAAATAGATAAACATATAAAATAAATTATTTTTTTATTAAAAGATAAAAATGGGAATGGCCTATACCCATTACAAAACAACCATAAAGGCCTAGTAAAAAGAGATCACAAGAAGTGAGACAACCAAAAAACTAAAAAGGCTACACATAAAAGACCAACAAAAAAACTAAAATGCAAATATAGTCAGAGACCAACACAAGCCCAAAACCAAATACTGATCATGGAGTAGGCAAAGACCCTTGATAGTTTGGCATTCTTTCATAAGGAATTGAAGCTTCTCTTTGAAGGACAAAGCCTTCTAGTTCTTGTTGCCACCGTAATTAATAGGAGGATGTAGTACTTTCCACTTTCTTACCCTTCTTTTTAAAGTTGGTCTTAGTGGCATCCAAAAGATCATCACCAACTCACTTACCTTGATAGTTCTTTAGATGTTGCTAGAACACCTGAATGGTGACAACATTGTTTTTCACCATTTCTTTACTATACTTGACAATCTCTTATAGACTACAAAGGGCTTTTCCTTGGTTGCTTTGTAGAGTAGCAACCTCTTCCTAAAGTTGGTTTCTCTCCTCAAAGGTCCTAATGAAAGAATTTACCTCCTCAAACTCTTTTTCAATGTTATCCCACTTCTTGAAAGTCCTAGCCATGTCAGATAGTAAGTTCCAATGACCAGAGTCCTCCACCTCACCTGACCAATCCAATAATTTTTTTTTGTTATTTAACTTTTTCAAATCTATTTTAATTATCTTTTTGTGTATTTTTAGTAGTTTAAATTAATAAATCATATGAAATAAATATTTTTTCTTTTATTTTTATTTTATTTTTGGAAAAAAGAATTGTATTCAAGAAATCTTAAGTACATATACAAAAATAATAATTTTCAAATGATGACCACCATCATAACATATAACAAAAAATACAAGTGAACTTAACATGATGGCTCTACAACTAGCGAGTAGGAAAAGGAGCGGGGCTTCAAATTTGAATTCCTCTACCATTGAAGATGGGGGAGACTCTGAGTCTGATGATGATGATACAGCTTATCCTTTCCTCATGCAGACTTCTTTGGCTTGTTCAGTGTCCGGCGTTCCCTCTCTCCTATTTGGGACGCTTTGTATTTCCTTTCTGGGCCTCTGTTTCTGATTGGTGGTGTCCACTGAGGGCACAGGTTTTTTCTTTGCGGGCTTGGACTATTCTTTGGGCCTCCTTGGTTCTACATACTTGCCCTCTTTCATGGGTTGGCCTTTGGGTGGATTTGCAGATCCCTTGGGCTCTCTTCTTGTGGCCCCTATCGTTGTTGGGTAGGTTATTTCTACTAGGCAAGATGTCGCTGTTACGGTTCTTCCTATTGGTTTGTTGGCTCCAGCCTTTTGTTCACTTGTTACTACTTTATGTTGGCGTTTGGAGGTTCCTCTCAGGGTTCGTCCCTTGTGGGGGTGCCTAGTGGTGTTTTTGGGTGTGGTGGCTAGGGTGAAAGTTCTACTCCCTTCCCCACACCCTATGTTGTTTGTTGCTTGGTCTTTGAGATGGTGGCTTTGTCATCATCTGGACTCAACTCTTGCTTGGGCTTCCCTTGGTGGTTTTGTTTGGAATCTTCTATTTTTTCGCACATAATGGTGGTAGGCCCTCTTTGTGTTGGGGTCTTGAGGCACTGTGGAAGGTGGTGTTGGGAGTCCATGTTCTTGTAGGGCTCTCTGATGGTCTATTTCTACCTATGTGGGCTCTTGTTGGCTGCTATAAGGGGGATATCCTTGGGCCAATTTTTGGATATGATGTGGGTTGGTTGTTGGTTTGCCTTGGACAGACTCCCTTGTGGCTTCTTGGGGGTCTGGGGTTGGTTGGGGTTCTCTCGATTCGTGGGTTACCCCCTGTGGTGGGTGAAGCGATTGCAGAGAATGGATCTCTTCTACGGTGGTTGTTGTCGAGTTTGCTAAAGGGTGGTATGTTTTCTTTTCCTATGGGTGTGGTGGCTTCCTTCCTTTTTCTACAGCTAAGTCCTATCAAGGTGGATTCATATTCTATTGAGGTGAAGTTGGGGGTTGTGGTTTTGGTTGGAAGCATCCTTTCCTGGTTTTCTCTACTGTCATCCCTTTTGAGATGGGATCTACTCCTATGGAAGTGGCATATTGAGCTGTTGGAGATTTATAGGTCCGATGGGAAAATTTTACGTACTATCCTCTCCACTAGAGGGGAGCTCTCTCCTTTAGAGGTAGAGTTTGAGTTGGCGTCATGGTTTGGCTGGTGTGTGATGTTGGGCTCCAAGTTGTTGTTCATGTGCTGCAGCAAACCTAGTGGTGTCTCTACTGCAAGTTGTGATTTTTACCCCTTTGTGGGTGAGAATATGTTTGGGCCTGGTTTGGGTTTGTTAAATGAAAGGTCTGTTGTAGTTCTATTGTTGTAGATGGTCTGTGGTTTTTGGAGTGGAAGATCTATTCGTACCCTACTTCTTCAGGGCATTGGTTCATGGTGTTTGGTTGCTCATGGAGATTTCATTGGCCTTTGGGTCATCTTTGTTGAATGGAAGATTTGTTGCAGGCCTGCTGTTGCAAATGGTCTATGGCCTTCAGAGTGGAAGGTCTTTTTTTTCCTATGATTGCAGGGTGTTGGTCTAATGTATTTAGTTGCTCCTAGTTTTATTCCAGGTCAATGGTGTTGGTTCTTTGTGTTTGGTGGCTCCTGGTTTCTTGCTAGGAATGTGTTGTAAGCCGTTTTTGGCTTGGCCTACTCTGGGTCATTGGCTTCTACTATGGTTCTACTGTTAATGGCTCGTAGGGCCTTGTTCGGCAGGGTCTACACCCCTATTGTTTTGTGGTGTTTGTCTATTGTTGATGGCCCATAGGGCCTTGTTCTAAGGGTTTGCACCCTTGTTTTGTTGCTCTTCTTGTGTTCTAGTTGTTGGCCCACTGGGATTTTTTCTACAAGGATGACACCCTCATTTGCTGCTTTTAATTTTAAAAACATACAATAGAAAAGGGATCCATCATGGGATCTTAACAAACCACCAATCAATACCCATAGAAAAATCAAAGATCCTTGCAAGCCACATCCATCCCAATCTCAACCAATTGAACATACACCCTTTGATCATTATAAATAAGCTCGATGATCTGTTGTAATTTATCTTGGTCTAAATCACCCTATTAGTATTATTTCAACTATGTATCCATTTAGAGGCCTATTTCGCTAAACAATCTACCACCCTATTCCATTCTCTAGGAACATGCACCAAAGACATTGACTCAAACTTTATGACCAAACAATAAATTTTTCATGAACAAAGTCAATCTCTAAGAAGCCTCTTCGAAATTTCTTTTATTCAATAAGGAGACAAGAATCATGGATTTAGTTTCATAGATAACCTTTCTCCATTCCTTTTCATAGGATTTTTCCAGATTCTTTAGAATCACCTAAGATTCCATATAATTATTTGAGTGAAACACATATAGGTAGAGAAGAGAGAGTGAGTCGAGCCTTCACTATCCCTAAAACACTTGAATTTCCTCTATAAGAATAATCAATGTTAATTTTAAGGAAACCTCCAAGTGATTGAATCTTTTATTCCAAATCTACTAACCTTCTTGTAATCTTGAATCCTAGTTCCAAGCCCATTCTTTGAGGGGGGAGAGAGAAAAATTCAAGAGTTTATCCAAATGCATATAAGAAGAGGTAAGATATTCATCCATACTAAACTTTTCTTCAATATTCTCTTTGATCATTCTATTAATTTTAAGCCATACTTGCATGATTCTATTATGACACTCTTGAAAGATATTCCAATTATGTACTAGCCAAATCTACCAAACAATAATTGAAGGACCAATATCCCAAGAAATTAGAAGGAAGGGGGTAGAGGGAAAGGAATGACTCAAATTGTTCCAAAAATTAAACTTGAGAAAGTAATATGAAGAATAGGTCTATTCCAAAGCTTCCACTATAAATTCTAAATTTTCTTAGAAAATAAAAACTAGAAGAAAATACTTACTAGTGCACTCCTCATTATTGCCACAAAATAAAATAAAAGGAAGGCCTCTAGAGACCTCTCTTCTTGCTATTGTCCCAAGATAGTTATTTTTTGTGATTCAAATTCCATTGAAAGAGTTACATATTCCATATTCTTTTCCACCAAGGAAACACCATATTCCATCCTCTCTATTGATTTTATAGCTTGATACCAAAGAGAAACTATATAAACTTATTTTGAGTCATGACTCCAAGAAAGAATATTTGATTCTCCCAAGGAATTGCAAGGTCTCTTAGCCAAAATTGAATCTAACCTATTATACTCTTCCAAGGACCCCCCACTTGACAACTCCAAGGCTCTTTCTCTTGTTGGACTCTAGACCCCCCTAAAGGAATGGACTACTTAAAATTAGAAAACTTGGACCAACACTCCTCCAAAAAAATTTCATGGAGAGTTTTGAGCTAGAGAAAGGATGAGAGGATAAGTAGATGATTATCTTAGGAGTCATCCTAAAGACAAAGCTATAAGATGGGAAATTTCTATCAAAATAGATTCTAGTGAAAACCATAACACTATCTAAGCTAGAAGTCTAATCTAAACAAGAGAAAACAATCAAATATGAAGAACAAAAGCATTCAAATTAGAAACACTTCCCATATTTGAAGTTGAATAACTTCTCGTGTCTCTCGTCAAGCTGCCTAATGCTAGTTTTCACTTGAATCATGAAGTGTGTACACAAATACCTACAAATAATAAGCATGAAAGTCAGAGATAAGTGGTTGTTAAATAAAAAATAGGCTTCTTTTATAGATAGCTATTTGAATGGACGATCAAGATGAGCTTTTAAAAAGATTCCAAGATTGACAGATGAGAGGACATGCAACATAGAAGAGTGGAGGTTACGAAATGAAGGATCAAGATCGAAAAAGGACCAAAGTCAATCAACTACTGAAATTCAAAAATGAGATAGTGGAGGGAGATAATGGAGGAAATAAATAATAAAATTATTTATTTAATGAGAAATGAATCTCTAGACAAGTGGAGCATAAATAATTTTTAAATTATTTATTTGGAAGAGGGAGAAAATGGGGAAATTAAAAATTAAAATCATTTAATTCATGAGAAGGAATCTTTGACCAAGTGGAGGCATTAAAAACAAAATTAAATTATTTATTTGAGGAAAAGGTAAGTGGGCATTTAATTAAAATGATTTATGCAACATTTTAATTAAATGGGAGGAAATAAGACTAAATAATTAAATCAGATTAATAATTTAATGGGGAAGAAATGTCAAAAGGATATTCAAATAATTTAAAATTTATTTGACTATAGAATAATTAAAGGATTAATGAATAGACAAACAATTAACAATAATTATTTGACTATAGACAAGTAGTGAAAGATAGATAATTAAATAAATAATTATTTATTTAATTATTGAAGAAAAGGAGATTAGTGATGCAATTAAATTTAATTAATTGATCATAGTAGAATACATGTTAAAAAGTGAATTAATTAAATAATTAAAATTATTTAATTAATAGAGTAACATGATCAAAGATAATTAAGATTATTTAATTATGCAAAGAAGAAGACCGACAAAAATGATGCTCGTAGACAAAGACATTTTTCAGTGTCTAGATTTTTTCCCTCTTTGACATAATGCAGTTCATGTGTAGTGTCAAAGAAATTTAGTTAAAAATATGCCCCAATGAAAGTAGGGTAGACGCGTTCCCCCTCAAGAGAATATTGCAAATTTTCATTTTTTTTAGAAAATTGTCTCAATAAGTCAATTTAACAGTTCGAAGTTCAATGGTGTAGAAAAAAATGATTTTCAAGGTCATTAAGGGGGTCAAGTTTAGGTTCAAAGTGGTTGAAGAGTGTGCCCAATACACATGCAAAGTGAAAACCCTAATTTTTAGGCTATAAATAGGACCCTAATTAGGAAAATAAGTTATTTGTGCATTCCAAATTTAGAAATCTTAGGAGATCTAGGTGAGAAAAGTTGTAGAGATGTCACAAGCTCCAAATGCTACACATAAAGGCTACTGGATCTACACATTTTGTCATCTTAAGGGAGTGCCCGCCTCAGTAAGTACTCAAAACCCACCTTGTGATTTTTTTGATTTTCGTTCATTTTAGCTAGGAAATAATTTAGTAGGCAATTGCGTCACATGACGTGTGACACAATTATGTGTGCAAGTGATGTAGGTGAAGCGGTTGGCTGTAATCACCTCATCGCAATGCAAGTGCATAGGTCTAGGTAGGGACAGTTGTGTTGTGACACATCTGAAATGGTGTGATGCAAGTGATTTTCTGAGTCGCATATGCAATGGAAACAACACAACCAAAATTTTATGACACAAATGTGGTTGGAAATGATGCATGTGAAAAAAAATGAAATAATTGCAGTTGCAAGACACTAAGAATTGATGCAACAAAATTTTCAAGCACAACAATGCAATTGAATAATGAAAAACTTTCGCTAATTTAGGATAGAATGAATTAGTTAACTTAGGTCCAATAGGTCAAATGAAGACTTTAGATTGACGTGATGGATTTTGTGATGAATTCAAGTTGTGCTACTTCCTATCTATATGTGGGAGTCATGACCGACAATGTTTTGACTATGAGATCAGCTAGACAAGGTCAAGAGGCAGACACTTTTAGATCTTGGCTTATTCTATGTCACATATATGCCCGTTATTAGGAAAAATAGGGGTATGCTAACAGTGATGGAAGATTGGTGGAATTCTGAGACTTGCAGTTTCAATCTGCCAACTGAGGAGGCCACTGTGACATTAGAGGACATTTACAAGATTCTACGGTTGTCGATTCATGGAGAGTGGGTACGATATGACCTTGTTCGAGGATTGCAGGCCCTCTATGATTACTATGATTGTGATGATGATTTAGAGCTTGGATTTCAAGGTTACGAGATCAGGTGAGAGACCCTGATGGAGAGATATGACAGGTTTGATTGTGTGTTGTGTACATTGATTTTCAAGGTGATGATTCTAGATTGCAGGGATCACAGGTTTCTGGTGGGCTAGGGAGAGGTAATAGCAAGTATGGTCCAAGATGAGAAATTATATGCATGGGCACCATGTTTTTTTGGCTATGTTATACTTCCAACTCCATGACATTGCATAAAAAGGGGGATAGAGTATGAGTTGTGGGGTTACATTGCTATTGATATGGGCATGGGAGCATATAGCAGTGTTCCAACCACTGATGGTATAATAGTTGGGAGCTGGTGCTCCATATGTATTTCTATATTGGGGTTCCATCATGTAGACACATGTGGGAGACACAGGATACTGGAGACATGGTATTGATACATTGGTGAGCTTTATCTGGAGGCCTTTTAGAGATTATGATCTATGGGTGGGTGGGGAAAATCATCTACCATGGTGTTGACAGCCTAGGTATCTAATAGGTCTGACTGTGTAGTCTCAACATATCATAGATATGCATCTGCCAGAGTGTGTCAGACGATATTTCAAAGAGAGATGGGTGTCCCTATAGGAACAAGAGAGTTTTCATGGTCTTCATGAGAGGTGCATTGGTGGGGATAGATGATACTAGTGACTACCATTGACGAGGAGATTGATGCTCTAAAGTTGTTATAGTGGGCATGGAGGGGAGGTGATGTAGATCTAGTCATGACATCAAAGTATGATGCCTGATGGTTGGTTCATAGGCCCAGTCCATACATTGATCCAGAGTAGCCAATGTCATTAGTGTTAGCTCTCAAAAACATAGGCTGAATGCCTCAAGAGGCTGCCAATCTCTTGATACATTTCAGGGTAACAGACAAGGTCAAAAGAATTCAACCTTCTACTCTTTAGGTGCTGCTAAACCTGGGTCGGTGTACCTTTTTGAATGAAGCAGACTTGACTTATGATTATCTTTCTTGCACAATGATTTATCCACAATGGTAGATGGAAGTGAACAAATGAAATCAATTTGATAAAAATATTCTGATCTAAATCCTAAAATGCTGAATTAATAGATATGAAGAGATTGAATGAGTTCAAAATGATGAAGTGCAGAGACCAGTGCTTTATTGGGTATGCAGAGTCAAATGAGATCAAGATGAGCAACAATTTCTAGAGAAATTATAAATTATTTGGCATACATTCTGTTTACAACTTGTATAAACATGCAAAATTGTAACTACTAAGCTCTAATTCAATAATCCAAATGAAACTCTTTGGTTACTGTGATCAACTAAAAGGACTTAGTCTTTACTTGAAAGAACCAATTGATTAATCACACAAATACAACAAATGTGCATTGATAAACTGAACATAAACTTGTTATGTCAATTTAAACAACTAGAAAGCATCAAGCTTGGAGACAACTTAGCAGTATTTTTATTTAATTCAACAGAAAATTGACACTAGAAAAATGTAGCAACATCACTTGATTTTCATAAATACCTCCATTCTGAAATCATGCAACAATAGTCTCTGATCTAATTTTATTTCTACTGTATCTACTTGCAATGTATCAAATTCTAATAACTGGTGGTGATTTTACAATTACAAAAATGCCAATTTATATACTAGCATGAGAAAATAAATCATATTGAACATCCATGTTGGCCCTCCACAAGATTCAGGCTCCAATCAAGTCGGCCAGCAACGGTCTTCAAACATTTCACATGTCGGCCACAAGTTTTGTATTTCTGTTATTCAATAGTGAACAGTCGCCAGGACAAGATGACAACTATGCTAAAGGAAATTCACTCATTTATCGCTATCATTCTGTGTTCACTGTGCTTGCATTCGCTGCGACATGTCTGAGTCAAGGAGATATCCTGTAGATTACACTCTGTTTTACCGAGGGCCCCGTGGTTAAACCCATCACTATAACCTCCTACCATCGGTGAGATGTCACACAGCAGTATTTCGTTATACCAAAAGTCTCCCACCACATCAAATCATTGTGACTCTTATTTCTTCTTGCCGACGAGTCCATCCACTCCATATATGTCATTGTAGCTTATCGCTCTCGGGGGGACCTCTTGTAGATTGCATTGTTATACTGAAAGACCTTGTATTCATTTCTATTCGCCAAGACCATTAGATTTTCTCACCGAAGAAAATACCCATCGAGCTATCAGCAAGACAGAACAATGTCAGGGGGACCTCTTATAGAGTGCATCTCGCTTTACCGAAATTCACCCCGAGATAACTTTTGATCACCAAGAGAAAACAACACCTATACTGGAAGCCACATAAAAAATCCACATGTAAGGTCGACAAGACCTAAGGTCACTCACCAAGACCTTACAACGAAAGAAAATTCTCCCACCGAGCCATTTGGAAAAATCCGTTTGTGCTTTGTCGATGAGACAAACTCACTTTGCCGTGACATCTCATTGAAGGCACCCAACTCTTGCCGATATGATGTATTCTATTCCTCTGGTCGGTGAGACATGATGATTTCGGTGAGAGCTTCCACCAAGGACTAGACTTACGTCGATATGACTTTCAATGCATAGTCGGGGAGACAAACGATACTCGGCAAGACACCACCCCGATAGCCACAACATATACCTATAGAAGTCTCCACAAGCCAATTTCCAAGACAAAAGATAATCACCAAGACATAATGCTGATACCGGCAAGTCTGGCCAAAGAGAATCCATAATGCACATGTCGGCAAGACCCAAAAAGCTCACTATGACCATATGTTGATGCCGCAACTTCTGCCGAAATGTGCTTCATCCTCTGTTGCCGAGACTGCAAAAAATTCCTGCCGAATGGTGCCTATAAGAGAAATCCAATTGCCATGACAAATAATAAGTCTTGCCGATAGGCAACACAAAATTATGTTAGCAAAAATGCACAATGGGTTAGGGAGACAAAAGTATTCTCACACTGATATGAACCAGAATGTAAAATATGCATGACTTAATGGGTTCAATGGGGCAATATGGAAAAATATGAGTGGAATATGCACTCGGTATGACCAAATCAGAAAATTATGAGTGAAAACATATGTAAAAACATTAGATTTTTATAGTCTCAATAGGTAGAGCGCATAGGTAGGGGCCCATGAAGTCGAAGAGGAGATAGGGGATGGAGGGGTGGAGGGTGAGGAGATGGAGGATGGGGAGAGGGAGGAGAGGGAGATGAAGGAGATGGAGGAGATGGTTGAGGAGGTCAAGGAGGAGATCGATGTCAGAGGAGGAAGGATGGAGGATAGCGGGCAATGAGACATTTATCCAATTTGGGAGGAGGAGGACCAGCCAAAGGTTAGGGCAGTAGTGGAGATGGTGGTGGAGGAGGGAGAGTAGCATGTAGAGATTCCAACTCTAGAGGTGGGACACTAGGAGGTTGAGGATATGGAGGTTGAGGAGCATGTAGAGGAGAGGTGAGAGGAGCATGTAGATAATGTCATGATGGGAGAGTCCAAGAGAGTCCTCTAAGAGAGGATTATTTTGGGAGTGGGTGTCAAGGAGGGATTGGAGGAGGTCAAGGTCAAAGAAGATGAGGGTACAACAGAGTAGATGATAGTAACCCTATAGGCTCGAGTACAAGCCCTAGAGGTAGAGGTGAGGGCCCTGATGATAGTTGAAATGGCGTGAAGGCTAAGAGAGACACTCTCCAGATAGAGAGGGACTTAGTTGTCATTATCTGGAAATAGACTAACCAAAATATGGTAGAGTTTACAACGACATGTAGTGGCTCAATGGTTGATGTTGCATGCAAGTATGCCAAGGCTAGTTGGGGGATGTAGTATTACATGGATCTATATGAGAGGATAGTACCACTAGAGAGGAGAGAGGAGACATTCTCATAGATTTTGGGTGAATCTCATAGCAGAACACATAACAGGGCTCAATTCAGGAATTCACACAACAAATCATAGAGTGTTGAGCCATCAACCTCCAGATAGTCCACTCTATATGATAGGCCATCCACATCAAAGTATAGGTCTCCAGGGTCACCTCGATGGGAGGACAGGTAGGCATCAGAGGCAGGGGATCAGGGCAACTCAGGCTAGAGCATTTTTTGTTGAAAATATGTATCGGGACACTGTATTTTGACTATTGATCCTACGAGCTCCATTTTGTTAGACATAGGACATCTTTACATTGTGCTATGACACATATTGAGTGATATATGATATGATTTTTTGTGGCGATTTGTGATATGCAGTTATATGTGTTTATGACTTATGCTTATGATTATGTTATGCCATGGATGTTTATGCGTTTATGATGTGTATGCATTCTATGTGATTATGTGATGGATTGATATGATAGATGGTTATGCATGGTTAAACTCACAAAAGTGGTTTACAATTTAAGTGAGAAAGGAAAGGTTGTAAAAAATGACCCCATGCAAAAAAAAATCATTTTTGGGGTTCAAACAAACCAAAAGAGTGTTCACTAGAACCCTAGTTCGAGCAAACCAATTAATTTAATGCAAGGTCCCGCCATTCCTGCCAAAAAAAACAAAAAGAAAACCCTTTTTGAAAGGGGGTTCATTCGAACCACCCTAGTTCACCTAAACCCCCCTTTTCCCACCTTCTCACCCTCTGGCACCAAAAAAATTGAGAATTTTCCGCTTTGAAACTCGGTTTGAGGATGAAAATGGAGGATACTTCATAGAATCAACTGGATGATGGTAGTCCTTGGAACGAGCTATCAAAAAAGTATAATTTTAATATGTTTTGGTTTTATTATCTATTTGTTTTTTTAGTTTTCTTAAATATAGGTTTGTCACCGAAAATCAAACTCTTTGTTTTGCACATGTGGAAAAATAGCAGATTATCAAAAAAAAATTGAAAAATAGGCTAAAACTATCAACCATGTGCTTGTAGTGCATCAAATTCTTATCCTTGGTATCATAATCATCATTAACTTCCCTAATCACTAAATTGGAATCACCAAAAACTTGAAGATTCTTAATTTTCCATTTTATTACCATTCAGAGTCATGTTAGTAATGCTTCATACTAACCTATGTTATTAGTGCACGGAAAGGCTACGCGAAATGATTTAGGAATGTAATCCCCTTGAGGTGTCATGAATAAGATACTAGCTCCTGAACCATGAATTGTGTAAAATCCATCAAAGTACAATTTCCATGTTGGTGTTTCTACAAAAAATATTGATTCATTTGGAAAGTCAGTTATTAAAGGATGGTCTACCTTTACTGGTGCATCTGCGAGTTGATCAGCTATCACTTGTCCTTTTATTGCTTTATATTCAACATATTCAATGTCATACTCACTTAAGATCATAACCCACTTAGCTAATCTTCCTATCAGAGCTGCTTTACTGAGAAGGTACTTCAGAGGATCAATTTTGTCTATCAAATTTGTCTTATGGTTCAACATGTAATGTCTCAATTTCTAGGCTACAAACATAGCTAATAGGCATGCTCATTCAATAGGGTTGTAGTTTAACTCATATTTGACCAAAGTGTGACTCATGTAGTAGATTCTATTTTCTTTTCCATCATTATAATTTTATACCAAAAAAGCCCCTAGTGTCGATATAGTTGTTGTCACGTACACTATTAAACGTCTTCCATCAATTGAAGGCATAAGAATTGGTGGATTCAAAAAATAATTCTTGATTTGATCAAATGCTTCTTGACATTTTTTATGTCTAATTAAAGGGAATCCATTTTCATAACAGGTGTTGAAATGGGTGAATCTTATTTGCTAGTTGGATGATGAACCTACAAATTGATTGCAGTCTTCCTTGTAAATTCCTTAACTGACTAATTTTGGTTGGAAGGGGAATTTCTAAGATAGCTTTTACTTTTGTGGGATCAACCTCTATTCCTCTATGATAGACAATGTATCCTAAGAGTTTTCTTGATTGAACCCCAAAAACACATTTCTTTGGATTTAACCTAAGTTTGTACTTTTCAAGTCATGTGAAAATCTTATCCAACACTACTAGGTGACCAATTTTTTCTAGAGATTTTGAAAGAAGATCATCAATGTAATCCTCCCTAAGTACGTGCATATAATCATGAAAAATAGTAGTCATGGCTCTCTGATATGTAGATTCAATATTTAAGTCCAAAAGGCATAATGTTCCAACAAAAAGTTCCCCAAGCGCATGTGAAGGTTGTCTTTGGGTGATCTTCAGGAGAAATTCTTATCTGATTATAACTCAAGAATTTTTCCATAAGTGATAGCATTTCATAGATCTAGCAATAAGGTTCACTATGATATCAATATTAGGTAATGGGAAATCATCTTTAGGACAAGCCTTATTAAGGTCTCTAAATTCTATGCATACTTTGATTTTCCCATTTGGTTTTGTGATAGGAACAAGATTTGATATCCAATTGGAATAATCAATAGTATGTATTAATCTGACATCCAAAAGTTTCTTTAGTTCAACCTTGACTAGGAGTGCAATCTGTGGGTGCAATTTCCTTAGCTTCTATTTATATGGTTTGGCATTTGGTAATAGTGGCAAGTGATGTAAAACAAGCTCAAGGTGCAATCCAGGCATATTAGTATATGAACATGCAAAATTAACTTGTCTCTTTGAAAAGAATGTTGTAAACTCAAGCTTTTCCTTGGTGGTCAAAGATGTTGCAAGTTGCATGATTCTAGATTTGTGTGTCCCAATATTTAGTTCTTATGTTTCTTCTATAAGAAATGGAGGTCTCTCTCAGTCTATAGGAAGATAGTCCATTCCTCCATCCTCATGCTCCTCAAATAGGTTTTCCCCTTCAGATACATTCTTTATCTTTACTTTTTCATAGTCAGTAGGTGCCTTTCGGTTTTCACCTGAAGACCTATTCTTTTTATTTTGATTTTTTTCATTTTCACTTTTGCGACTAGAGGAAAGAAAAGAATCACCAAATTATGTTGCACTACTAATTTCTATGAAAAATCCAAATTTATGATCCCCACTTAGTATTCCTTCATGAAGTCCCATGAAATTAGCAATTGCTTTGTCATTCTTGAATGTATCTAAACTTGGTGGTTCTTGTTGATCCCAATCTATTAATTGCAAGTATACAAGGGGAAATCCATCATTGATATTGTTAAGGGTCATGGTGTAGGTAGATATGGTAAAGACATATGTAGAGTCATTAGGTTACCAAAAGGTAGAATCATTAGTTTCCCAAAAGTGTTTAATCCAAGCTTTCATTTTCAAGGGGACCTTTTGGTGGGGACTTGATGGGGGACCAACTTAAAAAAATTGGCTAAATATTTCCTCAAAGGTAGGCTCACTGGGTTCTCTAAATGTTTCCTCAAGGTCATAATTACTAATGGCTCTATTAGATTCCAAATCCCATTCCCACTCATTGGAGTCAAAGTAAGTATAATAGTCCTCAAATGTCTTGATTTCATTCGAAGCATTAATAGTCTCACTCAAGAGTAACCAAATACCCTAAATAGTCACTTTTATTGGTACAAACCCTAACCCGTGATACTTTAGTAATTTAGGAGGCTATAAGGGTTCCAACATTTGTTATTTGTTTAGACCAAGGCCATTATTTACATCATATCCTTATTGCTTCATTAAGAGGAACCCTTTTTGGATACTATTCAATTGGTAGTTGTTTAGGTTCCATGTCCTCCTATTCTTTATATAGCCATGTGTAAATGTGGTCATCCAAAGATTCTTTAGCTAACTCCCCCCATTTAGTGAAGGTAGTAGGGGGATTGTGGATGATGAATTTAGGTTGTACAGGATGCAAATTGCTATAATAATTCGGTGATTTAGGTAGCTTTCCAATGCAAAAGAGACTTTTCATGTTGTATTCTCTGCATCCTTTGTCTTGAATCTAGATTTTGGGTTTGGACGATGGGTGAATGGAGTGGATGATTTGATGAGGTCAGATGGATCAATGTAATGGGATGAGGTGGAAGATGAGGCCTCTTTATCTATAGGAACTTGTCACTCAACAATTCCTTTTAGGTTTGTACAATACTGAAAGGGATCAAGATCACCAGGGATAGTAACTTTAGTGCCATTATATGGAAACTTGAGGCATTGGTGATATGTGGAGGGTATATCCCTCATAGCATGAATCCATGGGCGACCAAGGAGAAGGTTGTAGTGTAAAGATAGATCCAAGACATGAAATTTTGTGTTCTGTATAGCTATACCAACTCTTATAGGAAGTGAAATAACTCCTTTAGATGAGCGTTCAACGTCATCATAAACCTTGATAACAATTTTCTTAGTTTGATCTATGCAATTCTCAAAGTACCTAATGTTTTTTACTAATTTCAGGGAGCAAACCTACTAGGACTCATATGATCTTATGTTTATTAAAATAGACTTCAAGGTGTATGGCATCATTATGGTCTATCTTTTGTGTGGTAAATTGTTGTTCAGAAAAGGTGACATGATGCAGCATAGCTAGGTATCCAACCATGGCCTAAAATTCATTGACATTTGGATTGGTTTGTATTGATGCTTCTTGCAAGGATTTATCAAGGATAGCTCTACATTGAGGAGATATGTGAATAAGTTCCAAGATTGAAATTTGTGCAAGAGTTTTCCCTAGCTAGTCTAGGAGATTGCACTAGCTTTTTGGTTGTGGATTGGAATGAGGACCTAGAAGATTTATCTTGGCTCTACGAGTAGTGACATCACCCTTTGAACTTCTCTTGTTTATGTTAATGTTGGCAACGTGATCAACAAAGGGTCTTACATTAAGGATTATAGTGTTATAATCATGTTTAACATTGGTATAATTGGCACTATTGTTATTCCCTAAACTTGAGGCTTTTCCTTTGTCATGATCTTGCAAGGGAGTTTTAAATATGGTATGATCAACATTTTTCTTTCCTTGCAAATTTTTTATTAAAATGATTCCATATTTAATGAGGTCTTGGATGAAATTTTTGAGTGTCCAACATCTAGATGTTTTATGTCCTTTTCTACGGTGATATTCACAATATTCATCTTCTTTCCACCAGTCGAGTTTGATCAATGAGGGATCATAGTTTTTGATGTCTAGTAGCTGGATGACATTGGATTGCAATATTTTTTTTAGGATGGATTTAATAGGTTCATCCAATTGGGTGTATGTTCTCTTGGCGTGGGGAGGACCTCTATGTTGTTGGTTGTTTTGGATTGCATTCAATGTTTGACTTTGATATTGTGTTTGGGTATTTGATGTATTTGATTTGTTTGATGAGGAAGGACCTTTGAGGTGAATGGTAGGACATTTTTTTTATGACTTTAGCATCAACAACTCCATCATTAGTGACTCTTATGTTTCGGGACCAATATTTTCTTTTGTCATTATTGGGCTTTATAGTCTCTTTGTGTACTTTGAATATTCCTTCTGCAACAAGATGTTTTTCAATAAGGACACCTTTCTCAAGGATTTCATCAAAAAATTTAAAACATTGGATTTGAAGAACACTCATCATTTCTTCATTTAGGTTTTCCACAAACATGGTGACTAGTTGTTTCTCAAGAATGTGACAAGGGAAATTGCTAGCTAGACTTTTCCATCTTTGGTAAAATGAGGTAAGTGACTCCCCTTCTTATTTTTTGGTTGTACATAATGTTGTGAGGTTCATGTCACTTTCAATGTTAAAGGAAAAGTGATTAATGAATTCATCAAACAACTCACCCCATGTTCTAATCCCTGGAGGAAGATGTGCAAACCAATCTAGGGATGGTCCCATGAGACTTCATGGAAATAATCTCATCAAGTAGGTAGGATCATATGCGATTTCCATACATGTATTAAATTCTCATATGTGTTCCATTGGATCCCCTTTCCCTTTGTAGTTGAGTATACTTAGTGTTGTGAAGTGGGGGGAAAGGGAAACATGTAGAGATTTATTTCAAATAGATAGGGGCATAATTCCTCCATGGAATAAGTTTTCTTGTTGATTCTCAATTGCATATTTTTCATTTGTTGTTGGATGGCTTGTATTTGTTGCACCAAGGTATTGGCAAGGGATGGTGTTGTATTGGTTTAATTTGGTACTATGGAATTGGTGTTGAGGTCATATGTTGGATTTGGATTGGAATTTTGAGGCGTAGGACCTTGGTTACCTTGTTGATATTGATGTGTAAATGTGTCATTTGTGTTGGTTTGATTTGGAGGGAAATTAGAATTTAGATTGGTCCTAAAGGTCATGTTTGTATTTGGTATGGCATTTTTAAATTGTGGTGTGGGCCCTTGATTTGTTCCTTGGATTTGAAAGGTTGGTCCTTGATTCATGTTTTAGAAAGATGGTGTGGTTCCTTGATTGGTATTTGAGAATGATGGGCTAGGTCCTTGATTGGTGTTTGAGAATGTACCTATCCTTGCAATGTAGGAGTGGGACCTTGGTTGGTGTTTCAATTTGGTATTTTTTGTGGGACAATGTGAATTCTCCTAGATTTGTTTGGTTGATTTTGATTTGATGAGGGTGTGCTTTGGAATTGGAATGAGGGGCCTTGATTTCTATTTTGAAGTAAAGGTGTCGGACCTTGGCTTGTATTTTGAAAAAGAGGATTTATGAAGGTCTTACCCATGGAATTGGATGCACTACCAAATTTAAAACTATGTCCTTGTGTTGTCACATGAGTCATCTTGTTTCCAAGTATGGAGATACTAGGGATATATGTGGTAGTGATTTCCATGTGTGTTGTTGTACCAAGTGGTATAGTTGACATTTGTTGTGAAGATGGCATCCCTAATGCAAATGGATTTTGAGTATCTCCTTCCACAATTATGGAGATATCAAAGCCTTGAGGGAGTTTAGCACCCTTTTTAGCTAGTGCATAAAAGTATCTATTAGGATTGGCACTAACAAGCTCATCAATGAGGTGTAAAACCCTTGGGTCTTGGTAAACTCTTTCAATCACTTAGGGAGTCATTTTCTTGTTAAATTCATCTAGACTTAGATTGTCCAATGTGTTGGTTGGGTCTCTTTGTGGTGTGTCTCTTTGTGGAGTAGATTGATTTGAGTTTGATCCAAAGTTGGTGTCATGATGTGAACTAGAAAAGGGGTCATTTGCGGGATCCATGTCCTTTCTTTTAGTTTGTGGCCTTGTTTCAACCATGTAAGACTTGCAAGTTGGAAAGTAATGCAAGGTGATAATGAAGTCAAACTATTTTTTTGGAATTTTTTTGGATATAAGGATGCAAGGTTATCATGCAAGGATATTGATTATTGAAGGATGAAGTTGACTAAAGCTAAATGAGGCTAATGGATTCCACAAGATACCAAGGTCAGATTAATTAATGATCAAGGAAAATGATATGGAGACTAAATGATGCTAAGCTAATGACCAAAACTAGTGGTGCAACTAAGATTAAGATGACATTAAGCTATGTTTTTGTGTTTTTGAGATATAAGGATGCAAAGTGAAAATTCTAAGATTGAGTGATAGGATGATAGTGATGCTATGTCAAAGGGTGTGGTGTGAAGATAAATGAGATTAACAAGATGATACTAAGGATATGAACCTTAATATTTAAGAAAAAGGATGGGAACCAAGCTATTGTAGGTCCAAGATAACAAACCCAAATGTCATTAACCTTTATGATAATCAAGATGATAGTTTTGACAAGGTGAGTCTAAACTAGGACATAAGTTTGAGACTCAAGTTTGACCAAGATGACAATGAAAAAGGTTGTTGAAATGATAGATCATGGTCAATGACTTGGGTTGGATAAGCAACCATGGATTGTTCAAAGGCTTAATGATCTTCCTATGTTTGAAATATGAAAGGTAGGTGCAACCTAAGGTCTAAGATTAATTTATGAAAGGAAAAAGGATGAGGAAAGAAACCTAGAATGCAATGTAATCCTAAATGGAAGGACTAGAATGTATTGGCAAGGGTCTACAAGTCTCTGGTTTAGCAGTCAAGATCACTGTTATGGTGAATTGATTTTATTTTGAATAAAGAATTTATGAGTTTTTTGGTAATCAAGCAATTGTGGCACTATTTTTCTCAGATGCATTGTTTTAGTTGCGGGTTTTTGATAAGAAATTGCAGTTCACAATATCAATTGAGGCTTTGTTTCTAGTAGATGTGGTGCAGGATATCAGTTGTGACATAGAATGCACTTGTAGTTCATAGAGTGTTGGTTTTGCAATTTTGCAATTTTGACCTAGTTTTTGAATGGGTTTTTGATTGGTTTTGATGAGATTTTGTGAGATGAAGTTTTGGAAAACATAGAAAATAGTCACTAACACTTGTTTTGGTCTAATCTTCAGTGTGAAAATGTTTGGTTTAAATGTGAATAAAGACACTCACAAACAATGCACATCCTAGGATGGAAATGGATACCACCCGTTGATTCCCTACTTGGATTTCTCCAACCACTTAAACAAGGAAGACAACTAGAGACTTGGAGACATAGGATCCCCCTTACATGACACATACTTCTTAGGCACACCAATTCTCATTCCCTAAAGAGGAATTTTTTCCTATACACTTGAATAATGAAGACGTAGGGTGGCTTCAGAACGACCATTCCTGCTCTAGCAAGTGAAAGGGTTTTGGGCTTCTAAAACAATGGTTCTTACTCAAATACTTGAGTACATGGCACCTTGAAAGCATCCATCAAGCCACTTAATGATTTAATCACTCCTACTAGGGGCCCTTATACTTTTTATGGTAGTGCCCCATTCTGAATGACATTGTATGGCTAAGGCCTACATACCATGAGGACTTAACAGTTTAGTCTCATCTTTTTTAATATCGGCTCAAGCAAAAAACTAGTTGAATTCATTCCCTCTTTCGAGGAGGTCCCCTCTAAAGGTGAACAAAATCGAGACAAGTACATTGTTTTTCATCTCCTAGATAACACAAAGCGCAAGGAGAGAGCATACACAACACCTTTTTCTCACACTAGCATGGGGAGGTTCATTTTAAATCCAAATCAAAATATGTGGGTGATTGTACAAAATTCCAAAGGAATTCTTTTGATTCTCAAGATCACCAAATGGTGCAAGAGAAGAGCAGACGCATCCAAAAGCACAATGTCAACCACAAGACACAAAAAACACTTGTTAATTTTAATCTTGCTTATGATTTCAATCAAACACTTGTGTTCATTTTAGACCAATGACATGTAATGCAAGTTTATTTTAGACCCCATGAATGTAATATGCTTTTTTCTTGTTCATTTTAAACCCTTATGAATGAGAAATGCATGTTCATTTTAACCTCATGAATGTGATGCAAGTTTTAGTTGTTGTAAACAAGCAAAAAAAATTGATTATCCTTAAGCAAAATGATGAAAAGCTCAATTTTTGTTTCTAAAGAAATAATTTTGGAAAGCTCCTTAAATCCAATGCCACACACTGAAAAGAGATGATTAGCACACCAAAAACCCTATTCTAATGAAAACCCAAAAGAAAATTTTGAAGAAAGCTGAAAACAAAAATATTTATACCTAACAAGTGATTGTGTCGTTTGGGTTCACAAATGTATCATTGTAATGCATCGTTCCCTATCAATTACATCACAATTTTAAATTTGAATCTCCCACCTTTAGATGTGTCACTATGCATCAAAATGTATCACTATTTCCAATTTGAGTTCTCACCTATTAGTTGCCTTGTTTCTCTTAGCAATTGCATTGTTACTCTACGATTGTGTTGCTGCATCTCTCAGTTGCATCACACAAACCTGTTACATGGAAAAAGAAAAGCATGTATTTTCTTGCAAAAAATCATACATTCACATCGAGTTCACCAATGTAAGATGGGAAATTTCTACCAGCATAGATTCTAGTGACAACCACAACACTATCTAAGCTAGAAATCCAATTTAAACAAGAGAAAACAATCAAATATGAAGAACATAAGCATTCAAATTAGTAAAAAATCCCCATATTTGAAGTTTAATAACTTCTCTTATCTCTCCTCAAGCTTCCTTTGCAAGTTTTCCCTCAGATCATGAAGTGTGTACTCAAATACCTGCAAATAATAAGCATGAAAGTTGAAGATAAATGTTTTTTAAATTGAAAATGGAGGAGGAAGGCTCTTTTATAGACAACCATTCAAATGGATGGTCAAGATTGAGCTTCTAGAAAGATTCCAAGATTGACGAATGAGAGGATATGCAACACAAAAGAGTGGAGGTTATGAAATGAAGGGTCAAGATTGAAAAGGAATTAGAGTCAATCGACGACTGAGATTTGAATATGAGACGGTGGACAGAGATAATGGAGGAAATAAATAATAAAATTATTTATTTCATGAGAAAGGAATCTTTGGACAAGTGGAGCATAAATAATTTTTAAATTATTTATTTGGAAGAGGGATAAAATAGGGAAATTGAAAATTAAAATCATATAATTCATGAGGAGGAATCTTTGACCAAGTGGAGGGATAAATGAATTATTTATTTGAGGAAAAGGCAAGTGGGCATTTAATTAAAATGATTTATGCAACATTTTAATTAAATAGGAGGAAATGAGATTAAATAATTAAATCATATTAATTATTTAATGGGGAAGAAATGTCAAAAGTATAGTCAAATAATTTAAAATTTATTTGACTATTGAAGAATTAAAGGATTAATGAATAGACAAACAATTAATAATAATTATTTGACTATAGACAAATAGTGAAAGATAGATAATTAAATAAATAATAGTTTATTTAATTTTTGAAGAAAAGGAGATTAGTGATGCAATTAAATTTAATTAATTGATCATAGTAGAATAAAGGTTAAGAACTAAATTAATTAAATAATTAAAAAATATTTAATTAATAGAGGAACATGATCAAAGATAATTAAATAATTAAAATTGTTTAATTATGTGGAGAAGAAGATCGATAAAAATGATGCTCGTAGACCAAGAAATTTTTAGTGTCTACAAAAGTTTCATTTCCTTTGTTAGTTATCAAAAAGATTTCCCTATTTATCAGTGTAGAAACTTTAAAATTATCTTGACTAATATTGCACATCTAAATTTGATTACTAACACCATTTTGTCTTGAATCACCTCTTTTCAACCATTTAATTAAATAATCTTCATTATTTAACTAAATTCATCGATTTATCCTATTAATCAAATAATCAATGTTATTTGGTTAGTTCATCCCCTTTCACACTAACTTTCATCTTGTTTAATTAGGTAATACAAATTATTTAATTAAGTTTCTTATGTTCTCCCATTTAGTTAAATAATCTTAATTATTCAATTAAATGTCATTTAACCCTCTTTCATTAAATAAGTTAATTATTTAATGGAAATCCTAATTTCCCTCCATCTTGCACAATTAAGTAATTTCTTAAATTACTTAATTGGCTAATTTCCCTCACCCTCCCATTTGCAAGGGAATATTCCCTTGGAATATTCCTCCATTTGAATGGGAATATCTTGCAACAAACTTCCTAACAACTTCTTAATTTTTAGTAAGTATGCTTCTTTGAATCAATGAGAACCACTGATTAAATCATTGATCCTTGTCAACTTGCATTCTCATCCATTGATTATAATCCTTGATCCATGCCTTCACCTCTCATTGCTTCTTATCCATTAATTGATCAAATCAATCCTAACCATTGATTCACCATTTTCTCCTACAAATACTCCTTATTTCTTTAAGAAAAGGATCCACTTCCATTTTAGAAAAGTTATGTTGCACATTTACATAGTCATTTAAGCATTTAGCATCCATTTTAGCTTATCTTCATCAATAAAATCCATTTAAAGCTTGTTTCAATCAAGGGATTGGGAAAGGGATGACATTCCACATCAATGCAACAACAATCCCCTAATGGGATGAGGTTTGAGGTATTAGAATAGGTTTACATTATGTATTTCTTGTTTTTTCATGTTTTAATGGCTTCTTTTTTCATTATTTTGAAGAATTTCATTGGGAGTATAGCTTAACTAGTTAGATATTGCTTAAAATTTATTGGATCGGGCATGTTTAGCTTAGGTTATGATTATGCTCACATTTTTTCACTAGAAGGTGGGTAGAACTAACCAAATTTGTTGAATTTCACTTGAGTTTCAAGTGATTTATAGTTTGTAGGTAGGGTGGCGCTATTAAAATTTACCAGAGCGATGCTTTTGTTGTACAATGAAGATTTTTCTATACAAAGACACTATTTCTTAATTGTGACACTTTTGGTTTTTCTGACGGAAGCGTGATATTGATATTACAACACTATTGATCATTCTAGTTTTTTAACAGGTTCAACTGAGAGGCGCTATTGAAATTTACCATAGTGGTGCTATTGAAAATTGGTCATGCTATTGCTATCTAACAAAGTGGTGATTTTGTGGCACAAAGACACTATTGTAAGGTAAAATAGAGAGTTAAATTTTTATGTCTACTTTAAATTCTTAGTTTAATCTACTCTTTGATCATTTATTGACTTCTTTTTTCTGTAAGACTAACTAATTTTGCAAATTTGGAGAAAAGCATAAAATATTAATGTCAAGGAGCAAAGTTCCATTTAATCTTTATTGTAAAAGTTTTTTATAAACACTTATGGGATGATATAACCCATCATATGTTTCTTTAGTTCATGCTTTAGGACAACTAGATTTAAATTCAGTTTAAAATTTACAATGCTATGATCTTTCAAATTTGGATAAAAATTAAACCCAAACATCCTCACCATTGCAATGTTGGTTTAAAATTGAACAACACAAATTCATACTTCAGTTTGGTGCTATTAAAATGAAGCCAGCATTTCCTTTGAGGATTTAAAAAGAATGAGTGTATTATGTACTTTCCATGCTTGTGTGAACTTTTAGTGCATATCCACTCCCCTTGCACTTTGTGTGATCTTGGGTGAAGAGAAACACTTAAGTTTACAAAAAAAATTGAGTCACCCCAAGGACTTGCTACATATCCTCTCCCCTTGCACTTCATGTGATCTTGGGTGAAGATAAATATCATTTTATTGTATTTATTAGATAAGGGTTTGCTATTGAGATACATCCCACAATGGAGAACTCATCTAAGTGACCCTAAAAGCACATTTATCAATGAGCTATATAAATTCTGCAAAATTGAAAGAAAGTAGCTTATACCTATGTGGGAATAACATACCATGCCTTATCCTCATCCAAACATATGGGTTGGGTAGGAGCGACTAAAGCCTTTAGTGGCTTACATATGAACTATGTGTTGTAGCATTCACAGCTGTCATTAAACACCTTGTCTTAGCAACCTATCCTTGTTTTCTAAAATATTCGTTGAAGTGGTACACGGGAGGTGCATCACTTCTAGAAGTTACCACGTTTGATTTATAGTTGAGGCATAAATATTAATAGGTAATTGTCTTGTACAAAGCTAGCCATGTCAATATGGTACATTTCCTTGACATGGCCTATTTGAACCCTTTATAAAGATGGATTACATCATTCCTTCCAGGGTGAGGTAATCCTACTAAGAAGATATGTACCTACTCCTTAGTGTTGTTATGTGACTGATTTTGTTGAGCCCAACTAGTTAGTCTTGTGGAAGAATACTTGTGAAATATCTTCATCACCTTTTGAGTCAATTATACACATTTATTTTTATTAAAAAGAACTCAAAACAAACATTTAACATTATCATCAAAATCTCAAACCCTTTGGATTTAATGTGGATACATTTGAAAAGCCCTATATTATTGTGTCCCTAAGGTTTTTTTTTTTTTTAAATATCTTTAAGGTTGCCTAATATTTGGGCTTATGAATCAATTCACATTATTCCAAAGTCAACATAAGTGACTATGGCTTTAGCATCCTAATTTTCACATTTCAAGTTGTGGAAAGAAAGTTTCTTAGTTATAGAGATTTAGTTTGAAATTAATCAAGACATTTGATGTGGTAAAAGAAATTTCATTAATCAGAGTTTAAATCAATTGAACACACCACACATTGGGATTATTTTCAAACCACCTTGACTTCCAAACAACAAAGGGAAAACATGGAAATGCATACCAAAATATTGTACTAAAGTTCTACCATCCAAACATTGATTTCTTAGGTTTATCACTCTAAGGATAAATCATGTTTTTCACTACCTTGATCTTGTAAAAAAATTTCCTTTTAAGGTTCAAAACACTAGGATCAATCATCTGATCCATCTCAAAACATTTGACATCTTCCCTCACCAACAACTTTAAAACTTTGGACACAACAACATTCTAGACTTAGGTTATCATCAATCAATCCCCTAGGTTAGCTATGTGTTTGTAAATGAATCTTTTTTCATACATTTAGTTAAGTTAGCCATCATCCTTCTGAACAATTCTATGCTAAAGGTCACAAGTCTACCTTTAGATCCACAAGTTCATTAGCATCTTTATCCAAAACATCAAACATGCAACCCTTAGTATAAAGTGTTGTAAAAAGTTTACAAGTTCATTATCCATATCACTCACCCCTTTCATCATCCACTCACATCATTGGTCCAAAAAACCTTAGAGGGTCACTTTTATCAAAATTTGAATCAACTAGAGAGTTCCAACAATATAAATCCCAACACACTTCTCCCATAGTTGATCCACAATTTATGGTAAAAACAAAATCACAACACAAGAAAAAATGGAGCAACACAAAAATACATCTACCATGAGTGATCCCAACCCACAAGAATTCAATCCTAGGAGCTACTCAACCCCATCACAACAACCACCACAAACTTCACTAGACATGGGGTATGGAGTAGAAGATGTCATGAATAACCCGCATGAGCTCACCGAAGAGAAACTCCTTGAAGCACAACAAGATCCCAAAACAAACCATATCATCAACACTTTGATGAAGAAAAACTCCACACAATATATGATAGCCTTAGTAAAAGAATGGGCTAAACTCCCTTCAACATTTGATTTGAACACAATTAGGGAATAACCCTTGGGAAATGTGGCTAATATTCCTCAAGCTTCCATCACAAAACCCTTGGAATAAGGTTTGACTCATTCTATAATTCAACCAAATTCATCACTTGTACCAAGTCAACCATTAACTTCTAGTCTTGCAACTCGACTAGGAACCAACCTTCGTCTCACTCCCAATTTAGGAGGCAACACAATTTTGGGTATTCAAGACACAACCCTTCCCCAAAACATAAATTGGACACCAAAATTTAGTTCCCAACCATATTCTTCTGCCACCACAAGTACCCAAAGTATTTCTAATGTTACACAAAGTCATGTGAGCCAAGTACCCCAAGTGGAACAACAAGGGAAAGTGAACACCATCATACAAGGTCAATCCTTAACACAACAAGGTTAAACATCAAACCCCCCAATTGAAACATAAAAACAATTGGTTCCACAAGCCACTCAAACCAACACACAAAACACAACAAACCCATTTATCACAAATCCCATCAACCAAGGAAACCCATTGGGCAGAAAACCCCTCAACCAAGGTAACACCTTAGCCCCAAATAAAACACAAAAAGGGAACCCTCTACATCAAAAAAATCAAGGGAACCCTTTCAATCAATTGATCGAAAGCTGAAGCATGCCACTAATATTGAAACACCAAGTGGCACCATTTCAACTTTTGGTCCCCAAATAATGCAAAATAAAATGGGACCTCAAACCTACAATCCTCTACCTCAATCTCAAATTTTACAATGTGAAATGATGAAAAAGTGGTAATGGTGCTATCATATGGTTTAGGACATGGATCACACCCACTTCCCAATTTCATTCAAGGATAACCCTAGATCTCAATGCAAAGGAGAAAGAGATATTGCAATAGGTTTTTCCTAGGGGTTGATTATAAACTAATAAAGGGGTTCACCACCAAGTTAAAATTTGGAAAGACAAATGCAATGCAAGTTGAAATGTAAAATGAAATGAAAAACCCTAATTCAATTAAAAGCACCACTAAATGACCTAGAAATGCAAGTGAAACAAAATAGAAAGATATAGAAATGAATGTGTGCACCTGGGAATCTAGGGATGGCCAAATGAGTTCTGAAACACTAGAATTTCTACCTTTAATTATGTGTGGGACTATTCACCAAGCTAGGCGAATTTATCCAAAATCTAGGTTTATGTGCAAGAACAAGAACCTTCCAAATGGGTATCTAATCTGCAAAAAATGAAATTTTGACTTAAAATAGGACTCATTCGCTAGAAGTGGCGAATAAGTCCAATTAGGGTTTTATAAAGCTTCAAAGTTTGACACTGCTCTTCTATGTCCTGTTTGTCCTTCCTAATTGATTTCTGGATCCAAAACCCTAATTTACAACCTATAGGTGTTCTCCAATGTTCTCCAAGGCTTGATGACAACTTTGAAAACTTTGAATGATTTGGAAATTTTTCTCCAATCTTGTTCCTTCGGAAATTTGCAACCTAGACCTACAAATCGCACACAAAGGAGAGGAAAAAATGTTGTTTGGTTAGGGGATAGGGGTTTCCCTTGGTCAAACCTTCTTTTGGTAATCAAACCTTGAAATATAATTAAATAGGAATGGAGAATGATGAATGGAAAAAATATGATGTTGCAACTCACCAAACCCTATCAATGAAGTGTTGCAAACATGTGTGAGATGGCTCCAATGGATGTAGATCTTAACTCTTACTTGAAGGTGATAGATCTTGAATGAAATTCTAGCTTGAATCATGAAACCCTACATCATAATTGTTAGCTCCAAAATAAACATGATGCATGAAGTCCTTGACATGATGCTTGATGCTTGAATGCTGCTCTAAAGTTCTTGATAATCTACCCTTGAATGCTCTTGAATGCACTTGTAAACTCAAACTTGCTATAAGGATGAATACTTGAATGCTTGGGGTTAAAATGAGAGAAATGAACTTGTATTTATACTCAATTATGCAAGAATTCCCAAAATTACAACACTACAAGCCGACATCAGATCTAGGAGGATAAAATACCACTAGAAATATGAATTAATTTTGATTTTGGGCCACACGAGACTCATTCACCAAAGGTGGAGAATGAGTCCCATCAGGCATAATTTTTGGGACTATTTTTAAAAATGCTTAGAAATGTGTGAAACTAGACTTGGGACCAAAAAATATAGGTGGGACTCATTCACTCAAGGTTGTGAATGAGTCCCAGATCACTAAATTTTGTCCATTCAAGCTTAAAATACCTAAATTATGATTGGGTACTGATTTGTGTCGGCATTATCCTCAAAAAGATGAATTAAATGGGGCTTTTGGATGCAAAATAAGGCCAATTAAATAATAAAGAAGCCCAATTATTAATGTCAACCTTAGAAATGTGTGAAAGTTAGTTACAACACTTTACAACACTTCAAACAAGGCATCGATAAGCCCAATTAGTTTATAAGGGCCCAAGACCTAATTTGAATATGTTAAACATATTATAACATTAAATCAAGGGCAAGTTAGGGGGACCTTTCTCCATCATTACATCTAGCCCCCACTTTAGTGTGAGGAGGAACTTTCTTCCAACTCACACTAAAGTAGACCAGATGCAACAACACTAGCAAGATAAGACGACCATGATCAAGAGGGGTTTGAATGCACCGATGTTAGTAAGATAGGACAATCATGATCAATAGTGTTATGCAAGCCCCCAAGACCAAGGTCCTATGGAAAACTAACATAATCACAAAAGAACACACATGAGAATGATATAAAGAGCCAAAACAAGGCACAAGCATGCACTATCAAAGACATAAATAAAATGAAACAACATGAAAAAGAAAAGGGTAGATAAAGCTTCGACCATTTGTCCAATGTGATGTGGATCAAATCTAGGTTGTTTTTCTGAAAATTGCATACTCACTCTGAGGAAATGAAACTTCGAGCTATCCACTGGGTGAGAAGTCCAAGAAGGTGAGACACATAGACTCATGGGTGGCATGCACTCACATACACACAAATTTTTGAGCGAAATTCATGACCTCATTCGTCTTCCCATCAAACCATACCAAAGTTATACCTCCTGATAAATTTAATAAGGTGCCATGCAAAAATGATTTTCGAGCTTCATGAGACAATTAAAGCTTTGTATGCTTAGAACTCATGAAAAAGAAAGATGGCTCCACAGTCATGCAAGTTGTGTTATGCAAGGTGGCCATATAACTGAAAAATGAAAAATGCAACAATAAGGAATGATCAAGGGAGTTTTTCTTAGTTCATATGAGGTCTTTAACTTAGGGAACATTGTGCCTAATGTCTTCAAGAAGGAATCAATCAAAGAATAGAAAATTTGCAACTTAGGGGATGTCATGTGTTGCATCAAGCCACTAAGAGGAATGCAATATGCTAAGAGAGTTCATGCTCTTAAATGACACCACACCCAATACCATCCACAAAGTGAAAAATGCATCGTATGAAGTAAGAAGACTACACCATGAACCATGAAAAAGAATAATGCCAATGTATGCCCACACTTTAAAGAAATTGCTAAACACCATGCTGTGAGAAATTACTTTAAAGTAGCAAATGATAAATGCAAATAGAAAAGGAAGACATGGGAGCTAACTTGGAAATACCTATGCCAAGTCAAGTGTTTCCAGGTAAAGCTACATCATGCGAAAGAAAAGGAAAAGAGAGGGGTTTCCCCAAAAATGAAAATCCAAACACGTAAGGGATCCATGGATCTGGGGTCAGTATGTTCTTGCTACAATGTTTTTAGAGAGCTCAGAACTGTCATCATTCCCCAAAGACACATAGAACTAGAAGAATGACACAAAGAGAGGGAAAATAAAGAAAGACCTTTTGGGTCAACATGGAAGATACATGAATTTCTCAACACCTTATGTCATCCCCAAAAGGAAAACACAAGAAAAATTAAAAAGATAAAAGGTGAAAAGGTAAAATATTTACGAAATAGAGAAGAATGAAGGTACTATAGAAGTTGAAAAACCAACTTCACAGTCCCCAAGAATCACTTGCAAGCAATCACCTATCACATGCAATAGATATTCAGAACAAAATCTATAAACCCTCAGAGCAAACTTGTGCAAGCAAAAATCAGCATTATGATATTGAATGAAATTGTCTTACAAACAATACAAAATCCTTCAAAAAGGAAATCATGCAAAAAAGCAAGACATGCAAAACCCTAATCCTATTTTGAGCAAAAAGACAACTCAACAAGATAAGGATAATAATTAACTTAGGAAATAGAATATTCCTAAGTAAACTTATGTTAAAGTGTAATTAAATAATTAATTACACCAGCACCCCTCTCAAAAGTGCAACTTAGGGAGAAACAAATTATTATGCAAGAGATGAGTCTCAACAACAAGGCCTGATCAAGTACTCATTTACAAATGCAATGATGAGGTAGAAAAGGAAAACCCAGTGGGACAAAACCCCCCTACAATGAGATGACTACTGCAAAGAAGCACTGGAAGAACACTATGGAGTAACACTAAAACTGCAATCTAACAAGCAAAGAAAGATACTTTTGTCTACAATTGAAACCAAAAATGGAATCATAATAATGTGACAGCAGACCCAATGCCACAGAACACTAGAAAACTCACAAACTGGAACAACCTTGGAATATGTGAAGCAACAGTAGATGAGATGATGACAAAAATTGAAAATCGTGTATCTCGATGTCGATGCCAAACTGTGACTAAAACTCTTCCATGGGAATGAGTACCATAAAGACTCTAGAACATTAACCATAAAAACATGGCCCTCAAACTGAGAAGGAGCTAAACCAATGTGGATCACTAACCATAAACTCCCAATCTGAAGTGTGAATTGATGAATCTGATATGTGTCAAGCTAGAGCAAAAAATGGCCAAAAGAAACTAGGAAACCAGAAAACTCATGTGAGCTACCATCAAATCAAGATGAAGATGGGGATCAAAGTGCATGCACACTCTAATCATATTATTATGAAAGAAACCCCCCTGATGGAACTTTATCTTAGTTCATTTATTACAATACCCAATGATTGTAAAAGGAGAGAATGCAAAACATGCATAAACTACAGAGAAAATGTAAACCTAGTGCATCAAATCAAAACTGAGTGCATGCACAAACCAATGTTGACATCTGCCTCCATGATTAAAAAGGACCTTAGATCTGTGTAGATGATGAAACTAGCCTTCCAATGATATCTTATTTGTGAAAATCCGACAACATGGCCAAAAGTTGTGATTTTTTCAAAAAACTAAATTTAGCCTACAGGAAATGGGTTTTCTAGCAAAAAAAGTTTACTTCTGATTTGATTTCTACAAAATTTATTCACAATGAGTGGACAAAAATAGAAATCCAGAAATATTTTGAAGCTAAGAAAAAAACCTAGAAACTATTTTTGATCTAGCAAGCAGAAGATGACACGCACTGATTTTTTAACAGTAGTTTTCTCCAAATCCGCACAAGATATCAAAAATCTAAAGGATACCCAGTTCAGATTTCGACCCTAGCTACAAAACCTAGAAATTAGTTTTCCTATAATTGAGTGGAAGCTGGATTTTTGAAGCAAAAATAAAAAATGGCTTCAATCACTTGCACAAAAAAAGATGCTATGAGAGAATATCTTCAAAACATGAATAGGCAAGAATAGGTCTGGAGCTCTGATACTATGTAGAAGTTGAAAAACCAACTTGACAATCCCCAAGAATCACCTACAAGCAATCACTTATCACATGCAACATATATTCAAAACAAAATCTGTAAACCCTCAGAGCAAACTTGTGCAAGAAAAAATTATCATTATGATATTAAATGAAATTGTCTTACAAATAATACAAAAGCCTTCAAAAAGGAAATCATGCAAAAAAGAAAGACATGCAAAACCCTAATCCTATTTTGAGCAAAAAGACAGCTCAATAAGATAAGGATAATAATTAACCTAGGAAATAGAATATTCCTAAGTAAACTTATGCTAAAGTGGAATTAAATAATTAATTACACCAATAGGGACAAATAGAGGAATGTCACAAAGAGAGAGAGAGGCATCAAACAAAACAGTACGGGGGATCACATTATGCACATGCAACCATAAAAATAAATAATGAAAATAAATAAAAGACTAGTAAGGCACATGCAAGTCAACCTAAAGCAGTTCATTTGCCTCCTTGATCTTAGTTGGTATAAACAAAAGGCAAGCAACTAGCCAAAGGGACAATAGCAAGTGTTGAACTAGGGTCATTACTAGGTTCAACAATCTTCTTAGGAGAATTATCGTTTAAGCTCATGGAAGAAGAAAACAATGTATTCAATTCATTATGCACCTCTTAGTCAATTTTAGCAACCTCGTCATCATCATCTAAGTTGATTACAACAGTAGGTCGGATGATAATGTCTAAGGAAGGGTTCAAATGTTGTTGTGGTTGATGTATTGGATTGTTTTCTTTTGGGGCGGGGTAGAGTCATCATGCATTTCTTTTGTCAAGTTTGGATTTTGATTTTCTTTGTTTATTTCTACATGTAGCCTATTAGCAAGGGAATGATGTCTATGCCTACACTCTCTAGCATCTCTATTTCTTTTAGTTTTGTTTTCAAGTTTCATTTATGTAGGAGCAAGTTGATCAACCATAGATTTATTTTCTTCCCCAAGGGGAGGAATGGAAGGAATCACGAGAGGTTGTTCAATCACCTTCTCCTTGACTTTGAAACTTGTTTTATTCTAGGAGGTGTGATAGGATTGTTTTCGTTATCTCTTAGTCTTTTGAAGGAGGTAGGTGAAGGTTTTGTCTTAGGTTGGTCTTGGTTGTTTGGAATTTCTTTAGGCTCAATCATGGTTTTGTATAGGATGGTAGGCTCGATGGTGGGTGGAGACATGTGTTAGGGTTAGTAATGGAAGATATCTAACAATTAAATGTAGATTTAATTAATAAATAGAGAAACTAAAACACACAAAAAATAAATCATAACACAAAAAATTTAATGTGGTTCACCCAATCTGGGCTACATCCACCAAACCGTAGCCATCTAATACTTTTATTATCTAGTGTAAAACTTATTACAATCTTGTGAATAATTATGTATTTCATCATATTGTAATACCCATCTAAACCCCTTTTTAACAAGCTTAGAAGCTTCCAGATTTTGGGTTCTACAAAATCAAAAAAAAAAAATTTCGTTGATTTTTCCCTTTTTTGGTGATGATGTGAAAAAGTAGGAGGAAAATTTTTCTCAAGGGCTGCCGCCCCCGAACCCCCACCTGAGGCCCAACCCGGCCCCAGACCCTAGCAAGAATACCTGTTGGGATGTAAAATATACTATGGGCTATACAGTATAGCATGATCAGTCGCCACACACCAACAATCTCCCACTTGGAGACTAATCAGGCTCCACACCAACACAATCTCCCACTTGGAGATTGATCCTAGACAATACTGTTGCACTTACAACTCCCACTAGAAATAAGTACCTTGGACCATGCTACTATGTTATACTTAAATTCAACCTTGAAGGCCAACTGAAGCTGAAGAGGAGCTCATCTTCTCCCTTGTCACCACCTTTGTAAACATATCCACTGGATTAACATCTATATTTATCTTGTCTAGCTTGACTTGTCCATCCTCCAATACCGACTGAATGAAATGATATCTCAACTATATGTGTTTTGTTTTAGAATGCAGGAATAATTCTTTGCAAGATGTATAGCACTCTGGCTGTCTGTAAACAAGGAATCTTCAGCCTATTGTTTTCCCAACTCATCCATGAAAAGTTGCAGCCATATCATCTCCTTTGTCGCCTCTGTTGCAGCAACATACTCTGCCTCTATGGTGGATAAAGCAACCACCTTTTGCAATCAAGAAATTCAACTCACTATTGTCCCACCAACTGTAAATACATAACATGTGGTACTCTGCCTAGTATCTATATCCCCTGCCAAATCCAAGTCAACATAGCCTTTTAAATTAGTGTTAGAGCCCCCAAAACATAAACAATTATTGGGTGTACCTCTTTCTTACCTGAGAATCCATTTTATTTCATTCCAATGCTCAACTCTGGGATGACTCAAATACCTGCTAACAACTCCTATGGCATGTGCAATATCCGGTCTCGTGCATACTATGGCATACATTAAACTACCTACAGCTAAAGCATATGGTACCTTGGGCATTTTTTCTTCCTCCTCTTGTGTCTTTGGACACATATCCTTAGTCAATTTAACATGACTAGGAAAAGGTGTGCTGATAGCTTTTGCATTTTCCATATGAAATCTTTGCAACACCTTTTCAACATAATTAGCCTGAGATAAAAACAATTTTCTATTTTTCCTATCTCTACAAATTTTCATAACAAAGATTTCCTTTGCTGCCCCCAAATCCTTCATAGCAAAAGATTTTGCTAACTATTGTTTTAACTCACTTATGTGATCCATGTTAGACCCTGCTACAAGCATGTCATCAACATATAAACATAAAATAATGTAGCTTTCATTATCCAACCTCTTAAAATAAACACAATGGTTAGAATTACACCGACTGTAGCCTTGCTCAGCCATAAAACTATCAAATTTCAAGTACCATTGCCGAGGTGCTTACTTCAAGACATATAAACTTTTCTTTAATATGCACACTAGTTTCTCTTTACCTTTGACCTCAAATCCTTGTGCCTGGTCCATATATATTTCCTTTTCCAAATCACCATGGAGAAAGGTTTTTTTAACATCAAGTTGTTCTAGATGCAAATCTTCAGCAACCACAATACTTAAAACAATGCGAATATAAGTCATTTTAACAACTGGAGAAAAAATATCATCAAAATCAATACCCTTTTTCTGTGCAAATCCCTTTATAACTAATCTGGCTTTAAATCTTTTCTTACCTCCATCCTCCTCTTTCAGCCTATAAACCCATTTGTTTGGTAAAGCCTTTTTATTTGCAAGCAACTTGCATAATTCTCAAGTCTGGTTTTTTAGCAAGGAGTCCATTTCTTCTTCCATTCCATGCTCCCACTGAACCTTGGTATCCACCTGCATAGCTTCATCATAATATTTCGGTTCACCAGCACCAATTAACAAAATAGTATACAAAGAGGGAGAGAATCTTTCTGGAGATCTACTTATCCTTGAAGATCGTCTAATAGGATTTTGTGGTATTTGTTGTTATTGTTTGGACTAGCATGAGGAACCACTAAAACATCATTGTTTGGAATATCATCCAACATTGCATAATCATTTTCTTTCTTCTCCTGCTGCAACAACAAATCTTTGTACAACACTTTCTCATTGAATATGACATCCCTGCTTCTCACAATTTTTTGATTTTCAAAATCCCAAAGCCTATAACCAAATTCATCAATACCATATCCAACAAATACACATTTTTTTGATTTTGGATCAAGCTTGGTTCTATTTTCAGAATCTACATGTGCAAATTCTTCACAATCAAAAGTTTTGAGAAAAGAATAACTCACCTTCTTACCTTTCCATGCTTCCTCTAGAATACCACAACCCAAAGGATTAGAGGGACCTTTATTAATTAAATAAACAACAATGTTTACAGTCTCTACCCACATTTTTAAAGGCAGACCAGCATGCAATCTCATAGTCCGTGCACGCTCCATTATTGTTCTATTCATGCGCTCAACCACTCCATTTTCTTGTGGAGTCCTTGTAACCATTTTCTATCTACGAATACCATTAGAGGAACAATAATCTTTAAACTCTTTGCTGCAATACTCACCACCATTATCATATTTGAGACATTTTATCCTTTTACCAATCCCATTCTCAACCAAGCTTCTCCATTTTTTAAAAGTTTCAAAAACATCAGATTTCTACCTAAGGAAATAAATTCATTCCTTCCTAGTTGCATCATCAATGAATGTAACATAATATAGAGAGCCACCAAAAGAAGATACCTAAGTTGGTCCCCATACATCCGTATGCACAAGCTCCAATTTCTCATCTTTCTTTTGCTTCCCATCCTTGAGAAAACTTACTCTCGTTTGTTTTCCATACACACAACTTTCACAAAAATTCATATTAACACATTTTAGACCTGGTAAAACATTATTTGAATGAAGTACTTTCATACCTTTTGCACTCATATGCCCAAGTCTATTATGCCACAGTGTTGATTCAAAGTCCACAACAACTATATGATCTTCTACCTGCTAAACTACAGCAACTATTCCTAAACATTAATCTTTTTCCATAACAATTAAAGTAGAAGGAATAGTATGACCTGTACAAAGATATAAGGTGCCTACTTTCAGACCTTTTTCTACCACTAAAGCACCCTTTGTGACCTTCCAATTTTTATCACTAAATGTAACAACACAACCTTTATCATCTAGTTGCCTTGCTAAAATTAAATTTCTGCTTAACTTTGGAATATGCCTTACCTCACGTAGTAGCCAATGATTCCCATTCTGCAACTTAATCTTGATTCTTCCCTTTCCAACAATCTAATAGGGTTCGTTATCTCCTAAATAAACCAGCCCAAAATACCCTTGGACATAATCAAGAAAAAAACTTCTATGGGGGGTAGCATGAAATGAAGCCTCTGAATCTAACACCCAAGAATCATTAGCATTATCAAGGGAAAGAATCAAAGCATCCTCATCAGATTTATTACTTACCACATTTTCCTCTTTACTTCCTTTTTGTCCCCTTCTTTATTTTTCCAAGACCAACAATCTTTCTTCAAATGACCCAGCTTACCATAGTACCAGAAATCCCTCTTGTCTCTAGATTGGGACCTTTTGTCTTTTGATTTTCCTCATGACTTCCCATGACTTCCAAAATTGTTTCCTCTCTCCTTTGTTCTACCCCTACTTTCTACATTCAAAACACTGCCTGATGTGGATGTTCCACCTAAGCTTTTCCTATGGATTTCCTCGCTCAAAATAACACCAACAACATCATCAAATTTCAATGTATTCGAACCAGAAATAGAATTGCTAACAACCATTACCAAGCTATTCCAGCTTTCAGGCAAAGAACACAGAATCAAAAGAGCCCTAACTTCTTCATCAAAGTTTACTTTTACAGAAGTTAATTGACTAGTGAACGTATTAAACTCATTTAAATGATCAATAACTGACCCACCTTCTACCATTTTCATATTAAATAAACGCTTCATAAGAAATACCTTATTCGAAGTGGAAGGATTTCATATAACTTCGCCAGCGTTTCCATCAACTCTTGAGTTGTCTTTGTTTTTGTAATATTGAATTCCACCGGTTGTGTCAGGCATAAATGAATACTACCCAGAGCCTTTCTATCCAAAATCTCCCAGTCCTCATCAGACATTGCTTGGGGTTTCTTGGTTTTCCCTTCCAATGGCTACCATAAATCCTTCTGATAGAGATAGTCCTCCATCTGCATCTTCCATAATTGATAGTTCTACCCATTAAACTTCTCAACCTTCTTACCCTCATCTGCCATTGCTCCCACTCAGCCATGAGACCTTCCTACAGATGATAATCGAAACACAACCCACTCTGATACCACTTGTTAGGGTTAGTAATGGTAGATATCTAACAATTAAATGTAGATTTAATTAATAAACAGAGAAACTAAAACACACACAGAATAAATCATAACACAAAGAATTTAACATGGTTCACCCAATCTAGGCTACATCCACCAAACCGCAGCCATCCAATACTTTTATTATCTAGTGTAAAACTTATTACAATCTTAGGAATAATCGTGTTTTTCATCATACTGTAATACCCATCCGAACCCCTTTTTAACAAGCTTAGAAGCTTCCAGATTTTGGGTTCTACAAAATTTGATTTTTCCTTTTTCGTTGATTTTTTCCTTTTTCGGTGATGATGCGAAAAAGTAGGAGGAAATTTTTTCTCAGGGGCTACCGCCCCCAAACCCCCACCCAAGGCCCAGCCCGGCCCCAAACCTCAACAAGAATACATGTTGGGATGTACAGTATACCATGGGCTATAAAGTATAGCATGATTAGTTGCCACATACCAACAACATGTTTCAGAGGGATAGTTATGCTATCTTCTTTGCCTTGAACTTTTGATAAGATAAGAAAAAGAAGTATTCTCATGATTTTATAGGTTCTATAGGCTCAGTCCAAAAGAAATCAAAGGAAAACCTACCTTTGGAGGACAATAGGTTAAAGACACTATGATGGACGGTGAAAACTTCATTTTTAAAGGGAAAATTTAAGCATTTGTGTACAATCGAAGGGACAACTTTCATGGAGCAAAGCCATGGATAGCCTAGCTTCACATGAAATTGGTCTAACTACAAGATGATGGAGAATGAGATATCTAATTTTTCCAATCCTATTTTCAATGGTAAGGTGATTGATCCCATCATAGAGCAAGCAAAACCATTATGCGTCTTGATACATGCTTTTGGTTTATCATATATATCTTGATAGAGCTCATGCAAAATTAAGAATTCCTCAGTGATCACATTCTCTCCATAGGAAGGATCTATTAGTATCCCATTAGTGGGTTTGTAATAGATTCGTCAGGATATGTAAAGAGGACCATTGGGTGCATGTTTTAGTATATCCTTAGAGGGGAAAGAAATGTCAAGAGTATTTTTAGGTCGGACCTTACGAGGAATGACATCTATCACTCCTACCATTTCATCCATAAGATCATTATCTATAGAATCATTGTTATCATCATCTATATCAACATTCATCACATCATTCTGTGTAGTTTCGCTAGCTTTGACAAATGAAATGTTATGATTAAGCATAGGGTTGGTAAATATTTGCAAATTTTGGTTAGGAGGGGCAAAAAATTTATTTCCTTGATCACTAACACCTCCAATAGAAAGACGACCAAAATCAATGAGGTCTTGCACAAGATGTTTAAGATGCTTACAATGTTCCATGTCATGTCCATATTGTTAGTGATAATGGTAGTAAGAGTTTAGTCTATAGCTTGTAGGTACTAGTTTACTAGGATTTGGTTGTTTAACAAGAGGCAAGGTGATCATCTTTTGTTCTAAAAGTTGTGTCATTGTGTTATGAAGGGTGTCAGGTAAGGGAGTGAATTGTCCTTTTGGGTCTCCATAGCTAAAGGGTATCATGGCTTTAACAACAACTATTTGGTTATTGGTATTAGGGGTTGTTTGTTGAGGGGGATTTAATTGGAGGAAACCTTTTTTTTTTCTCTAAAGGGTTGGGAATTGTTTTGGTTTGTAGACTCATATTTCTCAGTTCGGTTAAAAGTGGACTTTATATCTCGACTACTAACCAAATTTTGATAATCATGGAGGGCAATACACAAGTGCATGAAGGAGGGAAACTTCATCATGGTAAGCTTATCTTGTATCTTACTTTGTAAATTTTCTTTGAACATATTTTGAAGGTGAGGATCTAGAACCTTGACATTGACTTGGGAATAGAGTGATTGATAGTGTGAGATAATGTCAGATATATTTTCTTCTTCTTTTTTCTCATATCTCATCAAGTCATCCAAGGTCATCTTAGGGGTCATATGCACTTGGAAATGGTTAAAAAATGCCTCGAAAAGTTCATTGAATGAACAAATTGAGTTATTCGGTAAAGAGGAGAACCACTCCAAGGTAGTATCTTTCGAGGACCTAGGGAAAAGCTTAGCCAAGAGTTTATCATCAAGGAAAAAGTCACTGCATAAGGCAGTATAAGAATTAACATGGTTATAAGGATATCTCTTTCCTCCATATTTATTCAATCTAGGCACCTCTACACCTTGTGGCATTGGTGTTCACAATATCTCTAAGGACAATGGAATGATTTTGAAATAATATGTCAGTGGGCCATTTTGATTTTGGTTGATGGTGGAATTTTTTTTTTTAAGGGATGAAATAGTTTCGAAGAGTTGATTTATGAGAGGGTCACTACTTGTGTTGTTAGATGGAGGTGTAAAAGGTGAGGGGCTATATGTGTTCAAGGGACAAGTGAATGGATCACTTATGGGTGGTAAAGTGGTATGAGATATGATGTGCAATTCCATGAAGGTACTAGGGATGCTAGCGGAAATACCTAAGGAAGGAATCACATTACTAGTTGGTTTCATTGTTGTGACTTGAGGGTTGGTATAGGTAGGTATTAAAGAAATTGTTATGGGAGAAGGAATTTGAGTTCCTCCTTGGTTTGTGACATTTCTTGTAGATAAAGGACAACTAGCAGTTGAGGTGAGATGTTTTCCAAATAATTGAAGTATGTTTTGCAGAAGGTCAAGTCCATATTCACTTTCAAGCATGCATTGAATGTTATCTATAGTAGGGATGTCAGTAGTTGAAATGTTGTCATTTTACACTTGATGTTGTAGGTTTGCCAAGTCTTCATGAATTTGAATTATGTTTTCTTATGGAATACTATCAATCTTTGTTTCAACATGCATCACACTACTTGAAGGTAAAGATTTGTTAAGGGTATGATCCATACCTAGTGTACTAGTGTCAATACTAGGAGTGAAAGAGCTAGAAAACCCAAGATTCACAACGATTGTGCTAATGATTCTCGAACTGCGTCTCAATATAGTATTAGCAATAGGACACCAAATACTCTTACAAGAGCTACTAAATGTGAGATGAATGCAAATGCAATATAAGCTAAGAACAATGAAATGACTATAATAGAAATTATGTAAACTGAAATAAAAAACTATAAAAAGAAAACATAAACTCAAAAACATAACTTTGAATGCAAAAAAATGCAGTGCAGAATGTGCATAAGAATTGATTCATCCAAGATGGTGAATGAGTCCTAGTAGGGATTTTTCAAAAAATTTAAAAAAAATTAATTTGATTTTTATGATTTTTATTCTGTATGACCTAAATTCTAACTAAAAATGTAGATTTTGTTTTATTTTTAGTGAAATAAAATTCAAAAATGAAAGCTACATGATCTTTCACTAATCCAAAATTAGAAACCCTAGAATGCCAATTAACTAATGCAAACTCTAATGCAATGTTAATGCAAGCCATTTAATCTACGATGATGATGCACTCCATATCGGAAATTTAATGTTCTAAATGCAGGTTCACCAAAATGAAATGATGAAAAAGTGGTATGGTGATATCATATGGTTTTAGGACATAGAGCACACCCACCTCCCAATTTCATTCAAGGATAATCCTAGAGATCCTAATGCAAAGGAGAAAGAGATCTTGCAATAGGGTTGTCCTAGGGGCTGATTGTAAAATAATAAAGGGGTTCACCATTAAGTTAAAACTTGGAAATACAAATGAAATTCAAGTTGAAATGTAAGATGAAATACAAAACCCTAATTCAATGAAAAGCACCACTAAATGACCTAGAAATGCAAGAGAAACAAAACAAAAAGCTACAAAAAGGAATGTGTGCATCTGGGAATCTAGATATGGCTAGAAGGATGTCTGAAACATTGGAATTTATACCTTTAATGTTGAGTGGAACTCATTCGCCAAGTTGGGAGAATCAATCCAAAATCTAGGTTTTTGTGTAGGAACATGAATTTTCCAAATGGGTATCCAAATCTGCAAAAAAATGAATTTTGACTTAAACTAGGACTCATTCGCCAGAAGTGGTGAATTAGTCTAGTTAGGGTTTCATAAAGCTTCAAGTTTTGATCCTACTCTTCTCTATCTTCTTTGTCCTTCTTGATTGATTTTTGGATCCGAAACCTTGGTTTGCAACCTGTAGGTGTTCTCCAATGTTCTCCAAGGCTTGATGACAACTTTGAATGATTTGAAAAATTTTCTCCAATCTTGCTCCTTAGGAAATCTGTAACCTAGACCTACAAATCACACACAAATGAGAGGAAAAAATTTTGTTGGGTTAGTGGATAGGGGTTTTCCTTGGTCAAACCTCATTTTGGTAATCAAACCTTGAAATATAATGAAATAGGAATGGAGAATGATGAATGAACAAATTATGATGTTGCAACTCACCAAACCCTATCAATGAAGTGTTGTAAACATGTGTGAGATGGATCTAATGGATGTATATCTTGACTCTTTCTTGAAGGTGATATATATTGAATGAAATGCTAGCTTGAATCATGAAACCCTACATCACAATTGTTAGCTCCAAAACAAACATCATGCATGAAGTCCTTGACATGATGCTTGATTCTTGAATTTTTCTCTAAAATGCTTGATAATCTACCCTTGAATGCTCTTGTAAACACTTGAATTCACTTGTAAACTCAAACTTTCTATAAGGATGAATACTTGAATGCTTGGGGTTAAAATGAGAGAAAGAAACTTGCATTTATACTCAATTAAGAAAGAATACTCAAAATTGCAACACTACAAGCTGACATAAGATCTAGGAGGATACAATCCTGACAGAAATTTGAATTAATTTTGATTTTGTATCACATGACACTCATTCACCCAAGGTGGTGAATGAGTCTTGATCGCCAGACATAATTCTTGGGACCATTTTAAAAAAATTTGACAAAGGTGTGAAAACAAACTTGAGACCAAAAAATATAGGTGGGACTCATTTGCCCAAGGTGGTGAATGAGTCCCAAATCACTAAATATAGGTCATTCAAGCCTGAAACACCTGAATTATAAGTGGGTACTAATTTGTGTCAGGATTATCCTTGAAAAGATACATTAAATGGGGCTTGTGGATGCAAAATAAGGCCAAATAAAGCATAAAGAAGCCCTATTATTAATGACAACCCTATAAAAGTGTGAAAGTGTGTTACAACACTTGACAAAACTTCAAACAAGGCACTGATAAGCCCATTTAGTTCACAAGGGCCCAAGACCTAATGTGAATATGTTAGACATATTACAACATTAAATCGAGGCCAAGTTAGGGGGACCTTTTTCTGTCATTACACAATGATAGCAAAAAATCAAGGACCAACTGTACCAAATCCAAATCTAATGTCCAACCCTCAAAATATTATCACACAAAAACCACCCCACAATCAAATCAACCCACAACTCACTTAGACCATGGTCCCTCAATAACCACCACACATCCCACAAAATAAAAAATATTACAAGCCAATACATGCAAACAATTCAATTTGTCCCAAACCAAAACATCATTTCATAATCCCATGGAAAAAAGGCATTGGCTTACCAACAAATTATCGTTAATCAACAACAAGAAGCACAATTTCTAGCACAACAACAAGAAGATTACTTGCTAGCACATCAAAAATAAGCACAAATACTCATGCAACAACAACAAGCTCATTTACAAACCCAACAACAACAAGCATAATAACAAGCCCAACAACAAGCACAATTGCAAGCACAACAATAGGATCAATTACAAGTGCAACAAGCCCAACAAAAAGCACAATTGCAAGAACAATAACAAGCCCAACTACAAGCATAAAAATTTTCTCAACAAGAACAAGTGCTTGCACAAAAACAACAACAACAACAATAATGCTTGTACTACAACCCCCAATCATACACAAAAATGCAACAAAATTTATTGAACCCAAATGAACAAGGAGCATATGCACCTCCACCACCATCACCATCACCTACACAATATCAAAATACACCATAGATGCCATATAACACACATTCATATCAAAATCCCACCTACAACTCATCTACCATCCCACAATATAGCATATATGCTCCCCCACGAAATTCGTAAGATGATTTGTCATCGCAAATTAAGGTGCTCATGCAACAAATCCAAGAAATCCAAATTAGGAAACCAAAGAAACCACATGCACAATTGGACTTGTATCTATACTACTTTGAGAGAAACATCACCATGATACCTTTCCCACCCAGATTTGAAGTCCCAAAATTTGACAAATATAGAGGATGGGGAAATATGGTAGATCATATCAAATATTTTTATGTAACATGTATGGAAGTTTCTTACAATGATTCCTATTTGATGTTCCTTTTCCCACATAATTTGGGAGGCCCAACAATAGATTGGTTGTCACATTCAGCTCGAAGAATTCAAACCTTCCAAGACATAATTGATCAATTTGTGGATAATTTTCCCCACAACCTAGAAATGGATGTGAGCTCGAAAGAGTTGTACACTCTAAAAAAAAACAAGGGTGAATCCTTCATAAATTTCCTACAACAATGGAGGTAGAGAGATAGAAAAGAAAAATGGCCTATTCGCAAAGATAAACAAATAGGGATCATCATTTCCAATGTAGACACAAGTCTATCATTTCAATTGAAAATGAAATGTGTAACATCATATGAAGAGCTTATCCCTAGGGCCCTTAACATTGAAAGAGCCCTTATCACACAGGGAAACACATAAACATCAAGGAAAACCACCCATCTACTAGTTCTAATGATAAGCCCCATATATGGGCCAAGAACAAGAATGTAACTAATGATGGTTTCATTGATGCAAAGGTGGTCCTAGGTACTCCCAGAAAAACAAACAACCAACCAATGAACACACAATAGAACATGCATAAGCAACCAAGTTAACAATGCCAACACACAATAAAGATGACCACCTCTTAGAATCAACTTCCCTCAAAAGTGTAAATACACACCATTGGGGAACCTATTGAAGCAACAATGTAAAATTTGGTGGAATCCAATCTAATCATGCTTCCCAACTATCATAATTACCAAGAATCTCAAGTTAAACCACCATGGTATAGCAAGAAGGATCCTTTTTATTTCCATAAGATCAAAGAACATAAGATGGCGAGTTGCATGAAACTAAAAAATATTATCCAAGATCTAATCAACAATATAGATGTGACTATTGATCAACAAACATGAAACTATGACCTCAAGATATATAAGAAACCGATGTTGAATAATAACAAATGAAATGAAAATGGAAAAGGGAAGGATTAAACCAATGCAGGTCATGTATATACCAACGTGGTCGCATCTTGTGATAATTTTATATCGGTCACCACCATCAAGAGTGTGGATTCACCACACTTCAAGGAAATTTCACAATCCAAATAGAATCAACACAACCCGCACCTCTAAAGTCAAACCCTAGTGGTTATAGTCTCCTAGAAAAATTAAAGAAGACCCCCACCCAAATCTCCATCTTGGAGTTATTGAAATTATCACCCATACATAGGGATGTCTTAGAATAGGATTTGTCCATTTTTTCCATACCTGAGGATCTTGATATTGAGCAATTCCAAGCTATGATAGGACACATCACCACTCCCCATCTCACCTTTTCTAAGCAAGACCTTCCAAAACAGCCATCACACAATCATGCTTTGCACCTTGAGGTCATTGTTCACAAGAATAAAGTCAAAAGAGTCTTGGTGGATGGAGGTGTTGGTCTAAATATTTGTACCATTCAGCTAATCAAAAATTTGGGTTACTCTGAAGATTTCATTCAAAATAACAAAAAGGCATAACTATAAGGGCATACGATGATCAAGAACAGGTGTCTCAAGGCATAATCAAGCTCCCTATCCAAGTAAGACCTGCCATTGCTGAAACCACATGCCAAGTGCTCAATCTTGATCTTCCTTATAACATTATTCTAGGTCAACCATGGATCCATGCCATGCAAGCTATAGCTTCCGCACACCATCAATGTTTCAAATTTCCTTTTAAAGATAAAGAAGTTGCCATCTATGGTGATCTCAAGCCATTATTATTTCAAGAAATTTGAATCAAAATTCTACAAGATCTCATAAGTATCAAAAAATGATGAAGGTCCAATATCCTCCTCCTTAGTGATTGACCCATCTCCCTTAGTATCTACCTTAGAATATAAAACACCCATCATACAAATAACACTAGACATCAAAGTAGTGATCAAGGACAAAAAATGTGGGGATTATAATTTGAAGAAGGATTCCTTTGTGCTTAGAGAGTTACCTCTTTCTCCTAAATTCCACAGGAAGCCCCAAACTATCAACAAGGTATCTGAGACAATGAAGGTAGCCTCTACCACTTTCACCAAGTGGGGAGATTTAAACAAAGAAGTCATCAATGAGGAGGATGTATCCAAATTGTTGTATCAAGATAATTGACCCATTCCCATTTTTCTAATGGAAGATGATAACAAAGGATTGCATCTAATGATGGGATGAGGGTATAACAAGAATGAGAAGTTGGGGTAGAACAATAATGGTTTACTATAACCCCTTGCTCTTGACAAACTACCAAAGAATCTTGGTCTAGGATGTACAACTAGAAAAGTGACCATTCTTGTCAAGGCTACTTCTAATAAACAAGTTGAACATTCCTCTTGGTTACCAACATCACGTGATAATACCCTAGATGACTTTCCCCTTGATGTCATTGACTTGTTTGAGGATACCTCAATATTCATGATCTCTACCACATCCTTTTCTCCTAATAGCCAAATCATTGAACTCAAGCTAGTATACCCTCAACTCATTAACTAGGACCAATGAGGACCACCGATTCTAGACTCATTTGAAAATGATGAAGCAATCTCTGAGTTTATGGGAATCCATGACAACTTGCCATACAGGGACCACAAAGAAAGATTTGACATAGAATTGGATACATAGGCTTACTACAAGGAAACGATTGAATCCCTTAGTCATAAAATAAATAATATGAGAATCAGTTATAGATATTTAATTGAAAATCACACTATGGGAAATTTGATCATAAAATAGTACAAAAAAAGGAAACATTTGATGGTGAAAACCTCTCTAAGGCACCAAATGATGAGCGATTCAATCTTTCTATTAGTGCAATGCATCCAGAGAAGTTAGCGGTACTTGAATAGAAAGATAATCCAATGAATATAGGGATGGAGGAGACACCACATATCATCTTCTATGTATAGTCATTATTGGATGAAGAACAAAAAAACTTAGCAACATTCTTAAAAGAGTGAAAGGAAAAATTTGCATTTTCCTATACAAATATTCCTAAACTTGATCTTGAAGTGGTTGTACACCATCTATTAGTTTATCCTAAAGCTAAATGAGTAAAGAAGAAACTAGGAAAGATGAACCTACAAATTGTATTGCTAGTTAAACTAGAATTATAGAAATTCCTTGGCGTAGGATTTATCCGACTGATAGACTATCCTAAGTGGGTTTCCAACCTGGTGCTAGTCTCCAAACCCATTGTGGGCATTAGAATATGGACTAACTTCAAATACTTGAACAACACATGTCCTAAAGATGACTTGACTTAACTACTAGACATGAGATGTTATTAGTTATGGACGGATTCTCAGGATACAACCAAATCATGATTTTCAAGGAAGACCAACACAAAACAACATTCACATGTATGTGGGGAACCTATTTCTAGAATATTATGCCATTTATGTTAAAGAATGTTGAAGTTACTTATCAAAGAGACATGACACTTATCTTTCATGACATGATCCAAGAAAACTATTTAAGACAATGTAGATGAAATTCTAGCTAAGTTGAGAACTAGAATGGAGCACATAGAAGTAATAGGACAAATATTCAATAGGATTAAAGAGTATAAAGTGTGGTTAAATCCAAAAAAGTGTCTTTAGGGTAACATCAAGAAATATCCTAGGGTACATAATGTCACAAAGAGGAATAGAGATAGATCCAGCCAAGGTAAAATAAATTATGGATATGGAGCCCCCAAAATTTGGAAAACAAGATCCACCCATTTTCTCATCTCCTCCACAAGGGAATAACATACAAGTGGGATGATAAATGTGACTAAGTCTTCCAAAAAATAAAGGATTATCTATTGACACCTCTTGTTCTTATGCCACCGATACCGAATAAACCTTTGATCTTGTACATCTCAACCACATCAGTAACTCTAGGTTCTCTTGCTCAACATGATGAAATGGGAAAGGAGAGATCAATCTACTATATCAGTAGGACTTTGGTTGGATATAAAATGAGTTAATCACCCATCAAAAAGGAATTCCTAGCAATAGTCTTTGATTCATAGAAATTCAAAAACTACATGCATTAGCATTAAATAACACTCATTACTAAGATTGATCCATTGAAATATCTTTTATCCAAGGAAACTCTCACTAGATGAATGGTTAAATAGGTGATGATCCTAACTGAGTTTGATATAGAGTATGTAGAGAATAAGGCTATCAAGGGACAAGTCATTGCAGATCAACTGGCAGAGGCACCCATCTATGCAAAGAATCCATTAGTGTTTGAATTTCTTGATGAGTCAATATTTTTCCTCAACATAGTGGATATGTGGAAGATGTACTTTGATGGATCACATACACAACATAGGTCTAAATTTGGCATCCTCTTCATCACCCCACAATGTGATTATATTCCCAAATCATACCAACTATCTTTTCCATGCACCAACAACATTTTCGGGTATGAAGCTCTTATAACAAGATTGATAATTGTGGTGCAGTGGAAAGATACATGAATTAAGGGTCTACGAAGATTCACAGTTGATCGTTAATTAAGTCAATGAGAATTATCAAACTAAGGATGGTAAGATCACACCTTACAAAAAGATGGTGGAGAGTCTCAAGGACTTCATCAATATCACTTTTGATAAAATACCTAATGTTAACTAAACAAAAGGGAAATAGGGGTTCCACCTTTTGGAAGATGGAATTGGACCTATTTCACACTTCAATTCATTAGGAAAATAGACCCCTCAACCAAGTGATTCGATTGAGAAATGGCTATTGGATTCCTTGGATAATTGGATAGGGGTTCACCATTAAATGAAGCTTCATAAGGGAGAAATGAAAACACTTATGCAAACTCACTATGAAACCTAATAAATTGAAATCATGAAATCAAACGGATAAACTGAATGGAACAGAAAAGTGCTAAGATGAATGGAGATACCAAGACAAGATATACAAACTTTGAAAACTATTGTTAGGGTTTTCACCAAACTAATACACCAAGTAGGGCATATGAGTCTTGCTCTAGGGTTTTTCAAGGCAGAATATGGAATTCTTTTGTTAATTGTTAGGATCTCTTGAACGGTGATAAAAAAGTGTCTTGGGACTAATATGCCAGGTTGGGAAATTTAGTCCACCTATAGGTTTTCCTGAGTATCTTTCTGAGTCCTCTGAACCCAGATTTGACACTATTGAATGCTATCAAAAGGTCTTATTAGGGACTAATCCGTCAGGTTGGGCATATGAGTCCAATACACCTAGATCTATAAAACACACATCACAAGAGAGGGAAAAGTGTTGTTTGTTAGGTGAATGGGGGTTTCCCTTGGTCAAACCCCATTTTGGTAATTAAACCTTGAAATGAAATGAAATAGCATGAAGTAATTATGAATGAACAAATACATGTAACAACTCACCAAACCTTGTTGAAACCTTGGATTGAAAATATTAAAACTAGCATGAAGTGGCCTTAATGAGTGTAGATCTTGATCATGAAACTTGAATAAGATAATGGCTTGAACACTTTAGTAGATCTTGAATGCTACATCAATACATTAGCTCAACAACATGCATGATGCACTAAATCTTTGACATGAAATGGAATCTTGATTGTTGTAATGAATGATGAAGAAAATTTCCCTTGAATGTTATTGAATCACTCTTGATCACAACCTTTCTCTAGGATTTGAACACTTGAAACTCTCTATCTTGGAAAAAACTCCTTAAAATAATGATTTGAAACCTTCATTTTATATGCATCCTATCTAATTTACCATTTATTAGATCCCAAATTCTAACATTTGCAAAATTTGAATTAAAAACCTTGATTTCTCACTCAAAACCCTAAAAAGGCCCCAAATGGGACTAATACACCAAGGGTGGTTTATGGGTCCCACCTAGGGGGACTAATACACCTAGGGTGGTATATTAGTCCCACCCTAAGTTTTTGAGGTGAGAGAATGTTAGGGGGTTAGAATATTAAATGCATTTATTGAATTTGTCAGGATTTCAGTTGAAATAAGCCTTGGGATACATACTAAAGGGTCTTAGGGGCCTATTAATTATGATTTAAAGGACATAAATACAATGGTACTAGAATATTTCCAAAATAAGTGTGAAATTTTATTGTCTATGGAAGAAGGGAGTACAATTATCTGCACTACATTTAGCCCCCACTTTAGTGAGAGGATGAGCACAAGCAAAAACTCACATTAAAGTAGACAAATGTGCATCAAGAGGGATCCAAGTATACCAATGTGGATGGTATAGGATGATAAAGATCAAGGAGGGTGATCAAGCCCCCAGGATCCAAGATCCTATTCCAAACCAACATAAGCACAAAGGAACACACACAAGGTGTATGATATGTAGTAGCAAGACAAGATACACAAACATACAATGTCAAAGACTTAAAGAAATAAAAGAGAAAATAAAATAAAATAAAAAGTGGTGGATCAAGCCTCGATAGTCTATCCAACATGATGTGGACTAGGTCTTAATTTTTTGTAAAAAAAAATACACGCTCACTCTAAGGCAATGAAACTTCAAGTTGTCCGCTAAGTATCCAAAAAGGTGGCTTAGTGAGAAAGTCATGAATTTGAATCAGATTCTCACTGTACAATGAGAAATTCATGCCCTCATTTAGGCTTCTCATCATACTAAACATACCAAATCTATCCCTCTAATAACTTCAATAGGGCACCACAAAATGAAACTTTGAGCTTCACAAGGCCTAACAAGCTACATTAAGCACTTATAAACATTTATGCATGTAAAGGATTTTTTATTTTTAAAGGGATTTTTCTTAGTTCATGTAAGGTCCCTCCTTAGGGAATGTCATGCCTAATGTATCCAAAAGAGGACAAGTCAAATAAATATCATGCTCTTAGAGGAAATCAAAGCCAATGACATCACCAAGAAAATGATGCATCCCAAGAATAAAGAAAATTACACAGTGAAACATGAGTTTCGATGTATGCCCCCACTTTAAAGCAGTTGCTAACACCATTGCAGTGAGCAATTTCTTTAAAGTAGAAGAATACATGAGAGTTTATTCAGAAAGCCCTATGCAAAGTCATATGTTCTCAAATGAAACTACATCATGAATAAAGGGTTACCCCCAAAATGTAATGCTAAACATAGAAATAAAAGTGCATCACATGTGAGCCAACTTAAGGCATGACGTCCACATCCCAAGATTTCTCATATATATACATGGAAGGTGGTCAACTAGCCCAAAGAGACAACGAAAAGTGTCATATGAGGACAAGGCTACCTAACCCCTTGCCCCCACTTAGTGCAAGACATGATGAGTTGAGATAATTGATGAAAATTAGTATTAATTGGAGGAACTAGGTGCTTCAACACAATGAAGAGCACCAAAATCCTTAAAATGTAGAATTTTATCACTTAAATCCATACATTCATTAGTATAATGACCATGAACTCTATGATATGCACAAAATGAACTCTTGTTGTACCATTTCTTTCATTTTCTTGGAGGGAGATATATCAAGTGATCTTGGAGGTGTCTCAAAAAGATACTCTCTTGATTAAAAGTAGAAGATGTTCCTTTATTTTGTGAGAAAGATATCTCTTTCTTAGTACAAGGTGTCATACTTACACAAGACTCTTTATATTGTGAGATTTTTTGCTCTCCTTTACAGGAGGGTGTAAAATATAACAAATTCTAGCCATTAGTGTTTTGTGTAATGAAATTGATATTAACCAAGGATTTCTTTTATTCTTTTATTTCTTTCAAAGGACAATAACCAAGACCACTAGTGATTTCTTGTGTGTTAGGCTCTATAGGGATATAGGTACCTTGTTCTCTAGAACCACATCCTTTTCCACTATAACCAAGTTTTTTTCACAATTTCATAACCTCTTCCATAAATATTTTTCATTTCTTTTGGATTTGGTGGTTGCTCATAATAAACTTCATCAAAGTTTGTTGAGTATGTTGTATTTTCTTCTAAAGTGGTTGAAGTGGATTCTTTCAAATATTTTGTTGAATTTTGTGCTGAAATTACCTCTTTTTCTTATCCTTTTTTAGACTCTTTTGTTGTGATCTTGTATCTTCCCATGAATGAAGGTGTGAAACCTAAGGAATCCCAATAATCTTCCAATAACTTTGTAACTTATTCATTATGCTTTTATTTTTATTTCTCTTGCACAGGTTCCACTTGTATGGTTGGTGTCAATATTTTCAAAGGATTTTATTCATCTTTCTCAATGTGAAAACAACTTTCAGGTTCAGGATCGGCCTTGATTGTGTAAAATTTATTGTTAAAAACATGCTTCATTTTATGATGAAGATTATAAAGCACTGGTTGCACATAATGAATCCATGGTCTACCTAAAAGAATATTATATGAAAGATCATGAGGCATAACATGGATAGTAGTTTGCAGTGTGTCCTTTCTAACTATAATAGGTAATGTGATCACACAAAGTGGTTGTTTCCCTATGTTATCAAACCCATGAATAAATAAAGAATCATGTTGAATTTGGATTTTTTCTATTCTGATCTTATCAATAAGGTTTAGACTACACACATTAAGTGTCAAACCATTGTCAATTAGAGCTCATTTTTTCCTACATGTATTAATCTTAGCTATTATCATGAAAGCATCATTTTTTTTTCACTTCCAAAGGAGAGATCTCACTTTGGTGGAAAACAATGCCAGCACTCATTCCTTGAATTATGGATTCTATATGATTCAGGTTTGCACTAGGGGGAACCAAAAAAAAATTCAATGCATTTTAAAGTATACTATGGTAACTATGTGAGGCTTGAATAAGGTACCATACGGATATCTTAGCAAGAGTATTCTTAAGTTGTTCAACAAGATCATACTCCTTTCCACTTTGTAAAGGAAAACAAGGAGAAATAGGAAAGATACATTGAGGCAATGGTAATGAAATGGGAGTGGTTTGTTGTTTCCTATTGTTCCTTGTATTGTATGTGTGAGCAATGGTATTGGAACTCGCTTGCAGCAAAAAATTGCCATTATCAAGTTTCCTTGTAGGTGATTCTAAGATAAGCACATGTTTATTTTGAACTTGTGGTTGTTTTGAGGGTGGATAAAGGATAAGAACTGGCTCAAGAGATCACTTCAAGGGATATCTAATGTGCATAACCTCAAAAGACTCATCCTTATTGTGATGATATATTGAAAAAAGAGAGTTTAAGGTTACCTCATCATTTTTATCAAATGAAGCCACATTACTATTTTTTGAAAGACATGCATCAATTCTATCATTCTTTTGTACCATGATATCTACCCCAATAGGAAATCTTTTAGGAGAGGAGAAAACAAGATGTTGATCACATTCCATGGTTAGGTTTTGTAAGGTAACTTCATCACAAGTAGGGGAGGCATCAAGAGAAGAAAAATTATTATTTATTGGATCCTTTTGTTCAATTAGATGTTTCCAAGTAGGATAAGCATTAGGAGAAGGAGAAACAAGACATACCACATAATATTCTTCAATGCAAGTTTCTCATTGAGAAACTTCTTGTACTGACATTTGAGGTATCGAAATCTAAATTTTTGTGTGAAATTGTTGGTCTTAGTTGCCCATAGTATCATGACATCTTCACTAACCTAAATAGAGGTATCCTTCCAATTGACATTACCCCAAACCTTAAGAAAACCTTTTTCAAGAAAGTATCATTATTTTTTATCCTAGGTGATACCCTATACCATCGAAGTATCAAACATTATTATGATGTCTTAACCAAGAGGAAGCTTTGATTGTGTTAAAATAAGCACATGAAGGAATTTTTGGTTCACATTCTAGTGGTATGACTCATGAAAATAAATTGTTAAGGATAGGGTATTACTGACCTTCCATGGAATGGGAGGCTCATCAATATGTGAAGAAGTGCATGCAATGTTAGCAACATGGGGACCTTATTCATGCTCCATCTCAATAAATTTAACCAATTGTTATACCTTGGCCTTTCTCACAGTGGGAACTCAATGTCATAGGAAAGACCACCCTTACCTCGTATAATTGTCACAAGTTCAGCATAACTGCCACTGAGTACCAAATATGAAGTGGGTTGAAGTAGCCCCTATGACCTACATTGCGGGGAAACAAATGTCTAAATTCATCTTGAACTACCTCATTTGTCACTGTGGTGTTCCACAAACCCCAATCTCAAATAATGGAACATCTTTCAAAAATTAGGATGTTCGTGAGATATTCCAATGCTTTAATATCCAACATTGGTTCTCTACCCCTTATTATTCCCAAGGAAATGGTCAAGATGGGGCTTTGAACAAAACAATCCTTAAAATATTCAAAAAGATGGTCAATCAAGTTGACTATGACTAGCATTTATAATTGAATCCCACCTTATGGGCCTACAAAATCACTATCTGCACACCTATAAGTGAACCTATAGTGGCTAAACCGTGAGTAATTTGAAGATGATGCAAACTAGTGATTTGTGAAATTTTGTCTATAGATTCTAAATATATTTTTTTACAAATTTTTGGAATCAGATTGCACTTCTTTTTCCATCTCCTTCAAAAACTAGTTTTTTGTAGTAAACACCACTTTTAAGGAGTGATGCTAACCGTATACAACATAATTTTTTTCTATAAAGGATAAAATTCTATTTTTTTCGAATTTAGATTCGTAACTACGATATCTAGTGCTTTCATTTAGTTTCACAGTGTTTTATTGAATATTTTTTCCTTAATCAAGTTTCAAAGTCAAACCAATTACAATTTAGACATAGGCAGACTATATACAACATAAATTTTTTTGTATGTATCAAAATTCATTTTTTCTTTTTGTTGGATAAAGGACTTCAATATATAGTGCACTGATATTTTTCAAAAAAAAATGATAATCTGCTATTTTTTCACATGTGTAGAACATAGAACTTGATTTTTGGTGAAAAACCTACATTAAATATAATAATTAAATCAAATTTATTTAAAATTATACTTTTTGGGAAGCTTATAATAAGGACTACATACTTACAAAAAATAAATTTTAAATGAATTCATTTGATTCCCCAAAAGGTAAATCAAAAGTGGTTTTTTATCAACATTTTAATAGGTGTAAAGGAGACTCCATTATATGTATGATTTAAAACTAGCGGGTTTCTATCCAAGGGGGTTTGATCTAAGGTGGTTTGATCAAACCCTATTCAATTGGAATCCTTTAAATGAAACTTTTCAAGGCTTAAATCATTATTTTTCTAAAAATATGTGATTTTAGAAAAAATCAGGATCTCCCAGAAATTGTAAACTAGTATTGTGGGATCACCCAAAGAAAAGGTAAATTTGAGCCTATTTGGTTAGGACTATTTGTTGTCATAGCTAGTTATAGTTCAAGAGCATATCAACTATCAACACCTGAAGGAGAATCCTTGTAGGAACCCATCAATAGTTTGCATCTCTAAAAGTTTTATGCCTAGGCTTGAAGGGTATAAATAAAAAAAAAATCAAAAATAAGAAAAATCCAAAAAAATAAGAAAAAGGATTGAAAAACAATAAAGAAAAAAATAATCCTCTATTGAAAACCACTTCGGTGGCACTTTGGGCAACTACCTTGGTGAAAACCTGGAAAACAAGTTTCTTGCATAAATAAGCATCATCCATCCATCATTGGCTCTTTGGCTTATCTTGCTTCACCATCCATCATATTCATCCTTCATTCCACTTATCCTATTTATTCGATCACCCATTCGTGTCCCTAGATGTTACATAAGTATCATGTCCCCCTTTAGTACTACTTGGCACATTCCTAAAGTTAGTTTTTCCTACATGTATTGAGGTAGTTTATCGCATCACACTAGGGGAATTTGTCTAAACTTGCATTGGATTGGGTTCTTGTATATCTTAAGGTTATTCTTGAAATCTCTCAAAAAATCCTAAAACATTTGAAAATCATCAAAATCTGAAAACATTTGCAAAATCCAAAAAATCCAAAAAATATCAAAATCTTGTCTAGCCAAAATCTAAAAACATTTGAAAAGTTGTAAAGTTAAAATCCATAAGCATCCAAAACACATCAAAATCCCTAAATAGATCAAAAATTCAAAAAATAAAAAACATGGTTATCAAACTATGTTGTCTCTGAGCTTGAACGTAGGGAAGGCCATCATTGATGTGCCCATGAGGCACTAGGTCAGTCCTTAGGAGTCTATCATAATAAAATAATAATCCATCAATGTTCATATCTCATCAATAAACTATTAGTAGTTAGAGTTTTTTGAACTATGTGGTCTTTGTGTGTAAAGTGTAGGAAAGGTTAATCTTTGATAAGCCTCGAGGCCCTAGGTCAATCCCTTTTAAGTCTTGGTCAAAACTCAAAAAAACACAAAAAACATTTAAAAAGTTGAAAACCCAAAACATTGGAAAAAATTCAAAAGTATTTAAAAAAAGGCCTCAAATAATAGAAAAAATTAAACTTTCACATATACTGAAAAAGATCCACAAAACAACCTCAAAATATTGAAAAACATCACAAACATTCAAATATTTCAAAAAGTCCAAAACCACCCATCCCATTTCACTTTCACTCACAATAAAATTTTGTCCATAATAAACTAATCATCATCATCAATCATTGGTAAAACAAGTGGAAACAAGTGTGGAAAGTCATGAAGTATGAACCTAAATGTGAAAATCTAAAGTCCAGATCATGAGTAAAAATGTTGGTAATGTTTGTGTCAATAGCCTATCAAACAATTAGTCTTAGTCAAAACATCTGATAAACATGTCTTAGGATGTGCATCCTTCCTACAATGGTCATCATCATCAGAAACCACCTTAGCTATGCTACTTTAGCAGGAGATATAAATAGCATTGACTATTTTTCATTTTCATCTTGTCTTATGATTTATCTTGTTGACCCATTCTGAGGACCTTTCGATGATGTCTATCAAAATGATTTATAGAGAAATAAATGGGGCACCAATCATTATCTTTCATTTTTTGTGCTTGTGGGATATTCTTGTAAAATAACCTTGGCGAATACTTGCTTTGTTATGTGTAGGGAGGTCATTTTGAATAGATTGTTAACTATTGCATATGCTTTGGTCTAAAATGTTCTAAAATTCTAAACTGCATTCTGACAAGGTTTTTGTATTTCAAGGTGTGAGAAAGGATTATCCTATCTATTTGCAAAGTCAAGTTCCATCACATTAGATACAATGCCATCCTAGTTATCAATACCTTAATGCATCATTTCTATGTGTTATATCAAAAATAAGGAATGAATTGATGAAGTATCCAAATCCCTAAAACAATAAAATCATCAATCTTGTCACCATATCTAATAAAGTCTCAAAGAATCGTGGACTTGTTGGACTTCTAAATCAATATCGAAATCAATGGTTAATCCATTCATCTCATTATTCTATCTTGTTTTTGTGCTAACATGGCATCATGACAGTTAGCAAAAATAATAATGCATCCATCCTACATCCACAAACCATCAACATACATACATCCTGCATAATCATATCATACACATAAAATCATTACATGGGAAATACGCAAAAGAGAAATGCATCCATCTCATAACATGTCATATATAAAGATAATAAAAAAAATAGAATAAATCATCCATCGCATTGCATCCATATCATAAATCATACATTGCATATCACATAGTATCACATCATAGATCATACATCACATCATATCATATGCATAAATAAAGAAACACATCCATAACATAAACATGTGCATCCATCCATAGCATGTGCATCCATACATACTCATACAACATCACATGAAATAAAAGAAAACTATATAATAATCAAATTAGGCCATCTCATATATATCTCGTCAAATATGACTGTCATGATACAAAATCATAATCAATGTGTAAATGTAATAAAAAAATGGATATACAGGAGGCTATCAAAATTAGCAGATGAATGTATATACATGTAACATATCAGGGCTATACATCAAAAAGTGTCTACAAAATATGAGGCTAGCCTCATCTCTAGGGATCATCATGATGAGATTGGTCTTGATGACCACCCAACAACTGTCAGTGGTTGCTCCCTAAGGGCTGCCTGATTGAAGGTCCCGCTAAACCACTCGGCACAAATCTGCTCCTCTGAGAATAATCAAGTTGTCTTCTCTCTCTAGGGACATCCCTATGACCTATAAGGTCCTCTAATAAGATTCCTCAACTATGATCTCTCTATATAGTGGTGCAAGTACACTACCATTTCCTTTCTATGCCTAGAACTATGTAGTAGCCTCTAACTGTTGCCACTACCCTATCTCTTATACCAACTACAAATCCAATTATTGTCTTTGTTTTCAGTCCTATTCATGCTCTCCCATGACCTATTGTACCTATTCGTAGGTTGCATCCTACTCACCTATCAACTATTGACCTACTATCGTAGTTGGTCCCTCTCCACTATCAATGCTAAAATCTAGGAATCATGTGGATCAGGAGCTTATTCCTACTACTGCTGGTAGTGGTGGTCCCTAATGTAGTGGATGTATCAATGGTACATACCCCAACACCTGTCCCGCAAAACCTAGAACCTATCTGTTGTGCCCTAGTTGTTTTCCATCATGGGGAGGCTATCGATGTCCTCTTCCTTGACCTATACTAGGTCTCTATCCACTCTCCCTACCTGGAAACTATTTGAAAGTTGGATGTGTCAGTCTCACTAGGGTATGTTGCACAAACCATGTATCATAGGAAACTATAGTACCAACATCATAGGGCCCATTGATGTCTACCCACGACTATGGGATGAGCTGTCAAAAATCATCAATGGCGACTTGAGGTGGAATTTGTGGGCCCTAGTCAATCTCTTTGGTCATCCATGTGAACACAACTCTATACTCACAGGGGAGGACATCCTAAAACTCACCAAACTACTGGGAAGCCTGATGAGGAAGGTACCTCTCTATCATATGATTCTCCTAACCTTGCATGTATCAATTTTGTTAGGCATGAAATAGATGCCCTTGGTCATCGTACCATGGTGGTTCCAACAACCGTGCTCTCTATCAAAAAGTTGTCATATCATCAATAACCTATATCCAATATAGGATGTTTGTTGGCCCTAAATGGTGGAGCATATCCATGGCTCCGTATTGATATGTTATCAGATTGTCAGTGTCAATTTTTGCCAAAGTGATAACTAGTCTGAGCATAGTTATGTGCTCCCAAGCCCAAATCTATAGAAGTGTAATGCCAACACCCACACTCTACCCTCACATATAAATAGCCTAATGCATGTCATGATATAATGATGCAAGAATCATGGGGACCCAAGCAAAAAGAGTCCTATCAACTTCCATTTGCACCCAGGTAAGTCCCCAACCAATGCTAAAACCTTGACCTCCCTGTCTGGCATGAACAATCCAAAAACCAAAGCTCTAATAATCAAAGTGAACATAGGTTCTTGTCCTCAGTAATGCTACAAGTCAATTTGGGCACTCTACCTAGAGGGTATCTACACCAAGCACATCATAGTAGGCATCCATCCCAAAGTTCACATCATAAATGACTCACTCACCATGAATTGACACTTGCAGGATGCGCCAAACATCCTCTAAAGTAATTGTAGCCTCTCTAGTAGGTAGATTGGAAGGATCATGTCTCACTATGCCACTGCTCAATTAGTACTAACATCATAGCCAGGTGTGTCCTGACCTTTGAAATATGTTCCATGAATCCTAGCCTAATTGCTCTAAGAAAAAGTTCACCTAGTCAGCCAACTGGTGAACACGAGAAAAAATGCTAGGTCTACACTCCCTGAATTGGATCAGATGAACAATATCCTACACAAATTAAGCATATTGCATCAAAATTGCCAAGAAAACTAAAATTTGAAGTTTATAACCCTAATTTGCAGAAGCATTGTGTGTGCACTACTATACCCAAATATGAAATAGTGCTGCTCTCTACAAAAGCGAGGCAAAATTTCAATAATGCCACCCAAACCAAATAGAAATAGCAACACTATCTTCAAAAGTATAATGGCATTTAAAAAGCACCACTAAACCTAAAAACCTACCATACCGCCCTCTACAAAAGTGAGTCATCTTTACAAAGGTGACACTAAACCTAACCTAGCAATGGTGACACTATTTGGAATAACGACACAACTCCTACAAAAATTACCATCGAATGAGACAAAAGTGTTGTTATATAGTGACTCTATTGATTGACCTATTGGACATAGCATTAAATACACTAAAACACAAAAAATGAGGAAAGTTTCAATTTGTATATTGGGGGTCTTGCATCTCCTAGTCATTGGTGTTCTCATACCCTGTTTGTGAGGTGTTGGGGGAGCCCATGATTGGCCATAGTGTTAGGTGCTCAAAGAAAAATCAACAGAGTTTCACTAAAGAAGAGTGTGCAATTGAATTGAAAAGGACCCCTCAAGCTTTTTTTATGCCCAAAAATTAGGGTTTTTTCCCTAATTTGAGGGGGGAAATGGGATTTTAATCCTCTTTTATCAACTTTTGAGCTATGGGGCCTATTTTAAGGATTTTTTCATGTTTTTGAGCTTATTTTTGTGTCCTAGAGCCCATTTTTGCACCTCAATCAATGTTAAACCTTTGTCACGATCTCGAATTGAAAATTAATTTTTTTTCCGAATCTCTCAAGGGGGCAGGGTACCAACTTAATTCCTTTTACTAAGGGAATAGTGGGGCATTCAAAAAATCAAGAATTTGTAAATTTCTGATTTGAGTAATAGTGTAAATCTGAAATACATTAGTCTTTGAACCAATGTAACAGGTACCTCGCTTCAAAGAGGGGAAAAATGTAGACAATTAAAATTGTCCTAACTGATATTGCACATCTAAATTTGATTACCAACACCATTTGATCCCGAATCACCTCTTTTCAACCATTTAATTAAATAATCTTCACTATTTAACTAAATTCATCAGTTTCTCCTATTAATCAAATAATTAATGTTATTTGGCTAGTTCATCCCCTTTCATGCTAAATTTCATCTTATTTAATTAGGTAATACAAATTATTTAATTAAGTTCTTATGTTCTCTCCTTTAATTAAATCATCTTAATTATTCAATTAAATGTCATTTAACCCTCTTTCATTAAATAAGTTAATTATTTAATGGAAATCCTAATTTTCCTCCATCTTGCATGTAATTAAGAAATTTCTTAAATTACTTAATTGGCTAATTTCCCTCACCCTCCCACTTGCAATGGAATATTCTCTTGGAATATTCCTCCATTTGAATGGGAATATCTTGCAACAAACTTACTAACAACTTCCTAATTTCTAGGAAGTGTGCTTCTTTGAATCAATGAGATCCATTGATTAAATCCTTGATCCTTTTCAACTTGCATTCTCATCCATTGATGAGAATCCTTGATCCATTCCTTCACCTCTCATTGCTTCTCATCCATTGATTGATCAAATTAATCCTGACCATTGATTCACCATTTTCTCCTATAAATACTCCTTATTTCTTTGAGAAAAGGATCCACTTCCATTTTAGAAAAGTTATGATACATATTTATATACTCATTTAAGTGTTTAGCATTCATTTTTAGTTAATATTGCATCCATTTTAGCTTGTCTTCATCAATAAAATCCATTTAAATCTTTTTTCAATCAAGGGATTGAGAAAGGGCTGACATTCCACATCAATGCAGCAGTACCAATCCCCCAATGGGATGAGGTTTGAGGCATTATAATAGGTTTCCATTATGTATTTCTTGTTTTTTTATGTTTTAATAGCTTCTTTGTTCATTGTTTTCAATAATTTCATTGGGAGTATAGCTTAACTAGTTAGATATTGCTTAAAATCTATTGGATCTAGCATGTTAAGCTTAGGTTATGATTATGTTCACAGATGTGAAACCAAATAATGGTACTTTCACTTGGAATAATAGAAGATTTGGTGAAGCTTCTATCGTAGAGAGGCTTGACAAATTTCTTGTTTCCTAGTTTTGGATTAGTGATAGGTGGGCTACCAGCTATAAGATCCTGGACTAGAGAAGTTCTAATCACTAGATGATCAAACTCTCTGTTGTTCCTTTTAGAGCTCATAAGAGCCCATCTTTCAAGTTCAACTCATGTGGTTTCTTGATTATTACTCTAGGATTTGATGTTTGGATGGTGGCATAAAGGGATGTATGCTTTTGGTAGGGCTAGGTGCTCATTTACTAAAAGATTGCAATATGTGAAATATAGACTTAAGAAGTGGAATAGGAAGTATTTTGGTAATCTTCATTACCATAAAATTTTGGCTCAAGATTGTTTAGACTTTATCACTTGTCAGATTCAAGACTAGGTTCTAATAGATGATTTGAGTAAAGAGGAGACATTAGCGGCTAAGGAACTAGATGAATGGGAGTTGCAGGAGGAGACTGTTTGGAAACAAAAATCTCATATTGATTGGATTCAAGAGGGAGATAGAAATAATACCCTCTTTCATAAGTCTATTGTGGCCAGGAGAAGTGGAAATCTCATCACCTCTCTCATGTCTTCGAAGGGGATTCAACTTTCTTCTATGGAGGATATTTCTCAGGAGGCTTCTTAGTTCTTCTCAGCTTTATTTACTGAGGACTTGCCCCTTGCAAGCGAGGAGGAAAACTCTACTTTGAAATGCATTTCTTCTTTGGTTTCTAATGAGATGAATGAGGCCCTTGTTCACCCTATCTCATTGCAAGACTTAGAAACAATGGTGTTTCAAATGAAAAAAGGGAAGGTCCTAGGCTCAGATGGCTTTCCAATTGATTTTTTTTAGGATTTTTGGGAGATTATCAAAGTTGACCTTTTGGAGGTGGCTCAAGAGTTGCAAAGGAATAAAAAAATTCTAAAATCCATGAATTCTACTTTTCTTGCTCTTATTCATAAAAGGGAATACCTACTAACTCCCTAAATTAGTTTAAACCCATTACTCTCTACAATGTGATTTATAAAATTATTACTAAATTGATTGTGGAATCTTTGATTTCCAAAAATTAGGGGGATTTTTTTTTGGTAGATAAATTCTAGATGGGATTTTGATTGCTACTGAGGTCATTCATTCTATGGAAAATTCTAAGGAGAAGGTCATGTTCATTAAATTAGACATGGAAAAACATATGATACGGTCAAATGGGAATTTCTACAGATAGTTCTCTTGGATTTTGGATTTAGCCATGAGTGGGTTAATTAGATCATGAGTTATGTGACTTCTACTTCTTTTTTGGTGCTTATCAAAGGGGAGCCTTTAGAGTTATTTGGCACTTTTAGAGGTAATCATCAAGGGGACCCTTTGTCTCCTTATTTGTTCATTAATATGGTTGAGGGGTTAGGAAGACTTATCAAGTCTTGTGTTCATCAAGGGTTGATTCAAGGTTGGATTTGGGGTAATAGTTTTCCTTCTCATTATCACCTTCAATTTTTTGATGATACAACCTTAATGGGTATGGCCAGAATTGATGAAGTTGTAAATTTAAGGAAAACTTTAGACACCTACTTGGTTGCCTCTGTTCAAAAAATTAATGAGGACAATTCTTATTTTTTCTTCTTCAATACTCCTTGGTTTGTATAGAGTGCCTTGAGATTTCTCGAATTCTTCAATTCCAAATTGGCTCTCTTCCTCTAGTTTATTTGGGGATTCCTCTTTTTGTTGGACCTCAACTGAGGGATTTTTGATAGGATTTCTTAGATAAATTTCATAGGAAGTTGAGTCATTGGACTTGAAGATGGATTTCGACTGGTGGGCCTAAGTGATCCTTCTCAAGTCAACTTTTCAAGCTCTTCCTATTTACAAGTGTTTTGTGCAAGTTGCTCTTGCATGCTTTGTAAAAGAGTTTGTGTCCCTCACTCACTAGTTTAATTGGGTTGGAAATATTCTCTCTTCAAAGTGGAGTTTATTTAAGTGGGAATATATTTGTAGGAAAAAATAGGATGGTGGTCTTAGGCTCAAGTCTATAGTTTTGAATGGTTAGGATTTAGCCACCAAATTATATTGACGATGGTGCACTTGTGAGGATCAGGATTGGGCTAGAATCCTTACTTATAAGTACCTTCAAGGGGTGAATGCTTGTGATGTGCCTCAGTGTTGTCTTTTGGGGAAGGGTTCTTTGATATGGGATACCCTTAAGAGAGGGGTGAAGTTGATTAAGGAGGGTCTTTTTTGGATCTATAATAAGGGTTTTGAGGATCTTTTTTGGTATGATTCCTGGGATGATCATCTCCCCATCATATCTTTATATCCTCATTTGCAACCCCTCTAGGATAGTCTACTTGAAGATGGTTGGAGTAATGTGGAGGTATTTAAAACTATGAAGGTTTTGGGTCAACTGGAGGTGTCCCGGTGGAAGGATCCTCAAGAGTGGTCATTATGAGGTACTAAGGAGGCCTATTGGGAACTAGCTAGGATTTTGGTTGGTAGAATGCACAAATCCCTTAAGGGGAGAGATATTTTGGCTTGGATCCCTAACCCAAAGGGAAAATATTTTGTTGCCTCAAGGTTCTTAGAGTGGACAAGAAGTTGTATGGGAATTTTGGTGTCCTTTGGTGGAAGAAGGCATGGAATAAATTTTCTTGGCCCAAATGTAATTTCTTCTTATGGTTGGATGTCCAAAATAGGTTCCTTACTTGGAGAATCTATGAAAGAGAGGATTGCAGGGTCCTTCCATCCATGTTCTTTGTAATCATAGTGAGGAATGTACTTATCAAATTTCCTTTCAGTGTACTTTCTCTAGAGAAATTTGACACCTTTGGTGGGGTGTTTATAATCATGCTTATGTTTGTGCTACTTCTTTAGTTGAGTTTTGGGAAAGTTTGGGTAGACCTCCAGCCAAGACATCTTTACTTTAGATTGCTTGGGTATCCAAATCTTATTATCTAGAACCTTTGGTTAGAAAGGAATCGAAGGATATTTCAAGATTTGAAGTTGGTGTGGGATCATTTATGGGGAAAGATCATTAACAAGATTCAGGAGACTATTTTTGCAAAAATGTGACCTTCCAGTTACTATGGATCGTACATATTCTACTTTTATTAGGAATTTGAATTTGGTTTCGAAAAAGGTTCTAGGGTCTCTATAGGTAGAGGTCCTCGACATGTCAAGAAGAAAATTATTTGGGAGGTTCAATGGGGATTTCCACCTCAAGGTATTCTAAAGATTAATACTGATGGTTCTTCTAGGGGGAATCTTGGGCATGCATGGATTGGTGGTATCATAATGGAGGTGTGGTTTTTCTCTTCTCTATTTATAAGGGTTGGAATTATAATAATATCATGGAGGCTCTTGTGATCCTTTATGCTATTGAAAGGGGGTGCTCCCTTGGATGGAATAGGATTATTTGTGAATTAGATTCACAAATTGTGGTGGATATGCTAAATGAGTAAAGAGTGGATGGTTCTAATTGGCATCTAGCTTTAGTGGTTAAACATATTTTGAATCTATTTAGTTTGAGAATGGACTAGAGTGGTAGATATTTTGGAAAAGTTGGCTTCTAAGCACTTGGAAAGGTGGGATGTGGGTGACTAGGATCTTTTGTCCCCAAAGTGTTATTTGGCCTATACAAGTTAATTATGGAGGACATGAATATGTAGTTGTTTATTTGGGAAGGTTCCTTTGGGGACTTTTTGTTGTTGGGGTGATGGTTTTGTGATGTTTTGGTGGCCTTTCGCTTTGTAAATTTTTCTAATTTCAATAAATTTTTACCCCTTTGGTCTTAAAAAAAAAGTATGGAAAGAAACTTGAGTATTTTTCAAGCATTTAAGACAATCACTTATTATTGAACTTTTTTATTTTATCACTTGGTAGTCTTATTACTCTTTTTTATAGTGGATCCATTAGAGGTGCTTTTTCTATTTCTTCTTTATCTTCTAATTAATTGGTGTATTGCACTCATTTTTTGTACATGCTTTCTATTTTTACTCCATTGACTTACCAAGTTATTATTTTTTCATAATTTTTATTTTCTAAACTCATTTGAAATAAGTTTTCTATAATTTCTTCTAAATGTGTTTGTTGTGGTGAGGGGTTGGATTTTAATTGCACAATTTATTCTTCAAGATACTCTATTTGATTCTCTTTCTTATTAGAACATATTAATGTAGGACCATCTCTATGCATCATGGTAATCTTACATTATTTTGGAAAATAATATTCTTTGTTTAGTTTAGTTGTTTATTTGTTTGTTACTACATAGTTTGGATTTTGTGATGAAGAAATTTATCACAATTCACATCTTCAAATTCGCTTTGCATCTTTGGGAATAATTTTATTTTTTATTTATAATTGTAATGCTAATGTCTATTCAAACAATTGAGTGAGGAAAGTATTGTAAGTTGGTTGGGAGTATCTAGCGAGTTGAAATTTCTAAATAATTGGTATTGAATTTGTATGTTTATTATTTTTATACATGTTTCATTTGGTATTGGGATTTGTGTCATATCATTGCTAACATAGATCATTGTAAATTTGGTTGATGCTATATACACTACAACAAATCCCTATGATTATCTCCCTTTTTGCTCCCGTTTTTTCTTCCACCTACTATTTTAATGTATTTTCTCCATTTTTTGGGAAAATTCGGTGCTATTTTTTGGGATGGCATTATTTTTGGTGTTTTTTGCACCAACCAGAACAATCTAGTGCTAAATCAGGCACAAATTTGCATCAAAATTAGTCCCGCAATTAGCGCCAAGATTAGCGTCGATATTATGCCTAGTGTAATGCCCTTATTAATTCCTAGATTAACACCAAGATTAGTGCTAAAAACTATGCCTATGATAACACCCAGATTAGCACCTAAATTAGAAACTAGATTAGCATCTATGCTATTGCCCATATTAGTGCCTTAAGTAGCGCCTATTTTAGCACCTACTTTAGAGCCTTTTTTGGCACCTAATTTAGAGCCTAATGTAGTGCCTAATTTAGTGCCTAATTGTTCTAATCTAGTAGGCATTAAGGGTGTTAGAACAAAAAATCCTTCCCCAATATTCACTAGCCTTCAATTGCTTGCCTACATTTCACTTGCATCAAAAGATCTATTGCCTTTGATTTTTCAATGTATTTAACATGAAATACAACAATTTGTGTGACAAGATCCATACTATCACCAGCATTCCCCATTTATTCCTCCAGATAATCATAAACAAAGAAAATTTCTCCTTTACAAAAATACTTTGTGTAGATTAAGGGTTGAGGGTTGAGGGATTAAGGGTTGAGGGTTGAGAATTGAGGGTTAAGGGTGATTTAATGTATAGGGTAGAGGGTTGAGGGTTTAAGGTTCAGGGTAGAGGGTATAGGGGTTAATGAGGGATTAGGGTTTAAGGGTACTTGAGGGTTGAGGGTAGAAGGTAGAGGGTACTTGAGGGTTTAAGGGTTAAGGGATTAAGGGTTGAGGGTTGAGGGATTAGGTTAGAGAGTTTACTTGGGTTAAAGGGTTTAAGGGTTGAGGGATTAGGGTTGAGGGATGTAGAGGGTTTAATAGTTTAGGGTTTAGGGTATTGTGTTGAGGGTATAGGGTTGAGGGATTAGGTTACAGAGGGAGGGATGGATTAAGGGTTGAGTTATTAAGGGTTGAGGGTTGAGGGTAGAGGGTATAAAGGCTTACTATGGTTTAGAGTTTAAGGGTTGAGGGTTGAGGGATTAAGGGTTGAGCGTTGAAAATTGAGGGTTGAGGTTTTAGTGTATAGGGTAGATCAGAGGGTAGAGGGTAGAGGGTTTAAGGTATAGGGTAGATTGGAGGGTAGAGAATTGAGGGTTAAGGGCAGTTTAATGTATAGGGTAGAGGGTTGAGGGACATATATGGTTCAAGGATTATGGTTGAGGGTCCAATGTATAGGTAGAGGGTATAGGGGTTAATGAGGGATTAAGGTTTAAGGGTACTTGAGGGTTGAGGGTAGAGGGTAGGTGGTACTTGAGGGTTTAAGGGTTGGTGGATTAAGGGTTGAGAGTTGAGGGATTAGGGTAGAGAATTTACTTGGTTTTAAGGGTTTAAGGTTGAGGAATTAGGGCTAAGGGATTACTAGGGTTGACTAGGGTAGAGGATATTGGGGCATTGAGGGTAGAGGGATGTAGAGGGTTTAACGGTTTAGGGTTTAGGGTATTGGTTTGAGGGTATAGGGTTGAGGGATTAGGGTAAAGAGGGAGGGATGGATTAAGGGTTGAGGGTTGAGGGTAGAGGGTATAGGGGTTTACTAGGGTTTAGGGTTTGAGGGTTGAGGGTTGAGAATTGAGGGTTTAGGGTTTAATGTATAGGGTAGATCAAAGGGTAGAGGGTAGAGAGTTTAAGGGTTGAGGCTTCAGGGTTTAAGGTATAGGGTAGATCAGAGGGTAGAGAATGGAGGGTTAAGGGTGGTTTATTGTATAGGGTAGAGGGTTGAGGGACATATATGGTTCGGGGATTTGGATTGAGGGTCCAATGTATAGGGTAAAGGGTATAGGGGTTAATGAGGGATTATGGTTTTAAGGTTACTTGAGGGTTGAGGGTTGAGGGTAGAGGGTAGAGGGTACTTGAGGGTTTAAGGGTTGAGGGATTAAGGGTTGAGCATTGAGGGATTAGGGTCGAGGGTATAGGGTTGAGGAATTAGGGTAGAGAGGGAGGGATGAATTAAGGGTTGAGGGTGGTTTAATGTATACTAGGGTGGAGGGTAGAGCTAGTAGAGGGTGTGTGTAAGGGTTTAGATTTTAACTAGGGTTGAGGGTTGAGGGTATATGGTTCAAGGATTAGGGTTGAGGGTCCAATGTATAGGGTAGAGGGTATAGGGGTTGAGGGATTAGGGTTAATTAAGGGTATTTGAGGGCTGGGGTAGAGGGTCGAGGGTCAAGGGTTTAAGGGTTGAGGGTTGAGGGATTAGGGTAGAGAGAAATTTACTTGGGTTTAAGGGTTTAAGGGTTGAGGGATTAGGGTCGAGGGTATAAGAGGGTATGTATTGGATAGTTGAGGGTAGAGGGATGTAAAGGGTTTAATGGTTTAGGGTTTAAGGTATTGGGTTGAGGGTATAGGTCTGTTGAGGGATTAGGGTTGAGGGTAGAGGGTAGAAGGTTTAAGGCCAGTTTAGGGTATAAGGGTTAAGGGTTGAGGGACATTAAGGGTTGATGGTAGAGGTTTTGGGGTATAGCTAGGACATTTGAGGGTATATGGTTGAAGGTTGATTAGGGTTGAGGTTCCAATGTAGAGGGTAGAGGGTATAGTGGTTAACTAGGGTTTAGGGTTTAAGGGTTGAGGGTTGAGAATTGAGGGTTGAGGGTTTAATGTATAGGGTAGATTGGAGGGTAGTGGGTAGAGGGTTTAAGGGTTGAGGCTTGAGGGTTTAAGTTATAGGGTATATCAAAGGGTAGAGAATTGAGGGTTAAGGGAGGTTTCATGTATAGGGTAGAGGGTTGAGGGTAGAGGGTTCAGGGACATATATGGTTCAAGTATTAGGGTTGAGGGTCCAATGTATAGGGTAGAGGGTATAGGGGTTGAGGGATTAGGGTTAATTAAGGGTATTTGAGGGTTGAGGGTAGAGGGTAGAGGGTAGAGGGTTTAAGGGTTGAGGGATTAGGGTCCATGGTATAAGAGGGTACGTATTGGCCAAATGAGGGTAGAGGGATGTAGAGGGTTTAACGGTTTAGGGTTTAGGGTATTGGGTTGAGGGTATAGGTCGATTGAGGGATTAGGGTTGAGGGTAGAGGGATGTTAAGGGTTGAGGGTAGAGGGTTTAGGGTATAACTAGGATGTTTGAGGGTATATGGTTGAAGGTTGATTAGGGTTGAGGTTCCAATGTAGAGGGTAGAGGGTATAGAGGTTTACTAGGGTTTATGGTTTACGGGTTGAGGGTTGAGCAATTAAGGATTGAGGTTTGAGAATTGAGGGTTGAGGGTTTAATGTATAGGGTAGATCAGAGGGTAGAAGGTAGAGAGTTTAAGGGTTGAGGTTTAAGGGTTTAAGGTATAGGGTAGATCAAATGAAAGAGAATTGAGGGTTAAGGGATGTTTAATGTATAGGGTAGAGGGTTGAGGGTTTAACGTTGAGGGTAGAGGGTTCAGGGACATATATGGTTCAAGGATTAGGGTTGAGGGTCCAATGTATAGGGTAGAGGGTATAGGGGTTGATGGATTAGGTTTAATTAAGGGTATTTGAGGGTTGAGGATAGAGGGTAGAGGATAGAGGGTTTAAGGGTTGAGGGATTAAGGGTTGAGGGTTGATGGATTAGGGTAGAGAGTAATTTACTTGGGCTTAAGGGTTTAAGAGTTGATGGATTAAGGTTGAGGGATTAGGGTCGAGGGTATAAGAGGGTACATATTGACTAGTCAAGGGTAGAGGGACGTAGAGGGTTTAACAGTTTAGGGTTTAGGGTATCGGCTTGAGGGTAGAGGGTAGAAGGTTTAAGGTTGGTTAAGGTTTAAGGGTTTAGGGTTGAGGGATGTTAAGGGTTGAGGGTTTAATGTATAGGTTAGATCATAGGGTAGAAGGTAGAGGGTTGAGGCTAGTATATGGTTGGGGAATTAGGGTTGAGTATCCAATCGTGTATAGGGTAGAGGGTGTAGCTATAGGGGTTAAGGGTACATACATTGAGGGATTAGAGTTGAGGGTCCAATATTGTATAGGGTAGAGGGTATAGGGGTTGAGGGATTAGGGTTTGACTAGGGTTGAGGATAGAGGGTAGAGGGTTGAGGGTTGAGGGTTAATTAAGGTTTTGGGGGTTGAGGGATTAGTGTAGAGAGTTTAGTAATTGGGTTTAAGGGTTTAACTAGGGCTGAGGGATTAGGGTCAAAGGTACTAGAGGGTATATGGTTCAATGATTAGGGTTTAGGGTCCAAAGTATATATAGGTTTTAAGGGTTTAGGGTTGAGGGTAGAGGTTTTAGGGTATAGCTAGGACATTTGAGGGTATAATATGGTTGAAGGTCGATTAGGGATGTTGAGTTTCCAATGTAGAGGGTAGAGGGTAGAGGGTAGAGGGGTTGAGGGTTGAGAATTGAGGGTTTATGGTTTAATGTATAGGGTAGATCAAAGGGACGTAAAGGGTATAAGAGGGTTTAAGGGTTGAGGCTTGAGGGTTTAAGGTTGAGGGTAGAGGGTTGAGGGAATATGAAAGTTGAGGGATTACTAGGGTTGAGGATCCAATGTATAGGGTAGAGGGTATAGGGGTTGAGGCCGGATTAGGGTTTAACCAAGGTTGAGGGTAGAGGGTTAATTAAGGGCTGGGGGATTAGGGTAGAGAGTTTAGTAATTGGGTTTAAGGGTTTAACTAGGGTTGAGGGATTAGGGTTGAGGGTATATGGTTGACATATTAGGGTTGAGGGTCCAATATTATATAGGCTAGTAGAGGATATAGGGTTTGAGGGTACATATATGGTTGAGGGATTAGGGTTGAGGGTTCAATGTATACAGTAGAGGGTATAGGGGTTATGAGGGATTAGGGTTTAACTAGGGTTGAGGGTACGTAGAGGGTAGAGGGTTGAGGGTTATTAAGGGTTTAATGCATTTTTCTCCAATTTTTTGAAAAAGTTGGCACTATTTATCGGGATGGTGCTATATATTTTACATCGAAGGCGTATCCTATTTGAAGAAGACAAACATAAAACTACCAATCAATGGTTGATATCAAACTACCAACCCTTGAAACGGTTTGGTCCATTGATACCCTTTTCTTGATTTTATCACATTATAATAATACTTTTACTGCAAAAGTCTGCTCCGCGCTATATAATGTCTTCTATGGATTGCATATAATTTATTTCTGTGTGTTGCATAATATCTGCTACCGCATGTGGTTAAATTATTTTTTATTCTACTTTTTTACAGGCATTTAAATATTATTTGTTTTGCGAACCCTAAATTACCAAGCGCTACACGAATTAATTTTTATTCTACTAAATTGACTATTCTATCATTTTACTTCTTGCTTGGTATAAATTTACAAACCACTTGATTAACAAAATACTCAATGCATATACTTATTGCTTTTTTTAAGTAATTAATTATAAGGATTTGTCTTCTTTTTATTTTCTTTTCCATTTTAAAATTTTGAACAAGTAAACTAAACATTTTTGTAATTATATTTTTTTTTAGATAATATTAGTTGAGTTTTAAAAAAAAATTAAAATTGTTTAAATACCTAATATAAATAAAAAATTATACTTACTAATTCTAAAGTTTAAAATGGAAAAGAAAATAAAAATAATACAAATCCTTATAATTAATTAAATACTAAACAAAAACATGATCGAACATCACCCTCATTTATACCAGGGGGTACAACATTCCTGGCAGGTGGTCTTAATAGGACTTTTCGGTAGCTCAAAGGGTGGCACATACACATTAAAATGAATGCCATGAAAGGATGGCATTAAAATGAATTCCATGAAAGGGTAGCATTCATTTTAATCTAGCGAAGGTGGTGATCTCCACATTCTGCATTTGCTAGATTTTTCATTCCAAAAGCTTCGCTTGGGTGAGAAAGAATAACGGAAAAGGACATGAAGTATGCATTGTTTAAATCAGCTGAGGAGCTATCTACCTTTGGGCACAACACTCTGATTTTCCTAGATTGCAGTGTGAGTCGGGGGGGTTTCAAAAACTCGTGGACCAGAGGCTCAAAAAAATTCTTCTGGAGTTTGATCCTTTGATGATGGTTGTGGTGAAAATGGTTTTGGACTGAGAGCATGTGGCCTACAATGAAATGGTTCAAGTTAATTCCCACATAGTCTCTCATTTTTTGGCATCTTTGCTTGATCAAAGCACCCCCAATAACCTGGTTCGAGCAATGATGAGCAAACTATTCAAGACTAATCTCTTAGGTGGCATGGATGAGGTTATTTTGGCCTCTATTCTTAGCTCTAGGGTGCCAACTCTGAAAGACTTGGAAATGCTCAAAACTTCTAGTGTGGTGGTCCAATTTTTTCTTCTTTTATTGAAGCCGAAAGGAATGGTGATGGTCAAGCATCACATGGTGGCTATGGTTGGGGTGAACTATCTAAAAAAATATCTTGAGTTGGTGGAGACTAAGGATGTGGAGTGGGTGTTGGAATTCAATCACTTCACCCATCTCAATGGCTTCCTGTGACCTTAGGCTCGTGGTGGGATGGTGCTGGTTTTTGTGGCTTCTGCAATCATTAGTGGCTCAAAATTTGAGTTGTCCAGTGATGGGTTTGGTTAGTTTTTTGGTGATATTTTGGTGGTTGTCGTGGCCTCTAGTGAGGCTAAAAATTTGGGTTTTTGGCTAGTTGAGAAATATATTGCTAGGGTTTCATGAATATTCCTACATTGGCAGACAATCTGTAATTTTTTGAATTTTGATTAATACAATCTCCTACTATTTTTGGTGGCTATAAGTGACTGTATTGTTGGTTGTTAGCCTGATTGTAATCTTTTTCTCTCTTTTGGAAACATTTGTTGCCTCCTTTTTGTATTATTTGCATTGTTTCAATTAAAAATATATATATACTAAACAACAACAATATGTATATGCAAAAAGAATGTACTGTTATAATTCCCATTCTCAGTATATTAGTTGAGTTTTTAATTTCATTTTTAAACTATTTCATTATGAGAATTATTTTTCCTATAATTGGGAATTATAGTGTACATTATTTATTTTACATTATTATTTTTATTTGAAAATAATATATATCAAATTATTTGAAATTATTTTTTACAAATTACATATGAATAAAATAAAATAATATATATGAGATTATTTGAAATTATTTTTAGTTCAAAAGCCCTCACTTCATAGTAATCAATCTTAAACCTCCATCCTTATAATTTTTTGTTGACCTACTGCATCCGATTATCGGCCGTTTAAGTCATGAGTTGAGCCATTAAAATTGTTCTTTGTACCGACACCAAGTTCTAAGTTAGTCTGCAATCACATATGGCTAATCATTTAAATTCTCCCTATAATCGGGCCATAATATTTTTCAATTGACTTACGTTTAAGCCATCCCACATAAGACAATTCAAAGGAGTTCAGTAAGGTGGTAAACAAAAAGAAGATAAAGAATACACCACTATACCGCTGGGAGGGTGAGCAACATGTGTGGTAGAGCGGTGTACACTGCAACCCCACAACAAGAAGTCTTGAGCAAGAAGGTAGAGTAGTAAGAATGGAAGAAAAGTGGACACTGCAGTACAGCATGAGGTGGATAATATGGTTGTGATAGAGTGGTATACACCACAACCCCATAGTAAGAGTTCTTAAGCAAGGTGATAGTGTAGTAAACATCAGAATGGGAGGTAAAAACACCACCATACTGCAGTGGGTATAATAAGAGACGATTGTAGTATGGTAATGTTGGAATTATGCCTCAATCAATATAGGCTGAAACCTCCATTGGAGAAAAGTCAGTATGACATCTATCATGTCTGGCCAACTAGCAGCTTTGATACATTCTATTTTGAACAGGTCGTTGTGACCTTGCAGAAGTCTTGTCGAACGCTTATTCTTTGGAGCCTTCATTGTGACATAGTGTATTCGCTATGACCTCTTATCACATGGAGTTATTTTCCCGATAGGCCATTCAATCGTAAATCAAGGAGACTCATGACGACCACGGGCTTTGAGATAACTTATGTCGGTTCGGTGAGAAGTCTCAGCGAATAGCCAATGTCTCATCGACAGTGTAACACTTAGGTTCATCGAAGTAACTCAAAGCGATCGAGGAAAGGTCTTGGTGAGAGTGTTAAGTCTTGCTGACCATTCGGTGTTTGGTGTAACACAAAGGATCTCAGGGAGATCTCTTAGCGACTGATGGATGTCTTGCTGATAGCCGATGGCTATCGGGGTAACCCAAATGGTTTGGGAAGAAGTCCCGGTGAACTATGTAAGTCTCACCGATGATGAGGGTTCTTCGGCATAGGTCTTGGTGAATGGTGGTCATCGGTGTAACAAATATGTGTTTGATAAGAACTCTCAGTGAAGATTTTAAGTCTTTCCAACTATTCTTTGGAGCACAGTATAATATGTGACTTCTATATAACCTTTGGTGACTCGCTATGATCTCTTGGTGAAAGAAATAGGTCTGGGTGACTGCTTGGTGTGTCGGCGTAACACTGAAAACTCGATAGAACATCTTGGCGATTACGATAGCTCTTGGAGAAATCAATATGAAGTCTATGTGGCATCGGTGAGACATTGTTAGTGTCTCACCAAGATGCCAAAATATGTGAATTCTTTTGACCATTTTTGATTGTCCTATGTGGAGTCTCATGGACCAATAGCAGAAGTCAAATCTGAACAGTTGGAAGTTTGTTTGTTGTGACAGTTCTATGAGGAAGCTCGACAGACATGGAACAATAGGGATATACTCAGTGATTGTATATTGTGATCTATTGGTTCAAAGTTTGGTTGCATCAATGGATTGTTGTGTAGTTGTATAATCACTAAATGAATTCTATTATGTGTAGACTGTAACTTGAAGGTTCTTGTACAAGATTGTTCATGGTGAATGCTACTATAAACAGACACCAGAAAGATAAGTCTATCATTTGTATGTAATCTACATTACTGTAATACAAAGTGATTTCTTTTGGTGTGGTGGGTTTTTCTCCTATAAGGATTTTCCCACATATATCTGGTGTTCATGTGTGATTTTCAAATACTCTATTTCTGTTATCTACTTCATAGTGCATCTTAATTGGACTATAATTGTAATTTTAAAAGTATATCTACATTCTTTCCTAAGGTATTGACGTTAGGAGAATTGTTTCCACATCTAATTTTCTTTACAAGTGGTATTAGAGCCTAGCCAATTGTGTTATCCTTGTGGGTACATTGGGTTTTTTGAGTCAATTCTATTCAGTGGGAGTCATGTAGAGTTTGTTATTTCTTATTACAGGTTGAGATGGCTAGCACATTTGGAAAGATTGAAATAGAGAAATTCAATGGCAGTAACTTTGAGTTGTGGAAAGTCAAGATGGAGGATCTTCGATTTGATCGTGATCTGTGGCTTGTCATGTCTGGAACTAAACCTACATGCATGAAGCAAGAGGATTGGGACCTTATAGATAGGAAGTATAAGGGGCTGATAAGGCTCTATTTCGTAGACTCAGTTCTTCTGAATGTGCATGAGGAGAAGACTGCATCTTCTTTGTGGAAGAGACTGGCGTCTATTTATCAGGGGAAATCTTTGGTGAATAAACTATTCCTGAGGAAGAAGTTGTATTCTTTGAGAATGCAGGAAGGAGGGTCTGTAGCTGATCATTTGAATACATATAATATGCTGATTGCTCAATTGACATCTGTTGGTGTAAAGACTAAAGAAGAGGATCATTGTATGCTTCTATTGTGTTCTTTTCCAGACTCATGGGATCATCTGGTGATGGATATTGGGAGTACAAAATCCAATTTCAAGATGGAAGATGTTGTTGGTTATTTGTTGTCAGAAGAGATGAGAAGGAAATCTTCTGAGATGGCAAAGGAAGCTCTTGTTGTCAAAGGAAGACCAAAAGAGAAAGGCAAGAGGAAGGACAAGAAGTCCAAATCAAAATTAGAAGGGAGATCAAAGTCCCCTGGAAAGAAGTCCAAGGTGAAGTGCTAGAACTGTGGGCAACCTGGTCATGTCTGAAAGGATTGTAAAGAGGAGAAGAAGAAGAAGAAGTATTCTTCTGACAATGACTCTTCTCATAGTGATGCAAACACCTCCATTACAACCTTGGCTACTCAGGCATCAGATGATGTCTGGCTGATTGATTCTGGAGCATCTTTCCACATGACATCTCATAGAGAATGGTTCATGAAGTATGAAGAATACGATTGTGGAAAGGTTTACTTGGCAAGTGATTCAACTTTGGATATTGTAGGTCGTGGAAGAGTCAAAATCCAATTTCCTAATGGCAGAGTAAAGGGAATTAATGATGTTATGCACATACCAAGTCTGGCTCAAAATTTATTGTCTATCAGTAAGCTGAATGATATTGGAGTACAAGTCTTGTTCTTTGGGAATGGCTGTAGGATGACTAGAGGTTCAATGGTGCTGGCTAGAGGTGCTCGTGGAAGAACAAAAACCTAGTTGAGGGGCTTGAAGATTGTAATCTTGAATTTGAATTCTATGAACACTGTATATATGGAAAGTAGCACTGTGTTTCATTTTATTCCAATCCTCATAAATCTTCTGGTTTGCTAGATTATATTCATTTGGATGTGTTTGGTCCAGTAGATGTTCCTTCTTTGTCTAAATCAAGATACTATGTGTCATTTATTGATGATTATTCAAGAAGAGCATTTGTTTATTTTTTGAAAAGTAAATTAGAAATGTTCAATCGGTTTAAGGAATTTAAGAATCTTGTTGAAAATTAGACTGGTAGAAAAATAAAATGCTTGAGGACTGATAATGGCGGTGAATTATGTTCTAATGAATTTGAAAGATATTGTAAAGACCATGGGATCAAAAGACAAAAGAATACACCTTATACTCCACAGTAGAATGGAGTTGCGGAAAGGTTCAACAGGACGGTGATGGAGAGAGCATGAAGTATGTTTAGTAGTGTTGGCTTGGAGGAGAAATTTTGGGTTGAGGCTACTGCTACTACATGTTACTTGAATAATCGGTCTCCTAATTCTACTCTTGTTGAGAAAACACCTTTGGAAGCGTGGTCTGGTAAGAAGCCATCTCTTAGACATATTCGAGTCTTTGGCTGTGAGGCATATGCATATGTGCCAGATGTGAAAAGATCTAAATTGGAGAACAAGGTTGTCAAGTGTATTTTTATTGGCTATAGTGCTGTCATAAAAGGATTCAAGCTTTGGAATCTTGAAACAAAAAATGTTGTATACAATAGAAGTGTAATCATTCATGAGTTGAAACCTTCTACCTTGGATCTACAGTCAGAGACAAAGTTAGAAAATAATAAGGATGTAGCATTAATTCCTCGTACTCTAGAGAAAGAGGAATTGAAAATTTAAAATGTACCTGAAACTAAGGAGAGCTCAAGCAGTTCTAAAAGTTCTGAAGAAGAAGAACCTCAGCCTCAGCTAGTGAGGAGATCAACCCAAGAAAGGAAACAACCAGATAGGTATGGGTTCTCATTGATTCATTCTACTTTTTCCTATGCTTTGATTTCTAGCACTGATGAGCCTAGGACTGTAAAGGAGGCATTTAAAATGTCTGATTCAGATTCTTGGTTAGAAGCCATGGAAGAAGAGATGGCATCTTTCGAAAAGAATGATACCTGGAGTCTGGTTCCCTTGCCTGAAGGCAGAAAACCTATGGGCTGCAAATGGGTATTTAAGAAAAAGATTGGTCTAGATGGCAATGTAGAAAAGTACAAGGCAAGACTAGTTGCAAAGGGTTATTCCCAAGTCAAGGGAATTGACTATGGGGAAATATTTTCACCTGTAGCTAAGTTGACGTCCATTAGATTTCTTTTGTCACTTGCAGCTACATATGACTTAGAGGTTGAACAGATGGATGTGAAGACAATATTTCTTCATGGTGATCTTGAAGAAGAAATCTATATGTCCCAGCCTGAGCACTTTGTTGAAAAAGGTAAAGAAAAACTAGTATGCAAATTAAAGAAGTCTCTGTATGGGTTAAAGCAGTCACCTAGAATGTGGTACCAGAAATTTGATACTTTTGTATTGTCTTTGGGATTTGTGAGATCAAAATCTGATCACTATGTATATTATAAAGTTGAAAGTGATCGAGTTGGAAACTATCTGGTGAAGAATTGGCATTAATACTAATATGACTAAATAACACACCCTCAAAAGCAAGTGAATTTTCCTAAGACTATGCTTAGTTGAAATGCATTATTGTGGATGAAGTTGAGGATGTGAAGAAAAGGAGCTCTACTAACTATGAGCATTCGGGTAAGTGTATGAATATCCCTCTGAAGAAGCTTGATTGGTGCAGTATTTGGTAGAGATTTGTTATTTGAAGTCATAGTACAAAAATTGAAATAGGCCTCCTAAAAGAAAACAATTGGAAGTAAAAGAAAGTAAGGCCAAAATTAAGGAAGAAGAACCTAAGGTAAAGAACATACCACTCTACCAATCTATATTAGATATACTTCCAGGATCAACCAAGGAGGGAAATAAGAAATTTCTTATAGACATTGCACAAGGTTGTAGGGATGCTCTCATTCCCAAATTTGGGTGGGACTTATTTTGGTATTTTTATAGGAAGAGAAATGAGAAGATTCCAGTGTCAAACCCTTGGATGTTGGATTTAGCAAATTTGATTGTCCTAAACATGTTTTTTGATGTGGAGTTTATCAGATTATGAGCCAAGAATTATCACTCTAAAACCAATACATTAAGGTTTCCAAATGGCTCAATATTGGTAGAGGTAACCAGAGCTGCTATCATTGAGTTTTTTGGCTTAAACAAGTAGGCTTTCACCAAAATAAACCTATAGAAGAGCAATGAAGATTATAAGAGATTAAGAAGAACTTATAGAAGTGATGAGCTACCCCTATATATGAAAAGAGGAATTAGTAATAGAATGACTCCCATTTCTACTTCCAATATTGAACCATTCACTATGACAGATTTTCAATATTATTTTGCGAATACATATCTAGCTCTGTTCCAAGTACTAGGGGTGGATGCTCAAGATAAAATTCCTATAAGCCTGATGATGATGGCCATGATAATTCAAAACCCTAAGACCATTATTGAGTATGAATTTTCTTCATACCTTGAGAGGGTGTTAGATGATTAATTCTCACAAGTCATAGAAGATAGAGCACCGATTGCATTCAAAACTATTCCTTACTATGCCATTTGATACTATACTAGAATTGGGACCATTGGACTAAACAAATGGACTTGGCTAGAGTGGATGAGAAAAGGAATGCCACACCTATCCAGAAGTGGTGCTATATTGGGATAGTCGGTGCAAGAATTCAAGCTTTGCTATATTTTATGAAGACTTTTTGCACAAAATCCTTCAAGTTCTTGGTTATATAATGCCAAGATTGCCAAACAAAATGAAACAATTGTTAAGACCTTTGGCCCTGAGATAGGAATAGAGTCACACACATAATTTTGGTGATTGGTTCTTTTTCCTAGAAGTTGAAATAATAAGAATCTATGGCTGCCCTACTACTCCACACATACTGCAGAAGTCCATGCCCCTCATATTAGCATTTCTTGAATTTATGTAACAAATGATTTGGATGGAAAAGGATGTAATGCACAAACAAAAGAAGGGCACATTTCTACCAAACTTAACCAAATGTGGAGACTGGACAGTAGGCTCAAATACACTAGAGGAGTTTCAATATTACTTGAAGACAAGATATGTGTTGGGTTCTGGAAAAGCAAGAGTGTTTGACACTAAAAATCATATGAATAACATAAGGCATAATCTTCTTACCAAAATGATAGTGGCACGCCAAGTAGATTATGAGGAGGATGTGATAAGAAACTACCTTACTTTTCCAGAGGTGTCCCTCAGACAAAAGAAATGGGAGGTTATAATGAAGCTTGAAGGAAGGAAGAAGCAAAATGATAGAAGTTTCCTTGGCTATTTCGCTGAAGTAAAAGACCCCATCAGGAGGATCAATCAAATAATTGATAAATTTGAGGATTTATATGGTAAAAAAGAAGTGTATGGCAAGGAACATGGTGGTAAGATAACTACAAAGCACACCCCAAACACAGCATCAGAGTCTCCCATGGAGAAATTTCCTCCCAAGAGACAAAAGACACAGAGCATTGAGTCATTGGTACCTTATGAGGAGAGTGAAGGGGTGGGAGATAATGAAGATGTGGCCATTGTAATGCAATCATTAAAGGGTGATATTGAGGTTGATCAACCCATCCATGAGACTAGCACCCATAGGCATGAGGAAAGAATGGATGATGAAGAAAAAATAAGTGCAAAGATACATGAAGATGAGAGAGAAATTGCTGCCAAGAGGTTTATAGAGGATGATGAGTTCATCAAAACTCCAGAGTTTAGGGATTTCTGGACAAAGATGAAGATAAAATAAATTGAAGATAAAATGGATTCAGATGAAGTGGGAATTGCAAAACCAGAAAATAATCAAATGGTGGCACATACCTTCAATGAATTGAGGGTTGACCACATTGAAATTAGCCCTCAGAAGGCTAGAGAGATGATTTTGAAGAGCAACATGCTCATTTTTCCTAGGTTGGAATTAAATAAAATATTTTTTCTTGATCAAGTATAGGCTCAAGAAGATCCAATGTTAGTTGTAGAGTTTGACTCTGATGGAGTAAGTGGAACTAGGTATAACCCAAAAATTGAAACCTTGGACATTTGGATCAAGCAAAAAAACACACAGAAGCCTAAACTATTGGATGTAATACAAGGAATGAAAGGTGTAGCAATGGTAAGAACAATATAAGACACCACCCTTTTGGAGATAGCCACAATGACCATGCACTCATCCATGTTCACTCATGCAACTATTAAGGGATTGGAGGATAGATTAAAGGAGTATGAAAGGGAACAAAAGTTCTTAAATGATGAAGTTAATAAACTGTTTATGGAGAATGTAAAATTGAAAGAACAATTAAAAGGAGCAGGAACTCCACAAAGCAAGGGGATAGTGTTATATAAGCCTCTTAGTGCTCCATTAAATATTGTATAGAGCATTCTGACCAAGCATGCAAAGACTCTTGAGAAGGAAGTGGATGAAATGAAGGAGGCTTAGGATGAAGTAAAAAGGAAAGTTTTTGAAGTTATGGAAAAGATTCTTCAATATAGAATAAAGTTGGTTATTGATAAACTAGATAGTGTGCATGATAGTTATAAATCACTTCAACGAGCAATTGATCAAATAAAAGCATATATGATTGTATTGGACCCCCTTGTTTCAAAGGTGGTAGCCTATTCACCACACTCTATATAAGTTATGTAGAGTTCTACAAAGGAGTCTTGATGCTCCTACAACATTAAAACTGACTAAGCAAATAGTAAAAATGATTGTTAAGGAATTCCAATATATACAAGAGGAGGATAAGAGGATTGTGGAATGAATGGCTTCATTCCATACCTTAAAACAATGGTATACACCAAAACTTGTGAAAGATGATGGTAAAGTAAAAGACTTGGATGAATGGAAGAAGGAATTTGGTCAGGTTATTCATAAGTGTTTAACCCATGTTCAGGGGGATAGTGACACTGGTCTTCATAGGCTCAATTTGATCATGGATGGATTGATTGCTCTTGATGTTGGATATCTGAAATTTGTCAATAATACAAAGGAAATACTAGATAGTGGATGGCAAACACATCTTGCAAATATACCAAAGATCTAGGAATAACAATGGCCATCAGATTTTATAGTGTAATAATGGGAAGAGAAGTATTTGGCTTCAGATGAGTAGGTCACTAAGGCAAAGGCATCTGGATATCTATCATGGAGAGGAAAGCTTTTCCAGATTGATGATCATGGGCTTTCTACGTTGATTAAAGGAAAAATACATCTAAAGTTTCTTAAGCCTTGTTATTTCTTCAATCATGAAAATTAATTAGTTATTAGTAAAGTAGTTTTGAAGGTTCATCTAATTTTTTAAAAGGACTGAAGCTTGTTCTTCCTATATAAATAGGAAACCAAGGCCAATTTTGAGAGGATCATCATACCATATTCCATTTTTATTTTTGTTTGAGTAGGCATTAGTAAGAAGATAGATTGCGCATTCACCCATCTATATCATATCAAAGACTTTTGCTATAAATGTATATATATTTGAAACAACATAATGGAAAAGATTGCTCATAATTGGTAATTTATTTTGGTGTTCAATTGTTGTGTTAAATTTCATGCTTATATGTTACTGTGTTGTCTCCAAAGTGGTTTCTTCAACTTATTTAAATTCATAAGATTTATTAGGGCACATTTGTTGTTACTATGTGATTATTTTGAGCTTATGAATGAAATAGAACATCTTATTATCAGAGATTCTCCATGACTGTGTTATCATTCTATATTTTTTCTTATGTTTTCCATACTTATTTCTTATATTTGAATGAATATTAGTTATTGAGCCTCAATACTATGCTTATGTGAATGAATATGTTGATATAGTAAAACATTTACTGTGTGTATCAATGGGTTATTTTTAAGGTTAGTTTATCAAATGAATTGAAAGTATATAAGCATAAACCCAAAGAAACTACAAAGTACAATGAAAGAAAATAAAAATAAAATGATTATACTAGGTAATCGTTGAAGCCTCCATGATTCATCTTTGTAGCACCTTCTAACTTGTTCGTTGACGTATTGCCCTCAGATTCGACATGCGAGCAATCTAAAAATAAAAACCTAAGTCCTACACAAGCTTTGAAGGATTTAATTAAAGTCTATGCATATGCCTATGAAAAAATGATTCTAAAATAACTCTAAGTCTTAATATGCCTGAATAATGTAATTTGTGTACGTAATCTACAAATGAGAGAAAAATAACATTTTATAGAAAATGCCATTTTGAATGGACAGACGAGATTGACTTTTGACAGAGACCTAAAATCAGGGGACAAGATTTAATTTGACAATCCCTAATCAGGGTTAGGGAAAAATCATTAAACGAGTGGTCGAGATGCCATCTAAGAAGGTTGAATTGGCAGTGGAGAATAAATGAGATAATTAATTAGAAAAATAAAGATTTTCAAAAATCAAGAAGATAAAGACTGCCTGATTTGTGAGATTCAAAAAATCAAGAAGATAAGAGATGAACTGAAGATCAGATTTAGAAAATCAAGAATCTGCCCGATTACTTGATTTTTAGAAGATTAGTTACCATTTTGAATTAAATTAATTCAAAATATGGATTTTGTGAGATAATAAATAATCGATTTTTAGATTATTTACCAAAATGGATTATTAGTTAAGAATGCGATGACATTTTAAATAATTTCATTTATTTAAAATGAGATGAATATTAATTTTGATAATTAAATAATTAAAGATAATTATTTAATTTAGAAGGTAAGATTAATTAATTAAATAAATCCATAAATTCATTTAATTATGAGAATTAGTGACATATTAAATAAATAAATGAAATTCATTTATTTAATAATCAGGAAGAATAAATAAATAGAATTAATTAAATAAATCAATAAATTTATTTAATTGTAAGAAGATAATAGACCCATAGTGACGTATTGAATAAATAAATATAATTTATTTATTTAATAATCATGAAGAATACAAGAGACATGAATTAATTGAATAATAATGTATTATTTGATTAATAGTCAAATGTGGACCAAGGACATAATTAAATGTCATAGTTATGCTAGGACGAAAGTGGTAAAAATAGAGCTTGCAGGCCTAGGTCATTTTTAAGTGTCTACACTGTGGATGTTTTCAGTTACATGTTCAAAATTATGTTCAACATAAAAATGGAAACTATTTAAAAATAATAAAGTTAACAAATTTTCTTATTTAAATAATTGTGACTTACGTGCATTAATATTTTATTAAATTTTATGTTCTACCAACAATCCATACCAAAGATTGAACAATTTAAGGATATTGCAATAGGTAATTTGTATCGGCAAAAATAATAGTACTGAAGCATTTCAAATTTTTGGCCATAAGAATCATCCTTTTTTAAACATGGATTGCAAATAATTCTGAAAATTTAGAAGTCTTGGTCATTAACATTATTGTCTGCTACAATGTCATCCAGTGTATCATTGTCAATATTCATATGTTCTTTCAAGTATTTAATATTATCATCATCGTCACTTGACCTGCATCATCTTCATCATCATTTAAATTTGACTATACACCATCTATATTGTTAGCAAATGTATTTGGATCATCATTTTCTATACAATCCATATTGTTGTCTTCCATAAAATCATCTAACTCTGGATTGTTGTCTTCTTGTGCTTGAACATAACCATCTTCAACATCATCATGGATGTCAATTTCTTCAATGTTCTCTAATTCCTCTCTCATTTTGTTCACCATCATTGTTTTGCTTAGTATCCACTGATGTTCCGTCAAATACATGCCTTAATCTTGGATCATAATGTATGACAAACATCCATTTCGGGTCCAAAATATCTTCATAGGAAAATACCTACACACGAATGAAATACATATATTAGATGTATTTTATAACAATTTTATTGATTAATAAACACATGTATATATATTCACAATAAACTATGAATTAATAGATTAATGATCGTTATCGCTTCTTGTTTGAGTTAAAGAAATACCTACTCACAATGAATTGGTAGAACATAAGACTCCTTATCCTCTGGTAGGAAGCATGAGGAATCTATACAAAACAATCCACTATGGGTATCATGTCTTTGTGTCCTCTTAAATGCTTCATACCACCTACACTTTAAAATACAACATTTAAAAGAGCGATAATCCAACTCTATAATTTCTTGTATTTTCCCAACATATTGTAGATTCCCTTCAATTATATTCTTATATTTTGAGCTTGATCATCTGGATTGCTTGAATTCAACCATGATTCCACAATCTAAGGATCATCTCTTTACATCTACACTTTCTACACAATAATGTCGACCATATGCCCACATTGTTGGATATTCCCTATACTATGAAAGACCATTTATTTCAATGAAAAAAATATAATGACAAATATTAAAATAGTTAATAGTGTCAAAACTGTAAGGAAACAACATTTTGTAAAATTCCAACTGTACCTTTCTTTCACATCCTCTAGACATGTTGATTTCATCTTCTGTTATGTCTAAATCTATACTTGCATCTTCTATTTGATTTTGAATTTGTTCAGTAACCCATTCTAGTGTGCTATCTTTGCCCCATTCCCCAAGCAGATCAATGGGAAGTAGAGTATTCTTTGGGTTTGATCTCTTAAATTGTCTCCTTGCTTCTAACACTTCTCTCTTTTTATCATATAGATCAATCCATTTGTTCATAAAGTCCATGTGGTACAAAATGAACTTGTTGAGTATAGAACATTTTTCTGCACCTATTACATGTCAACATGTTTATTTCAAACTCCAAATGTCATGCTGTTAATTTGAAAAACAAATTACAGAGTAAATTAATGATTGCAAGAAAAACAACCACACTGATCGTGAATTTACTTCCTAATTTCTACCTCAACACCATTAGATTATGGTTTTTCTCCGTCAATAATATATGATGCTCCTTCTTCATCCTAGATGGGTGGCCCATCTTCAAAATCCTTACCAAGGAATTCACATAGGAAGAAAAATGCTTCATTCAATACATACTCTTCATCCATGCAAACCTCTAGATGTGCCTTTTTTCATACATATCTTTTAAGAGTTTTCATATACCTCTCAAAGAAAAACATCCACCTCATTGATACGACACCCTCCAATTCAATGTCATTGACTAGGTGTATAATTAAATGGACTTATAGGTCCATGAAACTTATAGGGAGATCCTTCTCAAATACACATACAATTTCTGCAATTTCCATCTTCCACTTTGGCACTTCAGATTCATGGATCTCCTTAGAGGTCACCCACCTAATATAAGAATAGTAAATTAGTATGAACCTTTAGTCATAAATTAAAATGATATATAATATCTCTGTCTCTCACACATGAACATTTCATATAACCACATACCTTGTAAATGCTAACAATCAACTGATGGCATTCCTTAAGTCAACTGTAAGACAGGAATCCCCCCTAATTTCCAATGGCATGATATGCTATCAAACACATTTATGAAAAGGTCATTAGTAATTTTTTCTCACACAACAAAATATCAAAATATATTTAGTACTTAATCAATGTTTTTGAATTAAAAAGCAACAAAACAAGGGTGCTGACCCATAAGTACAAGGCAACAAAGGCCATCCAATGAAAACACATTAACAACACTGTGACAACAAAGAGAAATCCATCACCCACAACACATCATCAAAAAACAAAAAGTAACAGTAACCGTAGGAACAAAGTTCATCATGCAAGCATGAAACTAGCCAAATAAGTCCATAGACCACCAGGGTCTTACCAGTAAATGTTAAATAATGATATATAATACCTTCATTAAATTATGAAAATCATGTGTTTTAAATCCTATGATATTTCCATCAACTATAAAAGCTTTAGCCAATGATGACCCATAGCCAATAGGTGTCCTTATTGAATGGATGACATTTTTTAGTTGGTCTAGCTCTTTTTTTTTCAAAATCCATGGAGCTTCTGCATATGTTTCATTTTTCCTACTTGGCCACAAATTTTTTCTATCAAATTTGGTATGCGAAAGAGAAATATCTTTCCTTAAAGACAAGGTGTCCTCTTTGCTTGATATATGTTGAACTATAGAATTTGGTACATTTTTGAAGATGTGCATAGGATCTAATAGGTGAGATATTAATAGATCCTTCTAGTAAGGGAGCTCATTAAATATGGATTTCCTTTTCATTCCTTCTGGCATATGAACTATAACTTGTTTTGGTTCTTCAATTGAATCACCCTGATCAAAAAAATCCTCCCAAGCTTTCAATTCAGCATCTTCATACTTCTTAATCCAATCACCTGGACCCAAAATCATGGGAGGGCCTCTATTTTCAACTTTTCCATCAAATTGATTCTTCTGGTGATTTCTAAACCTATGATTTAGTGGTAGAAAAACCATGTTGTTTGTGTAAATAAATTTTTGTAGATATTTAGAATACCTCCCTTGAAATTTTTTTGCACATCTTGGACATGAAAATATCCCCTTTGTTTGAAGCCCTACAATTCAACAAGTAATGTTGATAACATCAAAAAAATAGTATAAAACTAAGTATGAAAGTTGGGATGAAAATAAATTATGAGTGTAAATACATAAATATTTTATCTTACCAAAAAAAACACCAAGTCCTGGGAAATCATGAATAGTCCAACATAGCACACCATACAACATGAAGGACCTATTTGATGGAGGAAATGATATGTCATACATTGTTATGCCTTTCCATAGCAGTTGCATCTCATCAATAAAAGGCGCAATTGATAAACATCCATGTTTTTAACTTGATATTTTCTTGGAACAATGAGAGTCAGCTTAAGGTGCTCCTTTCTAACACTCATCCATGGGGGAATATTGTATACTATCAATCCGACTGGCCAAACACTATAATTTGAGCTTAGGAAAGATAATGGGCACACTCCATCAATTGCAAGACCAAACCTGATACTACAGGGTTCATCATTGAATTTTCTTGGCAATTTTTCCTCTATGTGTTTCATTTCTTTGGAGTCAACCAAAATTCACATGAATCCATCTTTACTCCTATTCTTTGCATGCAAGTCCATCAATTGTGCAAGTGACTTGCAATGAAACATTCGTTGAAGTCTAGGTATAATTGGAATGTGACATAAAACCTTCTTTGGAACTGTAGGACCTTGTACATCTGTACAATATCTCTTCTCTTTGCATATAGGGCATTCTACCTTGTTCTAATATTCATCTCTATATAAAATGCAATCATTTTTACATGAATTAATTTTCTTATCTTCAATCCCCAACTCAACCAACAACAGACACACCTCTCTGCAAGTTGATGGAAACACATTCTCTTCATGGAATATTTTAGTTTTTAGTGCCCTATAAGATTGCCAGAGATTAAATCAATTAAATGTTTGACTTATGATGAACATGTTTGATATGTTAGTCTATACTAGGATTGTTTATATACAATATGGTTTTAAAATCCCATTAAAGAAATATAAATAAACTCAATGAATGTTTACGAATTGTCTACACCAATTGACAATGAAAAGTAAGAAATAGATTTTAACTCACTTTAGTAGGGTAGTGAATCCTTTGTTTGACCAACCAAATAAGGACTTTATTTCTAATAATATTAATGTGCATGACAATTGTGAGGTTCTCCTTGTACCCAATTTGAACACGACTTTCTTCATTGCTTGCTTGATGGAGTCTTTTAGGTTGTTATCATTAACATTATATTGGTGGTAATTACCCCTACTATCATTGTTACTGTTAGCCATATGATCATTATTGTCATCATTGTTTCCATCCCCAAAGAAATGTGAAAGAATTTCATTCAATCCTTCTTCATGTACTGCATTTTCACTATCATGATCATCATAATTAAGGCTAGGTGGAATCTCATCAGTGTATGCATATTTCATCATCTCTTCAAATTTTTTAGGTGGTAGTAATCTCTTCAAACTTGCTCTTTTCAACCTAGTATTGTTTAAAGGATGGTTTGGATCATCCCTTCCAAATCTTAATAACCCAGTTGGATCATGGATATTAGTATGTGTTTCATCAACATATTCTACCTATCAACAATCACAAGCATTATTTAATGTTTTCCAACAACTGGATAAATCATAAATGTATCAATTTCAAAAAAATATAATCAAATATGGCTTAAAAAATTAAAATATAAATTGTATGAACATATATACATCAATTGAATAATGGAACATTATTTTATAGACTACCTTTTTTATACAATAATTTAAATAAAACATAATTTTGACAACATAGTTTATAAAACATTAGTCCACACTCATTTATTATTCTTTGGTTTTCTGCCCTTAAGAAAATCCTTAGGAAGACCTTGTCCTTCCCTTTTCTTTCGTGTAGGAGTGCATTTTAAGAAGGGGTAATCAATCAATAACTCACCCCCAACGGTAAGGTCCTTAATAGCCTCAACAATTATCAATCTATCAACTTCTCTTTCCATATCTCCATCTTTGTCATTTATAACCTCAATAAATTGACAATTCGGTCTTACATTAGGGTCCCTTCCCTTACTACTATTTATAAATCCTACAATATTTTTGTGTGTATGCACGTCCATATATGTACATAAGATGACCTCTATTAATTTCTTTTCCACTTTCCAATTGGGGATGATGTGTATACATATTCGAATTTAGACCATATGCTAACCTGCTAGGCTTATATTCTGCAAGCCTTCTCCATTCACCACTATAATATGATGGACCATAATATGGCATTAATCTCCTAGTGGTTTTTTTTGAATTGTTTCTATGTTTAGATCCAACATGTACATTTTGGAAAATAAAGAGGCCTAGATTCACTCCATGAATATTGGAGGGTCGTATCATGTAGATGTATCCCCAAAATTGAAACACCTCGTACACTCTAGGTAGTTGTTGATCACTAGGCCAAGTGCAATATAGTCGATAATAAAATGTCTCTTCATAAATTGATCTCAAACTCAGGAGCAAGTCATTATCTCCATTACATTCATTCTCATATGGTATGTATTCTACCTTCCCCATGTCTTTAAGGAAATTATGAATCTTTAAACTGATTCTTGTTCTATGACTTGTTTTCATCAATTCCTCATCTTTCGAGTTGGTAAATTGGCACATATTTTTGTTAAATGTATCATTTGATAAATGATCATTTCCCTCTAGGATGGAAGTTGGTGACCAGGATACTTTAAACCAAGAACTTTATCCTACAAGTATCCATTGAGAAAAAAATTAGTTATTTAAATAATATAAAACAACGTTTAAACGAAGTATACATGTTATTTATATCAAATTGGAAAATTCCTTACCACAATTCCTATTGGATTTGAATCAACTGTAGGAGGCATACTACTGACTGGAAGCTCATCATATATGTAATGTCTTTGTACAATTTCTTGTTTGAATTGTTTCTTTCCATGACATATAGAACATTCACAAACAACAATTTTCTCAAAGTATTCATCCCATGTACTATATTCTTGACCAACCTCTTGTTCAGTGCAATCATTTGTTGTGTCTAGAAGATCCATTGTCATATCCTCTTCCACCCACTATCATCTATGTGATTTAATAGTTTTAGGTCCACGTCCACGTACATATCTTCTTATTTTTCTAGTTGAACACTCAAGCTCTGCATTTGCTCCAATCTCCATTTAAAATAATCAACATGCATTAATTTATGTCAAGATTGGATAATACATTATAAATTTCAATAAAACTATGGAAAAATATGGATGTATCACAAAATACCATCAAATCATTTTTTCCTAAGTTAAGTCCAAATTTGAGTACCTGATGTCCCACTTCATCCGTTCTGTCCTCATTTGATATGACACGATCTATTGCCATGGCCTCGTCTTGCCCCTATAATACATAACATAGTAAATAATTTTAACTACACCAATTATATATCATTTCAACGAATATACTATCCAACACAAAATCTCACTTTAGTCATATATTTTCTCAAAGTATTCATCCCATGTACTATATTCCTGACCAACCTCTTGTTCAATGCAATCATTTGTTGTGTCTGCAAGATCCATTCTCATATCCTCAAAGACCCATTGTCGTCTATGTGATTTAACATTTTTAGGTACACATCCACATACATCTCTTCCTCTTTTGCTAGTTGAATGCTCAGGCTCTGCATTTCCTCCAATCTCCATCTAAAATAATCAACAACATGCTTATGTCAAGATTGGATAATACATTATAAATTTCAATAATACTGTGAAAAAAGATGGATGCATCACAAAATGGCACCAAATCATTTTTTCCTAAGTTAATTCAAAATTTGAGTACCTTATGTCCTACTTCAACCATTGTGTCCTCATTTGACATGACATGATCTATTTCCATGGCCTCATCTCACCCCTATAATACACTTTAGATGACTTTAGTTGTATAGGGGTCATTTCTAAGTTCATAAATCTAACCTCTATTAGTTTTGCACCCACAAAATTGACATGGGATAAGGAATAAATAAAATAGGGAACCATGATTACTCCCTTGAAATATATGAAGATGAAGTCAATTTAGGATCAATTTATTTATCAACTTCTAAGAAAAATACATCATTTTGCACTGCTAGGTGCTAAATTAGGTGCACTTTGCACCGCCTTTTGCATCCCAAATAGATTACATTTTTTGGCTGAAAGGCGGCACTAAATTAGGTGCACTTTTCTACATCGACTATAGCACCATCTACTAAATCAAGAACAAAAATTTAAAACTTCCTACATCAAGAAGGAAGAGATGAAAAGAGAAAAAATCCACATAAAGGAAGAGAGGATAAAAAAGGGAAAAATACGGTGAAGGAGAGATACAAGCAAGTAGATCAGAAATTCGATTTAGTTTGTGACACCATAGGTAAGGTTACAATTTGTTTTCTTCATTCCCACAAATATTTTTACTTGGATTAAATGCAGAGGATTGTGAAGAAAGGGTTGTGAATATTGTTTTGTTTACAAATGAATCATTTAATTCTCATGTGGTTGCAAAGGAGGAGGGTAAAATTGTAGAAATTGAATTATTTCCTCCGCATCTGAGAGTAGTGAACACATTTTTGAAACCCCAATGCCCTATTTTTCTTATCATTCCCATCCAAAGATTTTATTTTCTAGTTTGATTTCTCAAACCTTCCTTCCATAAAAAAGTATTCGAGTGCTTTCAAGACAAGTCGTTAAACTGCATCTGCCCCACTACAACTAGGTCCCATGGGAATAGAGGTTGGTCGAGACAATACAAGGAGATAGGGATTTTGAGACGACAACTGAATAATAGATCATTTCCTCAAATTTGTGAGACCTTCAGGCTTAAATTAGCTATTACTAATTTTCACTTATTCTTTTATAGAACAATGAGCTCATGGTTTTGAATTGATTGTGCACAAACATTCATTTTCTTTCTAATCAACGGATGCAACTCGAGCATGGGACCTATCTATGTTAACTCTCAATAAAGCCACACTCCATGCCCTTTTTATCCCCCAAATATTACCATTCTATATAGGTGTGCAAGTGTTGTTTTTTTTACAATAAATTTGTTTCATTTTGCATATATTTATATCCTTTCAAATATATTTATATTCTATACAAGAGGACAAGAAATTAATTCATAGGTGTTTAAATATAGAAAGAGAGTCATTCAAGGTAAAAATTTCATACCACAAACTAGATGAAAACTTTCATACCTAATAGTGTGTACTTCATTTTCCTCCACAGACTAGATGAAAATAATTTTCCCTAGGTCGCCTCAAAATCTCAAGCAATAGAGGGAAGGGAACAAAGGGAGTAGACTCTGGCCACAATGAGGTAATCCATTGTCAATTTATAAATTTGTAAATGTTTCCCTTGTTTCTTTCATTTTTACTTTTTACTTTTTACTTTTAAATTTAAAAGAAGAAATTTATTTTATATATATAGGGACATGTGACTGACAAAGATAAAGAGGCATTGGCTTCCATATTGGGGGAAGAGGCAGTGACCAATTTGGATGATATGCACTGTACAATGCTTACTAGATACATAGAAAACCAATCTAGTGAAGCCCCTCAAACATTCCAACCAAATCAACCATTTCAAAGGGAATCAATTGACTCCCCAAGCACTCCTAGAATGAGAAAAATACCTAAGAGGAAATCAGTAACACTAAAATCTAGGAGTGTAGAAAATGGAAAAAAGGCTTCCACTATCCCACCCACTCCTAGGACACAAACTTATTCCACCATGCCATCTTTTTGATGTTGCTTTTGTAGTTACAATACCAAGATAGAATACGATGTGGTTTCAAGGGAAGTCCAAATGACAAATGTTAGAAAATGGTTTGTGAATAGGTTGAAGGAATCATGCCTTCAATGGTTCAAAGACATTCTACATTTTCCATTCTCAAAGATATTGATACCCCTACAAAAAGTGGTCATCAATGACATGGAGACTGAATTTGGCATAGGTTGGTCTATGAAGAAGTTAAAGCTACAAATGTCTCAAAATTGCAAGAAATTTTGGTCCAATGAAACAAAGAAGATTAAAAAAATCCCTCCCAAGCTAAGGCTCAAAAAAAGTCCAATTGATGTAAGTGTCAAAGTATGGAAAGAGCTTCTAAAAGCATATGAGAAGTTTGAAGCATGGAGGAAATCCGATGAGGAGAGTACACAGGTATTTGAATTTTCTCATAAGATTATATCAAATTTATTAAACGATTTTTAAATTTTATTTGTACATAGTTAAATTGAATTAGTATATGTTTCAGGAAAGGACCTCCAAGGCTAGCCTTCAAAAACTTTGTGCCATGCATCACAGTGGTCATAAAGGTTTACAGGCCTTGATCTATAAATTTGTAAGTATATTTAATATGTTTAATGATTTTTTTTACTTCCCTAGGAAAAAGAAAATGATTGCATATTAATTATTTTAACTAGTCCATGTGCCATGTTTTGACAGGAGGAGAAATATGGCCGACATCCAAAGAAATTTGAAAAGGAAAAGTTACAAAGCAAAAAGTGGGCCAATTTTTTAATTTGGATGGAGAACAAGGTATCAATAGTTGACTTTCAAAAACTTAGTTGAATATTTTTGTGTTAATATGTCAATTTTCATTTCTTGTGTTGATTTGTTTATTGATTCATAGGATGAGTTCTAAAGTACTTCTCTATTGGCCCTAGATCCCACTCAATTGTCCCATTATTTCATGTTGAGGAAAAAATATTTTTTTCCTTAAAGGGACTGGGTGACATTCATGCCTTATTTTCATCATATCTTTTAATTAATGACCATTGTAATTTAATATCTCTTAAGTGTCCTCATTTAAGTTATGAGTTGTATCATTTGAGTAACTTAGTCCCATGTTGATTTGATTTATCTTTTTTTCTCTCAAACATGGTATCTCAAGGAGTGCTTCCTTGAATTCATTTTTCCATTCTACTAAGTGATCCACATGCATCTTTTCCATCCTTCCTCATGATGTTTCCATTCTTTTAACATGTAAGAATGTTTTGATGCATCTTGGTAGGAATCCTATAGATCTAATACATCCTTGCAGTCTACATCACTTGGTGTAGCTAACCAGCCACTTAATTTTTCCATCTAATTTTTAAAAAGGCAGCAAATTCCTATCTTCCAAGTTAAAAAAATTCCATAAATAAAGAAATCAGCAGTAAAAAACCTTACAACTTGATCTAATCAACATAGAGAAGTGTGCAATACTAGACTTCTTAGCATTAAATTTATATAAATAGAATATCCTTAACACCAAGTATAGCTATCCAAAAAAGCTAACTAAAAACAAAAAAGTGATCCCTCACAGAATGGCCTAATGGTTGATTGTCATAGAAGTCAAACTACTGAAGTAACAACACTAATCAAGTTAACATATGTACATCATTTGCATAAATACCTGAACCATTTATGTGAATGAATAAATAGTAGAAAGATGTAGATGAACTCAATTCATCTAACTTTATGCCTCTTGGCAGGCATTCCTCTTGAATCTCTAATATCAGGTGCCTGAGACTTCCCTGTAGTTTTTACCTTTTGTTGCTGCCTTTCCTCTTCAATGTTAGAATCATCCTCATCTAACTCCACAAGAGATGAATCTTCTAAACCTTCCTCATCTAATTCTTATTCCTCTTCTACATCTGAGGGTTCATATCCTTGATCTAACGCTTCTGAATTATCAAAATCAGAATCACTAGCTTCCATATTCAAAATTTCCCAACCACCATCTTCAATAAATTTGTTTGGATCATCAGTAACAGTCTTCAAAATTGGCCGCCAATTCAAGTTCATTTTGTTTTCATAATTCATTATATCCATGGAGTTCAGCCATTCCTTGATGCCATCAAGTAAAGATTGAGGAATGGCATCAACGCGGAGTACATCCTGCTTAAACTCTTTGAAAATAATAGCCGAGTATGTGCAGGATCATGATGGGCCAAAAAGTGGCGATATGATGGGTATGTGTAGCGTATGTGGTTGATGACTTTTTTTTAACCGAAAATTGATGAAACTAAAAGGTTTTTAAAGGAGATTCTCAGCTTTCCACCAATATAAATTATGCTTTACTTTGAATTTAATAAATAATTATTATTCATTTTCTATTTGAATTATGACTAAAGTCCTAATTGATAGGTTGATTGAAAAATATCTATATTTTTCAAAACGATATCACATTTTTGAATTTGAAACATGTGTCACATTCTATGCTTTGCATACTATAGGATTAAAAAAAAATGAATTTCATGAAGTTTTGACCAAGTTAAGGTGGTTAGACATACAAGTTTTTATATTTTTTAAATTTTGTAATTAAAATTCATAATTAATTATTTACTTGGAAACAAATTACAAAAAAATATGCACCACATCGAGACATGAGTCCTATACTTATATCTAAAATCTTATAAAAAAATATTATCATTTTATTGTAGTTAGGGTGGTCGATTGAGACACCTTATTTTTTTCCTAAAATTTAAGTACTACTGCATTGAAATTTCAAATTTTCACCAAATAGATTTCTTTTTTAAAGCAAACCAAGTAGTTTAGAAACTACATTCAATTTTCTATAGATTCTATTCTTACATATTTTTGAAATAATATAGATAACTTATTCAAATTTTTACGTCAAGTTGCCTAACTCTGATTTTTCTAAATTTTTCACCACTTAAGGGCCTATTTTTTACATGATGATCCTACATTGATGAGCCTAAAATATGCTCATAATTTGATGTTATGATAAACTTTTAAATGACTTCATTTTTGCTATTTCATGGCTGTTTAAACTTTGTTGAAACCTTTTATGGGGATATCCTGTAGCAAGACACTTTTATATTCCTACAGCCTATTGTGTTGACTTGATTGCATTTATTGCCCTGTTGACTCGAAAATGGCTGGTATATCATATACAGTTTTTGAATGGTGAAGTAGATTTGAAATGTGTGATTAATGAATAGATATCGATGTATGTGCCATATGCCTTTTCTTGCAGCATCTGTTACCTTTTGTTTCAGCAGGTTGTTGAAGAATGATCGAGTCAAAGCGCACGATCTCGGCCTTGTAGTAAAGCCATTTCATGCGACTTTGGGAAGCTACGCCAAAGACTCTTTGACGAAACGATTTGGAAAGATTATTAATGGAAAGTCAATGCGAGAGAGTGGAGCACTAGATTCTCTCATCGGGTTGAACACATAAATTCATTTATGAAGTTTGTTCCTTGATTCAGGGATATACTTTACTTCCACGTCTTTCTTTGATGAAGTTAGTTAGTTAGTTGTTCTTTTAATTTAAAAATAAGATACCCTCTCGCAGGTAGTGGTAGAAGATGAATAGAAGGAGTAATAGATGATTTTTTAGGTAAGATAGAAATAGAGTAGCAGATCATGTAAGAATCGATTATGATAATGAAAGATCTATTTGACCGAACGAGTTTGTTGTTTTGCACCAACAAGACAATGTATTTCATTATGTTTCATGAATAAAGATCGATGAAGTTCGAGTTCAACATCGTATGTCGTAGATGCTTGCTAAGGGGGCCCACTTAGTAAGTATCAGTAGTTAATTAGTTAGATGTTCTTTTCTGGCATTGATATCCGGTTAGCTTTCATCTTTTTGAAGTTTTACATAAACTCGATCTTACACGCTCACGCAGCATAGAAGTCCAATCAGATTTCACCAGGCATAAGGCAGTTCATGGTTTGTGCTTCAGTCGTAGCTGTTACAGTTTCTGTTTTAATCAAGCATAGTTGAGTTAAAGAATTCTGCATTACCATTCTGTAGCTTAGATATAATTTCTTTCCAGTATGTATTTTTTGCTAAGATTTGACCAAAACAAATTCCTAGTGCATATATTTTGCTGCGCCATTTAAAGTCTATGTTCCCTGGTTTGACAAGTAAATGAATGTCCACAGAAAGATATTAGTCACCTGTCGGAATGTCCAATTCCCAGGAAAGTTTCACTATGATATTCATATCCTTTTGTGAGTGCGAGCCATTTTTGGCACCATTGTCGGGGATGGCGTCTAACTAGGAGTCTGACAAAGTCATTTTTAGCATTAGTTTAGTCTGTTAGTCAAAAAATTTCAAAATATTTCAAGCCTTTACTCACCATATTGCATGCATAAAAGAAGAAGAGACGCACTGGGAAGGTTCCTCCCTGAAAATCTGTTTATTGAACTACCATTTGACCCAGCTGATAACGAACCTGAGGAAAATCTATTTGCTCTGCTATTCCAGCACCCAGACATGGAAAGTAATCCACCTAATAATCCACCTCCTACATTTTAGTTTCCCATTGTTTCCCAACAAGATACTGATAATCTTAAAAACATCCCCTCTTCCTTGCTTCCAAAGTTTTATGGCCTGGTCACAGAAGACCCAGAAACCTTTCTGTTTGAATTTGATGTCCTCTGTCGCAGTTATGACTACAACACCGACGCTCATAAACTGAAGCTATTTCCTTCCACTTTGAAGGAGGGAGCTCTCAGATGGTTCATGAGTCTGGGAAGAGCCGTTGTAAATAGTTGGGCAGCCATGCAAACGAAATTTCTTGAAAAATATAAGGAATATTGTAAGAGTGCCAGCAAAGGTGACATATTGAATTACAGAAGGAGGATGAAAGTCGGAAGATTATATTTCAAGGTTTTTTTTTCATTAAAAGAAACTCAAACCATACCCTTAACGAGGACTCTCAGAAACTACTTTTTCTAAGGGGAATCGATGATGCCTGTATTGATGGACCTAATGGGAGGAGGTGATATAACTCAAATGCCTTGGGATGATATACAGAAGATATGCTTAACTACTCTCGAGCAATAGTTAAGAAAGGTCGAGGTCATCATGCTTCAGTGGGGAAGTCTTCTTCTGGTGGAGTTTCCTGAATGGAGATCACAAATCTGCTATCTGATTTCAAGTAGGACATCATTAATAATATGGCTACACAATTGGATACTATGCAAGCTCAAAAAAAAATGCAGAAGCTGAGGTAGCTTTGGCTGAGTTCTATCCCTACTGTAGACAAAAGAAGCGTGATTGCAGATGCAAGATGGTGGCTAATCTGGAAGCTAGACAACTGCCTACTGATTTCAAACCAGTGGAAGGTGATGATGATCAAGTGTTCTTTGTTGCACAAAGGAGACCATGGGCCCAAAGGCAAGGTATGCCTCAAGACCCTTTAACTTTTGGTAATCCCTATTCTGGCTATAATAACCAATGGCAACAAGCATATGGACCACCACCACCATGGAATCCGCCTCAACCAAGTTGGCCTAATTATCAAACCCCACAGTGGCAATCTCCTCAAGGAGGTTGGCAGCAGCCACAAGGTCAATGGACCCCACCTTCAGGAAATTGGCAACAAAATCCTCAATGGAGAGGTCCTCAACAATGGCAAAAACCAGCCTCCCCGGGTTCCTCAAGTAGCCTCAACAAACACAACAACAAAGTTCTTATACCGCCTCAAGGCAACTACCAAACTCGACTCCAAAGAAAACTTATGCCTACCTGTACCATTGTCTAATCCCCAATAATAAGCAACAAATAAAGAACCTCAATAGCCCTCGTGTATATTTCTGAAGCCAACCAATATCAAGCTTATGCCTTAAATGTTAATGACATGCATCTGAGGTCTGGAACTACTTTACCTGCTCCCAAACCACCTCTGATTATAGAAATATCTGATTCACCCCTTGAAGAATCTAATGCACCTGTTGTTTCCACTGAGCACATGCCTATACCCGATACAGTTTCTATGGAACCTGTTCTGCAGAGACAAGATAAACCACCTTTTCCTCAGAGGTTACAAAGTACTGAATCTAAACTCATGGAAGAACCCACTTTTGATATTCTAGATCAGCTCAAGAATGTGCAAATTCAAATCCCTTTGTTTCAGGCTATTAAAGATGTTCCCATTTTTGGAAAAGCTATTAAAGAAGCCTATTTGAAGAAGCCTGGATGAAAGAAAAAAGGATCCCCAAACAATTCATGTCTTAAGGAAATTGGCTGATATAATGTTGGGAAATGTAGTCATTCCAAAATATATTGACCCTAGAAGCCCCTATATAATGTGATACATATAAATGGCCAAGTTGTAAAAAATACTTCTTTGATTGATTTAGAGCGCCATTAATGTAATGACAAAGCATACTATGGACTCTTTGAATATTTTCAAACATTAGGTCTACACCTACGCTTCTACAAATTTCGCGCATTACTCCACAATCAAACCTGATGGACATTTAGATAGAAGATGTAATTGTCACTCTTTGAATCTTGGGAGTATCCCGCTGATTTTATTAACATTATCGGGCTAAGGCAACTTTAGGAGGGTATCCAATTATCCTTGGTAGGCCATGGTTAGCAACTGCTGATGCTTTTATAGGATGCCGTTCTGGAGATATGACCATTTCTAATGGGCAGTCCACAAAGAAATTGGCTTTATATCTGCCTGCTAAACCTCAACCAGATTTGTCCCAACCTATTTGGCCAGATGTGGGAGAAGAAACTGAAGAAGCCAATTCTTTGGCTCAATTGATGATGCTTCAAAATGATCCATTCTCTCAACTTCAAAGTGAAGATTCTTTGCTTTTTCAAATTCTGCAATTCAATCCTGATGCAGATAGTTTATCCTGATCCAAGTGGCGCTTCAGCATCAATGTTTCTCAGAAAGTCAGGATTCGAGAGTTCATTGTCTAAACTTTCACAATTTTTCATAACTTACTCACAAGAGGTACAAACATTACCTGTTGATTCTATGAGTAATCTCATTAAGCAAATAGAATTGTCTCCAGATCATTGTTTGAATGTTAATAGCAAGTTGTCTCAGTCTCAAGAGGATGACTTATTAAAAATGCTACAAGAACAGCATAAAGCTTTTGCATGGGAATATGGGGACATGCAGGGAATAGATCCTCGAGTCTGTACTCATAGGATATATATCAAAGAAGATTGTTTACCAGTTAGACAACCTCAGAGAAGAGTAAATCCAGCACTTAGAGAAATAGTGAAAAATAAACTTCAAAAGTTGCTTGATGCTGGTTTTATTTACCCAATTTCTGACAACCAATGGGTTTCTCCATTAGTCATTGTCCCCAAGAAAGGAGGAAAATGGCGAGTATGTGTAGATTACAGAGAGTTGAACAATGTCACTAAGAAAGACCAATTTCCATTACCTTTTGTAGACCAAGTACTAGATTCACTGTCTCGTAAAAGATATTTTTCCTTCTTAGATGGTTACAGTGGGTATAATCAAATAAAAATTGCTCCTGAAGATCAAGACAAGACCACTTTTACCTGTCCATGGGGAACATTTGCTTATTCGGTCTTGCCTTTTGGCTTATGCAATGCACCAGCAACATTTCAGAGAGTAGTAATTAATATATTTGCTGATATATCTCATGAATGTATGGAGATTTATATAGATGATTTCACTACATATGGAGTCACATTTGAAGAGGCACTGGTGAATTTAGAAAAAGTATTAAAAAGGTGTAGAGAGCAAAATTTGTCTCTAAACAGTGAAAAGTGCTTTCTAATGATGGAAGAAGGTATTGTTCTAGGTCATCATATTTCAAAGAATGGAATTCAGGTTGACCCTGCTAAAATTAAAGTTATTCAGAATTTACAAACTCCTGTAAAACAAAAAGATGTTAGAAGTTTTTTTGGTCATGCAGGGTATTATAGAAGGTTTATAAAAGACTTTAGTAAAATTGTCAGTCCACTTTATGCTTTGTTAACAAAGGATTCCCAATTTGAGTGGACCGAGGCCTACGAAAAATCCTTCCTGTAGCTAAAGGACTTGCTTACCAAAGCCCCTGTTCTTCTAGGTCCAAAATGGAACCTGCCTTTTCACATACATGCTGATGCGTCTGATTTTGGTATAGGAGCAGTTTTAAGTCAAAAAGAAAATTCAATTGAGCATGCTATCTACTTTATCAGCAAAAACTTTCAAGGTCCTAAGCTCAACTATACTGTTACAGAAAAGGAATTGCTTGCAGTAGTATATGCTTTGAATAAATTCAGGAATTATGTCACAGGTTATTAGATATTTGTCCACACTGACCATGCAGCAATCAAGTACCTGATGAACAAACCTGCCATTTCTGGTAGATTGGCATGATGGCTCCTATTGTTACAAGAATTTGATATCATAATCATTGACAAACCAGGAAGAGCTAATGTTGTAGCTAACTTTTTATCAAGACTTCAATCAGCTACATCTAAGGAACAAGAGGTCATTGATGATAGATTTCCAGATAAACACTTATTTTCTATTGCTGCACATACACCCTGGTATGCAGATATTGCTAATTATCTGGTAGCGAACAGAATACCAGCTCATTTTTCCCCAAAAGAAAAGAAGTTGTTGACAGAGAAAAGTTTCAACTTTACCTGGATTGCCAATTGTCTGTTCTATACTGGCCCTGATCAAGTAATGCGAAGATGTGTAAGAGAAAATGAGACTTATGATATCTTGCATGCCTGCCATGATGAACCATGTGGAGGGCATTTTGCAGCAAAAAGAACAGCAATGAAAGTTCTTACAATAGGGTATTACTGGCCAACATTACACAAGGATGCTGTGGCCTATACAAGGAAGTGTGACAGATGCCAGCGTATGGGAAGACCAACTAAGTCCGATGAAATGCTACTATATCCGCAGGTAATAATCACCCCTTTTGATAAATAGGGGATGGATTTTGTGGGGCCAATTGATCCACCATCAAATGGAAAGTCATATATTCTAGTTTGCATGGATTATGTCACAAAATGGGTCGAGGAAAAAGCTATGACTAATGCCCGAGATAACAAAGTTGTTGAATTTTTGTATAAACAAATTTTCACCAGATTTGGAGTTCCCAGAGAGCTTGTAACTGATCAAGGAGCTCAGTTTACGTCAAATCTGATCACTGCACTTATGAATGACTATAAGATCAAACATAGGAAGTCCAGCCCCTATCATCCTCAAGCCAATGGTCAGGCGGAGGTAACAAACAGAGAAATTGAAGCGATCCTCACAAAGATAGTGCAGATTCATAAGAAAGACTGGAGTAATAGACTTCCTAAAGTAGTTTGGGCTTACAGAACTACATGGAAAACAACAACTGGGTTTACACCTTTTGAGTTGCTCTATGAGAAAACAGCTATGTTACCCATTGAATTTGAACATAAAACTTTGAGGACAGCTCTTGAACTCAACATGGACTTATCCGAAGCACAGAAGGACCGTCTCCTGCAGCTAAATGCTTTGGACAAAATGAGAAAAGCTGCCCTGCAGCATATAGAAGTAATCCAACAACAGAGAAAGAGATGGCATGATCAGCATATCAAAACCAGAAAATTTTCTGCTAGAGATTGGGCTTTGTTATATGATTCCAGGTACCAAGAAAACTAGGGTAAACTCACAACACGTTGGCTTGGCCCCTATGAGGTTGAAAATGTGTTTGACAACGGAGATGTGTAGTTGGTCACAATTGATCCAGTCTGTTTCAAATTGCTCGTCAATGGCCACCGACTCCGACTGTACCATAAGCCAGTTTCCAAGGAAGATTTCATGAAGCAGTTCATTCAGGTTCCTCCTGTTACTCTTCCTGCAGCCGAAGGCTCTAGCCTTTCTCCTGCAGCGTTCCCGTAATTTTCAAAAAGCATGCCCATAATAAAGGTTTTCTTTTTAAGAAAACCCCTTTTCTCCATTTTCATTTATCGCTCCCACCTCACTTCTTTATCTTCCATCCATCCATCCCATCCATCCATTTTATTCGTACATTTCATCCACCCACGTCACCCATCCATTTCATCTGTTTGCATCAACCTTAATTAAGATATCTTTCCAACTTGTCAATTCCTGCAGCGCCGTCATCTTTCTTCACACGTACGTGCAATTACTAAAGGTATGCCATATCTTTTCTTATCGCATATTTGATTTATTTCATTCTATTCAATTATTGTTATGCATGTACCGGTCATTATCACCCGAATCTCTACCTATTTTTTAGTACATGTGAGGACACATGTCATCTTTTAAGTAGGGGGTGGGGTAATCCATCATTTGAAGCCTGTCTTTTCGCTGCTGCCATAACTGCAAAATAATCTTTCTTTAATATATTTCTGGTACTTTCCAAACGTGATTGCATGACCTTCTTTAATGCATCTTTTTCTTGCAAACTACGATTAAGACTGCTTGTTTAAGAAAGTTCATTTTTGGAAAAAAGAAAGAAATGTGGCGGCCTGACGGAGAAAAACCAGAGCAGAAAAGGAAATAAAGAATTTGAATCTTCAGCAAGAAATTTAGTTCAGCTAGAAAAACTACAGACATGGGTGGTCAGTTGGTACGACATGAGCCTGTAGCTCATGAATTGTTGTTGCAAAACCCGCAGACAGCCCAAGCATTTAGCCTCTGTGGATGGTTAAATTATTTTCTGAGTTTAAATGATTTTGATGAGGAGGCTGCGACAGAATTTTTGAGAACACTTTCTGAAGGAACCACCATATAGGGGTCTAGCGGTTATTTTAACCGAAGATATAAATTGCTGAGGTAGCAAGACTCCCCAGCAGATTGGAGAAAACTTTTCTTGAATCTTTTAGTACAAATGGCTGAATTTTTCGATGCACAATGATGGACCTACGGACATCTCAAAGCAAGGATACAAGTGAAATTATCCTTCCCTCTTCCATATTAGAGTAATACCACTTATATAATGAGGTATTTAACTTTTGTGAGCCGTTTTCCCTATGCATTCTCATCATTTTAAATTATTAAGCCATATAAGGCATGGGTTGGCTGTGAATGTTCTGAATTTCTTGTTAAAGTTTTTAGAGCAAAGTGCCCATGGAACTCAATAGGGGAAAGATAACTCTGTCACTCATCATGGCCTTATTAAATTGCTTATTGAGCACTCTTTGAGAGACGTTTCACCTCTCTCCTGGCAATAATTTGTTTCCCAAAAGAGTTTACAACCTCCACAACCCCCTAGGGTAATTACCCCACGGCCTCAAAGAAAGAAGAAAGAAATTGCATCTACTAGTGGAACAGGGCAAGGGTCATTTACTCCTGTAGCACCCGATCCTGTAGCTGTCACAGCTGAATCCTCTCCTAGGGTATAAACTAGGTCTGCCGCTAGGAGGGAGAAAGGAAAATCAAAGGCAGAAGGGTCCCCAGAATCTGACCCTCGTTCTCAGAAAAGGAAATGCTCCTCTCTTGTAGCACCTTCCCCTGCAGCAGATTCTCCTACAGCAACAGCTGTTGATATTACCAGTTCACCATCATCCTCTGGTAGGGCAGAGCCCCCTGAACAAACAAGAAAAAGAAAAGCTACTGGAACACCCCCTGCAGCCACATCAATACCAAGAAGGGTTTCCACAAGGAAACAATTTAGGGCCTCCCCTGTTTCACCGCAACCTGAGATGATTGTAATTTCAGAAGGATCTGTTGAATCTGAGAATGTTGCTCAGAGTTCGGTCGTTCCTGAAGAGGAACAAGTAGAGACAAAAGAAGCAGGGCATAATGGGCATGAGTTGCCAAGTCTTGATGATCTGGTTAATGCTGCTATGCAATTCTCAGAGGAAGCACATACTTCTTCACCGTAGCAACAAGAAGAATTTATCCTGCAGTAAGAACAAGAACAGGATGAACAACTAAATGTGCCTAATGAAGTTGTATTTCATCCTGCAATGTGTAAAGCCATTGTTGTGTATAGGAGGACCTTTTTAATTGAATTTCTGGAATTTGTTAAAAATAATTGGGAAACAGTTACACTGCAAACTGTGACTTTTCGACACATTGCCCAGACTGATATGCAACAAAGTCTGTGGCAAATAGAAAAGAAGAAATTGAAAAAGAAAATTGAAAATCAGAAACAGGAAATTGCTGAATTGAAAGCAAAAATGGATGAAATGCTAAAGGTAACCGGTCAAATTATGGAATGCAGACCGCCACCCAGAGTTTATGCTCTGTGCCTCAAAGAACAGTTTTTATGGTTTCAATTGATGAGAATTTCCAGAAACCAAGACCCCATAATTCATTCTGCCAAAGAATTTTATGAAGCATATCAAGCAGCCCCTAACTGGTTAAGGAATTCTCTGTGTGAATTCTATTTGCATGGCTTTTTAATACCACTTGAAACAGAATGGAATCCTCTTCCATACATTGGTGATATTCATTTGAGAGCATTCATGTCATGGGCAGCAAATGAGGTGAATTATGGCAGACATGGGAAACGTATGAGGAAATTGAGAAAACAGAGCCTGTCCCATTACGCTCTCAAAGTTCAAACCCACATGCAATGCTGAAAGATTGGTTTGCATTGACATATGGTATTAATAATGTTTCAGCCAGAGCAAAAATATTTGACATCAGAAAGCAAGTATATGATGAATTCCAGGCACACAATATTCATTTTGGAGATTAGCATATACCAGAACTGAGAAAAGATGGGAAAAATTGACTGTTGGGTTAAGAAAGTCAGAACCACATGGTCCCTTAAACTTTATAGCTGCACTCAAATGAACCAGCAGATATATTCAATTGGGACTTCAAACAAGATTTGAATTGTGGCTGCCACTGAATTCAGACCCCCTGTCCTAATGTGGCCCCTGTATCCTCATCAGGCTACAAATCTTAACAGTGAATAGAAGACCGCAGATATGAAAGGTGTTGGGATTTCAGAGGATTATATTACAGGTTTGGACATCCATTCCAGAGTCATGCAGCCACTACTAACTTCAAAGAAACCACCAGGAAAGTTAATGCTGGAGGACCAGCATTGGGCTAAGTAGGGGGCAGTGATGAGCCTAAAATATGCTCATAATTTGATGTTATGATAAACTTTTAAATGACTTCATTTTTGCTATTTCATGGCTGTTTAAACTTTGTTGAAACCTTTTATGGGGATATCCTGTAGCAAGACACTTTTATATTCCTGCAGCCTATTGTGTTGACTTGATTGCATTTATTGCCCTGTTGACTCTCGAAAATGGCTGGTATATCATATATATAGTTTTTGAATGGTGAAGTAAATTTGAAATGTGTGATTAATGAATAGATATAGTGTATGTACCATATGCCTTTCTTGCGCGTCTGTACTTTTGTTTTTGTTGGTTGAAAGAATAATGGTCATTCAAGCTGACCGATCTCTCTTTTGTAAAAGCCATTTCCACGACTTTGAGGAAGCTCCGCCAAAGACTCTTTGACCGAAACCGATTTGGAAAGATTTTTAATGGAAATTCAATCTGGAGAGAGTGGAGCGCTAGATTCTCTCTGAATCGGGTTGAACACATAAATTCATTTATGAAGTTTGTTCCTTGATTCAGGGATATACTTTACTTCCACGTCTTTCTTTGATGAAGTTAGTTAGTTGTTCTTTTAATTTAAAAATAAGATACTCCTCCTGCGCGAGGTAGTGGTAGAAGATGAATAGAATGAGTAATAGATGATTTTTAGGTAAGATAGAAACAGAGTAGCAGAGATCATGTAAGAATCAGTATGATAATGAAAGACAGAATCTGTTTGACAGAGCAGAGTTTGTTGTTAGTTTTCACACCAACAAGACAATGTATTTCATTATGTTTTCATGAATAAAGATCGATGAAGTTCTGAGTTCAGCATGTCAATCAGTAGATTAGATTGCTAAGGGGGCCCACTTAGTAAAAGTATCGTAGTTAATTAGTTAGATGTTCTTTTTCTGGCGATATCAGTTAGCTTTCATCTTTTGAAGTTTTCGCAAAACTTCCGGTCTTACTCTTACGCAGCATAGAGAGTCCATTTCCCTGCGACATAAAGGCCAGTTCATGGTTTGTGCTTCAGTCGTAGCTGTTACAGTTTCTGTTTTAATCAAGCATAGTTGAGTTAAAGAATTCTGCATTACCATTCTGTAGCTTAGATAGAATTTCTTTCCAGTATGTATTTTTTGCTAAGATTTGACCAAAAAAAATTCTTAGTGCATATATTTTGTTGCGCCATTTAAAGTCTACGTTCCCTGGTTTGACAAGTAAATGAACGTCCACAGAAAGATACTAGTCACCTGTCGGAATGTCCAATTCCCAGGAAAGTTTCACTGTGATATTCATATCCTTTTGTGAGTACGAGCCACACATACCCAGCCATATCAAATGTATTTTTCCCAAGTCCTACTCTCTCAAGGTTAGCAATCTCAATCTCACTAAAAATGGTTACTAAGAAAGGTAATTCCACCAACTCTACCAAACAGTTTACCGTAGGAACAATAAAAGTAGAGGCTTTGAAAGGAACTCCATGAAAAGCAAGCTCTCTAAATGGTACATCAAAATCTAGTTCAAAATATTTTAGATGAGGCTGCTCCCATACCTCTCTTACTGGCTTGAAAAATCCTTGAAACTCTTTATTCATATTATTTTTCATGTCCCTCTTGTTGTTCTTTCTCAATTTCATCAAGATCATGCATTGACCTTCTTGCCCCTCCTAAAGTTTAGACCACATCCATTACTTCCACATAAAATATGACATCCTTGATCTTCTTGGTTCCCACGCCATGATATGGTTATGCAAATGAAAATGAAGCAAAGTAATCATCTCCTTCTCCAATGGCTGGAAGAATACATGCTTAATTTTTTGATACATGGTATCATCACTCTCTTCTGCTCTCATGGTTGAATACTAAAATCCATTACGGTGGGCCTCCAGAGTTCCATCCATCTTTCTTCCTCTTCTACCAAATTTTGGCCTAATCCACAAGTCTATCAGCCTAATTTCCTTTTTTTTTTAAAGCTAAAGTTTCTCTTGAGTCACCAGTGTAGCTCTCTCTTCCTTTTTAGACTCTTTCATTGCTATAGGAAATTAGCGCCTAATTGATTAACAGTCTCAATCTCACTAATAATGATTACTAAGAAAGGTAATTCCACCAATTCTACCAAATAGTTTATTGTACCTAGGAACAATAAAATTAGAGGATTTGAAAGGATATCCATGAAAACCAAGCTCTCGAAATGGTACATCAAACTCTAGTTCAAAATTTTTTAGATGAGGTTGCTCCCATAGCTCTCTTACTGGCTTGACAAATCCTTGAAAATCTACATTGGTTTTTCTTTTCTTTTCCCTCTCTTGCTATTCTTCCTCAATTTCATCAAGATCATGTTGGATGTTGCTGATATGTGGTTGTCATTGATGTCAACACTATTAGCATTAATGTCATTTAAGGCTGTATATGTTGAGGATATTGAGAAAATTGTAATAAAGTAAGTTGCAAGTTGTCGGTGGTGAAGTCAAGTTCATTATGTTGGCTAGCTCAGTATGTTGTTGATTAGAGCTTGTGGATCAAATGGTTTTTTTTCAAGTATATCTAGTTTATCTATGTTAAGTTTCAAAGGTTTTCATGAAGATTTGATTGAGTTATGAGTTTCAGTGTTCTGACAGTTTTTTTGTTGTTTTAGTTGGTGTTCCTAAATGAAGATTATGTGATTCTAGTAACCTGAGTTATTGTGGATCCTTCTGTAGTATTTCATGATGCTCATGGATTTTTCTAGATCATACTCTATTAGTGTTGTATGTCCGCATTGATTGGTGTGCACGCGATTGGATATTTTCTCTTGCGTGTTCATGTTTTTCATGTTCTTGGCCGACAAGGTTATTGTAGTGTGTTGTGGATCTTTGAGGAATAATTATTGAAGTTTTTTCATGTTTGAGAATTTTTTTGGGTCATCACTATGTTGTGGCTGACTTTGGTTGATTCGCATTGCAAATTGTTTATTGATTTGGGTTGACAGTTTGTATTCATTTTATATTTTGTTTGAGCGGACATGTAGATGATGTTATTTCTTGTTGCGGATGTATAAGAGCAATTAATTTATCATTTGAAGGAATGGATGAGTGAAAGAAGAAGTGAATTTTGTGAGTCCTATGTGCAAATAAAGTTCTAATAATTTGAAGGCAAAAGTGAAATGTGAAGAGTGAGCAGATTTTTTGTGCTTAACCAAAACTGTAATTAGGCATGAGCATATGCTATTTTATTAGTTCAATCTTGCAGATTTAATCTAAATATTTATGTAAGATAGTGTGTCTTCCTTTGGGCAGTAAACCTTGTTGTAATTGATTCATGAGCTCTAGGCAGTTTGTTTGAATGCATGTGCATTCCCATTTATCTTTCTTATACTTTTAACAAAGTATAATCTTGTGGACTAACCTCCACCATGACTTTTCCCCTAACAGGGTTTCCACATAAAAATATTGGTGTTATGTTTGTTTCTGATGTGGTGATGATTTATGCCTTCATGGTTATTTATCAAATCTGAGAATAAGGTTAATAAGGTTAATAAGTTTGATAATTTGTTTAATTTTTGTGACAACTAATTCACTCCCCCTCTCAATTGTATGCCCTTGTGTTTCCAAAAATTGGTATCAGAACAAGTTCCTTGGAAGAAGTTTAAAAGCTTGGGGTGATCTGGGATGGTGACATACAAGAAGGATAGTCTAAGATTTGATGGAAAAATTATTCATTATGGAATACTTGAATGGTGTTTCATCTAAGATGCATTGGTGAAACTTACTGGAACATTACAAAGAAAATATATATCATCCCATAGAATGGTCCTTCTTTTGCAAGTGAGATCAAAGACACTGAGCATAATATCAGGGCTAAGGAAGCATTGCTGAGTGCTCTGATTGATTCTAAGATGACAAATGTGATGGATTTGAAGACTCCTTATGAGATCTGGAAAAATTTGGAAACTTTGTATGAAGGTGATGTGCATGTGAAGATTACTAAGTTTCAAAGTTTGAAAGGGAAATATGAAACATTGAAGATGGGTGAAGATGAGAATATCATTGCTTTTATGCAGAGAGTGAATGAACTTGTGTGTAATATTAGATGTTTTGGTGGAACATTGGAAGAATTAGAGATTGTTGCTAAAGTACTCAAATCCTTTCCTACTGCATACAAACAAAAATTTGCTGCTATTGAGGAGATCCAGACTATGACAAATGTAACAAGAAACATGTTGATTGGTAATCTTGTTGCTTTTGAGTTAAGTGAGTTTGGTGATGCTCTTCCTAAGATAGAATCTTCATTCAAAGCTACTACCTTCAGAAGGGATAAGCAGAGATATGATCTAGGAGAAAGTTATTCTAGAAAGGTGTTCAAGTATGAGGAAGAAATGAGAGATATTGAAGAAGAAGAGAGAAAGCTAGATGAACTTGAAGCACTTCTTGTCAGCAGAGTACCTAGAGGAGAAGGTAAGCATAAAGGAAAATTGACTCTTAAATTTTTTTCTTGCAATAAGATAGGCCATTTTTCCTCAAGGCGTCTAGAAAGAGTTCCTAAGCCAAGACCTAACAATCCTATATTCCAAAGAAAATGTTATTATGTTGTTGATTAAGGTGTAACAAATGATGAATCTGATAAAGGGAATGCAAGTGAAGATGAATGGGTATTTATTGCTATCAAATAAAATGATCTAGTATGTACTAAATCTTTTAGTTGTATGAATGTGGAGAAAGCTCTTGCCGCCAAAATTGAAGAAAAGGATGAATGGGTGATTAACAGTGGATGCTCTCATCACATGACAACTGATAAAAGTAAATTTGTGAGCTTGGAAAAGTATTATTGTGGTGCTGTGAGATTTGGTGATGAAAAAGTTGGTGTGATCCATGGTAGAGGATCCATTTCTCTTGATGGTAAGAATAATACTGATGATGTCCTATATATGGAAGGTTTGAAGCATAATATTTTAAGTGTTGGACATATGGTTGACAAGGGATACAATCTTTGATTCAAGGATGGAAAGTGTAGAATATTGGGAAATTCTAGAAATGTGATTACATCAAGTACAAAAATAAAACATAATATCTTTCACTTGAATGCTACTAGTAAAAGTTGTCTGATTGCTCAAGTTGATGAAAGTTGGTTGTGGCATAGGAAATTGTGTCATGTAAACTTTGAAAAGATTATCAAGATAAGTTATAATCATGTTGTGAAAGATCTTCCCAAGTTGGTGAATCCTACTAATACCATATGCAAGGAATGTCAGTTAGGGAAACAAACTAGAGTTTCATTTCAGAGCAAACAACATTTTTTAAATGAAGTGTTGGAGCTTGTGCATACTGATCTGTGTGGTCCTTCTAGAGTCAAAAGTCTAAAAGGAGATAGGCATTTCATGCTACTCATTGATGATTATTCTAGAATGATGTGGGTTGCTTTCTTAAAGGAAAAATTTGAAGCTCTTGAAAAATTCAAGATTTTTAAGGCTAAGGTTGAGACAGAAACAGATCTAAAGATTAAGTATCTAAGATTAGATAAAGGTGGTGAATTCATTTCTGGTGTGTTTAATTCTTTTTGTGAAGAACATGGGCTAAAGAGACAGTTATCTACACTGTGTACCCCTCAGCAAAATGGAGTTGTGTAAAGGAAGAACATGACAGTTTTAGATGTTGCTAGGACTGTGATGTTGGAAGGAAATGTCCCTCATATCTACTGGAGAGAAGCTATGAGTAATGTTGTGTACACTCTCAATTAGGTACATATCAAAGGTGATACCGGTAACACCCCTTATGACTATGGTTTGGTCATAAACCTACTAATAGATACTTCAAAATATTTGGGAGTAAATGCTATATCAAAAGAGATGAAGATATAGGAAAGTTTGATGCTAGGAGTGATGAAGGTATCTTTCTTGGTTATTCTACTAAAAGTAAAGCCTACCGGTACTTCAATAATAGATTGAGGAAAATGGTTGAAAGTGCTAATGTCAAGGTTGATGAAGACATAGTTAGACCATCTAGAACCTTTGGATATGATTTAGATGATTAGAATATCAGTATAGTTTAGACTCAAAATCAAGTGCAAATCATTCTGGTGAATCAGCAAAATCAAGAGGAAGGAACTAGTGAAAGTGTAGAAGTGAAATCACAAGAGCCTAAAGTTCAAGAACATCCTAAGACTCCAAGGTATGTAAGATTGAATCACTCAAAAGATTAGATTATAGGTGATAAGAACAAAGGTGTTCAAACTAGGACAAGAATTGTAGAGGAATATTGTTTGATATCCAAGACTGAGCCTAATAATGTCAATGAAGCATGCAAAGATGAACATTGGATGGAAGCAATGAAAGAAGAGATACAACAAATTGAGAAGAATGATACATGGATTCTTGTTCCTAGACCTAAGGAAAAAAAATTTATTGGAACTAAATGGGTTTTTTGGAATAAACTGAATGAGTAAGGTGAAGTTGTTAGAAACAAAGCAAGATTGGTGTGTAAAGGATATTCACAAATGGAAGGAATTGAATTTGAAGAAAATTTTTCCCCTATTGTTAGGATTGAAGTTGTGAGATTATTTCTTGCTTATGTTGCTTACAAAAACTTCAAGGTTTATTAGATGGATGTGAGGTCAGTGTTTCTAAATGGTGAACTGGAATAAGTGTATATTGAGCAAATTGATGGATTTCAATTGACTGATTAGGGAGATATGGTTCGTCAGTTGAAGAAAGAATTGTATGGACATAGGCAAGCCCCAAGAGAATGGTATGCTAGACTGGATAAATATTTGTTGAAGCTTGGATTTAGCAAAGGTACTGCTGATAGTAACTTGTATTTCAAGATTGATCATGATAAAGATTTGATTGTTGAAGTCTTTTTTTATGATATCATTTTTGGAGGAGATGATAGTTTGTGCATTACATTTGCTGATGAGATACAAAGTGAGTTTGAGATGTCAATGATTGGAGAGATGAAATTCTTTTTGGGACTACAAATTACTCAATTAGACAAAGGGATATTTATATCTCAATCCAAGTATGTGAAAGAATTGTTGAAGAAGTTTTGTATGGAAGATTCAAAGAATGTTGGTAAACCTATGGTGACCGGATGTAAGTTGACTCAAAATGATGATTCTCTAAAATCAAATTAGACTAGATACAGATCCATGATTGGTGGATTTCTTTATTTGACTCAAAATAGACCTGATATTATGAATGATGTATGCATTATTGCAAGATTTCAAGTTGATCCTAAGGAATCTCATGTGACAACTGTGAAGAGTATTTTTAGATACTTGAAGGGAATAGTTGATTTTGGCCTATGGTATCCTAAAGAAGATGACTTTACTTTGAGTGCTTTTACTAATGTTGATTGGGAAAGAGATGTGGATGAAAAAAAGAGTACCAGTGGTGGTGCATTTTTCTTGGGAAAGAATTTGATTTCATGGTTAAGTAAGAAGTAGAATGCCACTTCTTTATCTACTGCAGAGGAAGAATACATTTTGCTACTAGCAATTGTACTCAAGTATTGTGGATGAAGCAGATGTTGAAGGATTTTAGAGTTGTTTATGATGATCCTATTGCTATATTCTATGATAATTCAACTATAGTTAATATTTCTAAAAATTTGGTGTTGCATTCAAAGACCAAGCATATATCTATCAAGTTTCACTTTTTGAGAGAAAAGGTGAGTGAAAAGGAAGTCAAAGTGGAGTACGTTCCTACTAAGGAGTAGATTATAGATATCTTTACTAATCCTTTTCCTAAGGATACTTTTTAGTATCTCAGAGGGAAGCTAGGGGTGATTACCCCTCCTAATCAGAACTACGGTACATTGAATTGCATCAATCCGTGCATTTCATAGTCATATCTTGATTTGGATTGATGTTTTGGTGGCTACTACTTAGGGGGAGTAGTCAAATGTTTAGATATGTGTTTCAAAGCCTGTAATTTCTATCTTTTCCATTGATGTCAAACGGGGAGAAGAGTCATGTGAAAAAATTTGTGGGGAGAAGAGTTGAGGAGAAGAGTCAAAACCTAAGAGATAAAGTTGGGTTTATGGTGTTTTTCACATCGTGTATTTCTATCAATTCCAAAGGGGGAGATTGTTGGATGTTGCTGATATGTGGTTGTCAATGATGTCAACACTATTAGCATTAATTTCATTTAAGGCTATATATGTTGAGGATATTGATAAAATTGTAATAAAGTAAGTTGCAGGTTGTCGGTGGTGAAGTCAAGTTCATTATGTTGGCTAGCTTAGTATTTTGTTGATCAAAGGTTTTGGATCAAAGGGTTTTTTTTTGAGTATATCTATTTTATCCATGTTAAGTTTTAGATGTTCACACGAAGATTTGATCGAGTTATGAGTTTTAGTGTTCTGACAGTTTTTATGTTGTTTTAGTTAGTGTTCCTAAATGAAGATGATATGATTTTGGTAATCGAGTTGATGTAGATCCTTCTGTGGTATTTCATGATGCTCATGGATGTTTTTGTATCATACTCTACTAGTGTTGTACATCTGCATTGATCGGTGTGCTCGCGATTGGAGATTTTCTCTTGCATGTTCATGTTTTTCATGTTCTTGGTCGACAAGGTGATTGTGGCTTGTTGTGGATCTTCGAGGAATAATTATTGAATGTGTTTCATGTTCAAGGATTTTTTTTTGGGTCATTGCTATGTTGTGGCTGACTTTGGTTGATTTGCATTGCAAATTGTTTATTGATTTGGGTTGACAATTTGTATTCATTTTATATTTTGTTTGAGCCAACATGTAGATGATGTCAATTCTTGTTGCGGATATATAAGAGCGATTATTTTATCATTTTAAGGCATGGATGAGTGAAAGAAGAATTAAATTGTGTGAGTCTTGTGTGCAAATAAATTTCTAATCATTCAAAGGCAAAAGTGAAGTGTGAAGAGTGAGCATATTTTATGTGCTTAACCAGAACTGTAATCAGGCATGAGCAGATGTTATTTTCTCAGTTCAATCTTGTGGATTTAATTTGAATATTTTATAAGATGGTGTGTCTTCCTTTGGGTATTAGGCCTTGTTGTAATTGAGTAGTGAGCTCTAGGAAGTGTGCCTAAATGCATGTGCATTCCCATTTATTTTTCTTATACTTTTAACAGGGTATAATCTTGTGGACTAACCTCCACCGTGGTTTTTCCCCTAACAGGGTTTCCATGTAAAATATTGGTGTTATGTGTGTTTCTGATGTGGTGATGATTTATGCCGCCATGGTTATTTATCAAATATAAGAATAAGGTTAATAAGGTTAATAAGTTTGATAATTTGTTTAATTTCTATAACAACTGATTCACCCCCCCCTCTTAGTTGTTTTCCCTTATGTTTCCAACATATCATACATTGACCTTCTAGCCCCTCCTAAAGTTTGGACCACATCCATTACCTCCACATAAAACTAGACATCCTTGGTCTTCTTGGTTCCCACACCATGATAAGGTTATGCTAATGAAAATGAAGCAAAGTAATCATCTCCTTCTCCATTTGCTAGAAGAATGCATGCTTAATGTTTTGATACATGATCTCAGTTCTCTCTTATGCTCTCATGGTTGAATACCAAAATCCATCATGGTGGGCCTCCAAAGTTCCAGTCATCTTTCTTCCTCTTCCAGCAAATGTTGGCCTAATCCACAAGACTGCCAGCCTAATTGCCTTTGTTTTTTAAAGTTGAAGTTTCTCCTGAATCACCAATGTATCTCTCTTCCTTTTTAGAATCTTTCATTGCTACTAATTGTCTATGGTATTTAATCATTTGTACCACATCGTTGATGTGCTTTGAATCCTTGGGGCTAAAGGAAATTTCCTTAACATAAATATTGCTAGGTAATTTCAATGTTGGCATGTAGTTAGCATTAAAGTCAATACCTGGAATATTGAAAATTATCCTTATATAAGAATTCCCTCCATCTTGTTGGCTTGTAACACTCTTGATGGTGGCTACATGAAATGGAACCATGATGCCATATATGGGTACCAGAACAACATCATTTTTCTTATCAACTTGAATCAGGAGCTCTCTAGAAATGGGGATAAATTCCACATTTTTGTATGAAACCATCTTAGTGGATCACTTGGAAGAGCCATGTCCATCTCTTGTATCAATGCCCCCTACAACCAATCTTCTTGCAGTCTCCTCATTATTTTGTAGAGGGTTGGAACTTAAGGTTATGTAATAGAATTGACAGTTGATAGTTAAATTGTATAACAATTTTTTTTATGATCTTTACTAACGTTTATTAGAATTTTTGCATGTTTTACATCATTGGAATCACATATTAGCTATAACTTTTTTAAAATTTTATTATGGTATGTGCACTTTGATATGATGTAATATGATTATGGTTTCGTCTCATATGTTTCAATATTAGATATATAACAGAAAAATAAATTATTCCATGAAATAAATAAAACTTTTCATTTTAAATGTTTTTTTTTTGTAGAACATGGGTCTTCTAGAAGATCAAGATGATCCTCATCATGATATAGATCCAGAAAATATTGGTTCTGCCAGTACAGATCGCATGGCAAAGGATGATGATGACACATATATGGAAGACATTGAGGTGGATGACAATGATGATGATGACAACAATGATCGTGATGATCATGATGGTGGTGGTGATGATGAGGCAGTTGTTGGTAGTACCCAACGACATTCATGATCATATAGACTGTCATGGATCATTATTGATATGTCGTTATGATAATGATAATGATGATGATTGTGATCGCAATGGTGGTGATGATGATGAGGTAGTTGCTATTAGTACCCAATGACATTCATGATCATATAGACTGCATCATGGATCATTGTTGATATATCGTTATGATGCCTCTTTTAATGGTTATCATCATATGTATCATTTTCACAGCCTACAGTACCATATTATTGGCTTGTATCATATTGAAATTTAGAAGTTTCACTTATATCATTTGGACATGTATCATCTTGACTTGTATCAATTTGAGCTAAATAATTTATCATTTTTACTAATAACATTTGTACATGTATCATTTTGAATTATGTCGACTGTTGGACATGCATTATTTTCACATGTTATTGATCTAATGGAATATTTGACTTTCACTTGTTTTAGTTATAAATGATGATGATTTTATTAGTATTTACTTGTCAATTTATATATATTAAAAGTGGTTGATGATTTTTGGATGGATATTTATTATGTATGATGATTTTAATTTACTACTCAGGATGGATGTTGTCAAATTCAATTAAATTATAGATATTTGACTCACTTGTTTTAATTATAGATGATGATCATGTTACAATAATTATTTTGTTATTTACTCATATGAGTTAAATAATTAAATTACTTACTCTATAATCATATGAGTTATTTAAAATGCATCATATATTTAACCAATTAAATTGAATTAAAACATATTAAAGTAATAAATGGAAACAAAACAAGAAGCATTTTTAGAAGCAAAAAATGAAGCAACAATGGAAGCCAAACTAGAAAAAAACTAGAAGCAATCTTGGAAGCAAAATTGGTAGCAAAATCGGAAGAAAACTTGGAAACAAAATTAGAAGCAAAACCAAGAGCAAAACAAGAAGAATTTTTTAGAAGAAAAAATGGAAGCAAAGAAAGAAGCATTTTTAGAAGCAAAACAGGAAGCAACAATGGAAGCCAAACTAGAAGCAAACTAGAAGCACTCTTGGAAGAAAAATTGGAAGCAAAATTGTAAGCAAACCTGGAAACAAAACTAGAAGCAAAACTGGAAGGAACACATGAAGGAATGCAGGAAGAAAAACTGGAAGAAAATTTGGAAAAAAAATTGGAAGCAAACCTGGAAGCAAAACTAGAAGGAAACCTAGAAGGAAAACTAGAAGCAAAACTGGAAGCCAAACTAGAAGCAAAACTAGAAGCAAAACTAAAAGAAAAACCAGAAGCAAAATTGGAATTAAAACCAGATGAAATCCTAAAAGCCAAACTGGAAGCACAAGTGGAAGCAAAATCAGAAGTAAAAGTGGAAGAAAACTTGGAAGGAAAATTGGAAGAAAAACTAGAAGCAAAATTGGAAGCAAAATTGGAAGCAAAACTGGAAGCAAAACTGGAAGCACAAACGAAAGCAAACATGGAAGAAAAACCAGAAGCAAAATTGGAAGCAAACCTGGAAGAAAAACGGGAAGCAAAACTAGAAGAAAAACTGGAAGCAACATTGGAAGAAAAAGCGAAAGCAAAACCAGAAGCAAACCTGGAAGCAAAATTGGAAGTAAAATTGGAAGCAAAACTGGGAGCAAAAATAGGAGCAAAACTAGAAGCAAAAATGGGAGCAAACATAGAAGAAAAATTGGAAGCCAAATTAGACACCAATTTAGGTGCTATTTCTAACATCAATTTCCAGTGCTATTTCTGACGCTAAAGGAGATGCTATTACTGGCGCCAAATTTCTGGTGCAAAAGTGGCACTAAAGACTGCACAAAATCCAGTGCAAAAACTAGCAATGAAACGAAGAAACGCTATTTCGCCAACCTTTGGGTTGTCAGATGACTCCAAATGATGGACTCAAATACACTAAAATCTAGCACAAAATTTAGCGCTAATTTCCTATTGTGTTGTGATATGTTGGGTTTTGGATCAAAATAAGGTAAGAAAAATAGACAAAAGGATGTAAGAGAGTAACAATCTTGTTTTAGTAGTGAGAGAGTGATATCTAAGGTATAAAGTGAGGAGAATATGAGTGTAGTACCACCTTGAAATAAGTTCATATTGAAGTAGGGATCTAAGAATTGTGACACTACTTGTGGTAATGTAATTTTTTACTTGAATTTTCATTAAAAAATAATGTGACGACCATGCAGAAAGGTTAATAGGTTGTACCATAAGGTCCATGTATGGAATTGGGGACCAAAGGGGCTAAAAATTTGCCACCTTTTTGAAATTACTAAAAACTAAGCTTAGATGTGAAATTGAAGATATCCACACTCAAAATTTAAATATGTGAAAATAACAAGATCCTCAGTCCTTATAATATAGTTTCTAAACTACTATTTTTTAAATGGTAGAGATTAGGAGATTCAAATAGGGGGGCATAAAAAGTACCCCTATTTTTTCCAAAAAATATTACATAATGTCCAATGTGTACCCCCTAGAATATTAAATTTTTATAAGTATTTCATACAAAATTTCACAAAAAATATTTTCTAAAATCATGTAGTTTATGTCTTATTTCTTTGTCATATTTTAAAGAATATATATTTTTTACTAATTTCCAAAGTGGACACATCTTAAAAATTAAAAAATTGAGCATTCTACCCCTTAATTTTTGGAAAACTAATTGATTTTTTTAAAGCATGTACACAATAGAGTCTAGAATATATAATTTGATTTTCAAATGTGGCTGAATAGATAAGAAAATGACACCAAAATACTATACATAGGCTTTTGGAAAAAAAGAAAGACACTAGGAAAAGAAATTAAAGATCAAAACCTTAATTTATTTGAAATATAGAAAAAAATACATGGTTAGAAAGATAATAGAGCTTGATATTATTGTGGAATAACATTGTAAAATGTGTGAACTTGTAGTGTAGAAAAATGTATCCCTTTACATTTTCATACTTGTTTGGGCCCTCCTAATTAAAATGGACTTAATAATTCCTTAATTTGTAGTGTTGAAAAATGTATCCCTTTACATTTTCACACTTGTTTGGGCCCTCTTAATTTAATTGAGCTTAATTATGCTTTGATAAGCCCTTTTATTCATTTACAAGCCTAATAAATTACTTTTTTCGAAGGGGAAACCCGACAATAAATAATGCCAATACATAACACTTTACATTGAGCAATGTGTGTTCCAAGAATAGGGACTTGGCACCCATGGGCGAATGGATTCTCTTTAGACCTTTGCACCTAAAATTAAAATATTTTTTTGGTGGTATGTTAAGGTCCCCAAATCCATATTTCAATGCCATCTTGTAATATTTGAATTTTGGGAAATTAAGGATATATATACCTATAAATACAAGGTTATTTCACTAAATTTCACCTAGCAATTTCAAGAACAATTTCACAAGAGAAAAATGATCAAAAAAATTAAAGAGTAGATTTATCATAGATTCATTGCAGCAATCAAGATACATTCATCGTATCAAGGTCTTCTTGCATCATGCATGTTTTTGGAGCTAACATTTGATGTAGGTTACAAGATTCAAGTTCAAGTATTCAAAATATTATTCAAACATAAAGATCCAAATCCATTGAAGCCATTTCATGTAAGTTGCAAACCTTCCAAGATCTCCATTACCAAGGTTAATTCAAGGGTTTGTTGAGTGGTAACATAGATTTGTTCATTTTTCATTCCCTTTTTCATGCATATTTCAATTCAAGGTTTGATTACCAAAATAGGGTTTGACCAAGGAAAATCCCCATTCACCAAAAACAAACCATTTCTCTCTCTTGCATGTGTGAATGCAGATTTAGGTTGAAGAAGAATTGAAAACCTTTTGAAGTAAAAGATTAGAAAAGTTGTCAATTTTTTTGTCAAATCATGAAATCTAATAGGTACAGATATGATTTTTTACTTTTCAACACTGAAACCTAGACAAATCAAAAGCTATAGATCATAATTAGAGGCTCCTGAAAGATTTCTGGAAACCCTGACAAAAGACCCATTCACCCATGGGTGAATGAGTCCCAATCAACCTTCAAAAAGTGACTTTTGGCTTGACTAGTAAACACCTTTCTACCCTTCTTAGATCTATAATTGGTTTTCTAGTTCTACTAATATTGAGTTTTATATTGTTGTTTCAAGTTTGAAATGGCATAATTAGTTTGATTTACTATTTTTCATTTTTTCTCCCAAAAGTGTTGTTTGAACCTTACCCCCATCCTAAAAGCATAAGGAAATATGAAGATTCTCACATTGAGTTGATTCACCCAGGGGTTTTTAGTCAATTATTTATTGGGATCTCATTTCCTAATGAAATAGAGGAAAATAGGTCCATCTATATCATTTTGGTGAACCCCTTCTATCTCTCAAACACCTATTTTCCCCCTTTTCATTTTAGTGCACTCGACATTTGAGCATTATAAATATTTCTAATTTTGGAGTCCATTTTCAACCCTAGATCTAGGATTTGCACTACTTTGCATTGCATTGCATTGTTTTGCATCTAATTTAGGGTTGTTTACTTGCATTGGTTTGCATCTCATTTAGGGCTTTAGGTTTGTATTTTTGTATTTTTTTGTAGACACCTAAATTTGGCCACTTACGTTTGGTCAAATTTATCCTTTTTCATCTAAATATCCTCTTATCTGCATTAATTAATTAATATTGCTATTATTTAATTAATATCCCTAAAGTCCTCTAAATCCCTAAGGTATTTAGTTAAATAATTAAATATTTTACCCTTTATTCCTTTCCTCCAAGGAATTAAATAAATAATACATTTATTTGATTCCCTTTATCTCCCATCCCCCTTAATCTATACCTATTCCTAATCCACCTCCTAATCCATGATTAGGATGTGTCACATCCTCTAACTTTTGCAAGTTGGATCCTAATCCTCATTAGCCTCCTAAATGTCTTCTAATCATTGATTAGCTATCTCAATCAACCCCTTAGTCAACTCTCCCCATCCCCCAAGGAATTTTTAATTCCTTTTTGTCTTCCCAAGGTCCTTTTGAGGAATTTTTAATTCCTCTCCCATCTCCCAAGGAATATTAAATTCCTTTTCTCTTTCCCAAGGAATATTAAATTCATTTTATCCTTTCCATGCACATTAAAAAAGTATTTTTAATTCCTTTAGTCAACTCTTGATCTCAACCCTTGATCTTCCTCCCCCTTTCAATCTCCACCATTCATTCCATCTCCCTTAGTTAAATGACTAAAACTTAGCCATTTTTGCTCTCTCAACCACATTCTCAAGAAGAACCCTAACCAATCTCTCAAGCTCACACTACCATCTTGCATCCAAATCCACCATCCTTGCATCCAAATTAAGCAAAAATCAAGCCGTTATGCTATCGAAATCATTCTAGGAGCACACAATCAAATGAATCCACAAGGCCAACCAACCAGTCAACTTGGACAAGGTAACTCACTCTCTTTCTCTTGATTTTTTTCAAGTTAAACTAGGCTAATCATTAAGGTTTTGTTTTTGTATTTCCTTGCTTCCATTTGTTTTTGTTTTGCATTTTAGACTACGAGATTTCACCTACACACATTTCTAGCACGCCTAGTGGGACCCATGTCACAGGTCTAGCATTTTACATTTGTTGTTGTTTAAGCTTTGCAAGTTCAAGTTTCACACGTAGGAGAAAATCTGCATTGATGGGCAAATTTTCACCATACAGGGGCAAATTTGCATCAGGAAATAGGAAAACTTGTAGTTAGAGGAAAATCTGCCTAATACAAGGGTGAATTTGTAGAGTCAAGCAAATTTGTCCATCCTCACAAAATAGCCAGATTCACTTTGGAGAATAGCCAAATTCACTCTGGAGAATAGCCAAATTCACTCTAGAGAACAACCAAATTTTCTCTAGAGAACAGCCAAATTTTCTCTAAAGAAAATTCACCCATCCTCATAGAATAGCCAAATTCGCTCTAGAGAACAACCAAATTTTCTCTAGAGAACAGCCAAATTCGCTCACTAAACATCCAAATTTTCTCTGAAGCAAATTCACCCATCCATATAGAATGACCAAATTCACTCATTGAACAACCAAATTTTCTTTGAAGAAAATTCTCCCATCCTTACAGAACAACCAAATTCGCTCACTGGATAGCCAAATTTACTCTGAAGCAAATTCACACATCCTTACAAAATGACCAAATTTGTTCACTTGAACATCCAAATTTTCTCTAAAGAAAATTCGCCCATCCTTACAAAATGACCAAATTTGCTCGGAAGAAAAGGAAAATTTTCTCTTTAAAAGGGCGAGTCCACTTTACAAAATGGGAAAACTTGCCTCAGACAAAGGAAAATCTAATGTAAACTTGAGACTTGAACTTTCAGTTTTCTACTTCCGTTTGGTTTCAGTTTTACATACTAATCTGCTAAATTGTCTATTTGTGAGTGTGCTTGGTTTTCACTAACGATTTGTGCAGCTTGTTCTCATCCATCCAAGACTGGTGGTTGCAAACTACTAGCACATTTTCTATAGAACGATTGGTCCAAGGATTTTTAGTTACTCTGTTTGTCATTTATTTCCATACTAGCTAAGCACACATAGCTTTAATTAGAGGGTCAATTAACTTGCTTGTCATGCTTGTGAGTGAAATGTTGATGTATCCAATCCCCTTGCACCATTTGCTAATCTTGGGTGATGAGAAATCGTAGTTCACTCTAGTCTAGTCAAGTCTACCTAGGAGGTTCTAGTGTGTCTAAGCTCTCCCCTTATGCTACGTGCGAGCCTGGGGACTAGCCAAAAACATCTAGTATCTTCTTCCCTTAGAGAGACCTACCTGGGCTTTCATCACCTAGGGGATAATCTCAACCACATGTTACCAGTGGGGTATATGAATGGGGGAGAGCGAAAGCTATACCTCAATCAAGTCACGTTGTGTTTGGCAAAGCGTCGAAGCTAGGGTGATACCTAGATAAGATGTAAAGAGTTGGTTTGAGTTTCCAATATCTCGTTGGGGCTCCCAAATCACACTTGTGGCAGGATGGTGTTCATGTTTGTGCCCCATGTACCGTGCATATATTGGGGACTCACGAGATAACCTTGTTTAGCCTAGATAGAGACCTATGTTTTAGCTGCACTTTGGTGTAGTGTAAGGGATGTGTACCATACCTCGAAGTTACTCACCACATACTCCCTTGGGTTGAGATAGAAATCCTCATGGTGGACTATGATAGTCCTTGAGTTAGAGTGTGAAGATGAGCCTGTGGTGTCTGTTGACGACCTTGTGCCACTGGAATGCTAGCTATTTTCCTTTGTGAGAGAGGGTGATCTAGAGAACCACCCTAGTATCATAGAGTATTAACCTTGGGTTCTCCACTCAAGGTGGTGGGCCTACATCGAATTTGTAAACCCTTATCATTAATTCTAGGATCTTGCTACCTGGTGTGTCTTCTTTGTGTGATACTAGTGCTTTTTTATTCAATTGAGTCATCCTAGCCTTTTGTCTACTATTTTTCATGCTTGTCTTCCTTTTCCATAGTCAGCCCCTACCTTTAAAGGCAAATTTTCCCCTTACAAAGGTGAATTTGCACTGTAGATAGGCAATTTTTCCCTACAAAAGGGAGATTATGCATCTTAGTCTAGTCTAGGTCATCTGTTTAGGAAAATTTTCCTTTGTAAGAGGCAGATTCTCCTATGGGTCACTTTCTTAGATGACCTCATTTTTTCCCATTCCTTGGAATAGGCATGTTTGTCCATCCCTTAGGCGAATCTGTCAGTCATTTTCCATCAAATTCGCCTATTTACTAAGAATAGGAAAATTTTCCATCCCCTTGGGAGAATTTTTTCCCTATAGGGGTGATCCTATTTTTAGTCCATCTCATCTTGTCAGTCATCATCCATCAAATTTGCCCGTTTTCACTAAATAGGTGAATTTTCCCCCTTTAGGGGTGAACCTGCTGTTAGTCTGATTCAGTCTATCTGTCTTGTCCTTTTTCCCATCAAATCCCCCCATTATCTTAGGACAAGAAAATTTTCCACATCCTTGGGCGATTTTTCTTCTTGTATGAGTCTTTCGTCTGTCCGCATCAAGATTTAGGCAAATTTGTTTGTCAAACAGTCGATCCCATTTTTAGGTGAATTTGTTCCATGTTCATACTTTTCAAGAAAAGGGTGAGTTTGTCACCTTGTTAAGTAATCTTGAAAGTCAAATCCACCTATTTCCTTGAGTTTAGGTGATCCTGCTAGCTGTTTGGGTGAACCTATTGTCAGATAGGCGAATTTGCTTAGAAAATTCGCCTGTTTCTTATGTCATCAGAAGTTTGGGAAAATTTTCTCTGTCAAATAGGTGAATTTTCTCATCAAATTCGCCTATTCTTGTTCCAACCTATAGTTTGGGAAAATTTTCTCCTCCAAATAGGTGAATTTGTTTGACTTGGAAAATTCACCTATTTCTTGTGTCAGCCCAAGCATAGGAAAATTTTAACCCTAGATAAGTGAATTTTCCTCAAAAATTCTCTTATTTCTTTTGCTATCATAGTTTGGGAGAATTTGATCCCTTAGGAAAATTTTCTTGGCTTGAAAATTTTTCCTATTTCTTGTGTCAACCCAAATAGGGGAAAATTTGCCTCCCCAAAACAGGCAAATTTGTTTCCAAGCATAGGCAAGTTTACTCAAAATATCTCATCATTTGTCTTCCTATAATCATCATTTTCATCCATCTAAAGTCATCATTTCCTAGATCAAATCACATAGGTTCATCGCAAGGCATCCCTAGATTACATATCCATCATTAGTTCATCAATCCCAATCACCTAGACTTCATTTTAGGGGTTTTAATCCAAGTTAACTTAGGTGTCTAAACCTGATCATCATCAATAACACCTACATAGGATTGCTATCCATCCTCAGTCAGTAATCATTATGACCCAATCAATCTACTTCCATCTTAAGGTAGATTCAGTGTTGTAACCATCCTTTTCACAATCCAATCCGATCGTCAGCACCTTTCATCATCTGAGTCAAATCTTTGAACTACGTTTAGAATATATTTCATCATCTTATATGATCAATCATCCAATCCTATCTCATCAATCAACCTTATCAAATCCCTTCACATCCTCCAATCCAATTTGAATCTGAGCTTTAATCCAATCCTAATATGTGCTTCAACCCAATCCTAATATGAGCTTCAATCTAATCCTAATCTGAGCTTTAATCCAACCCCAATCTAAGCTTAACCTAAATCCCAATTTGAGCTTTAGTCCATCTACACCCAATATCTTTTGATATTGAAACAAATCTTAAGATCCCTTCTTACATCTTCTAATCCATCATATTTATCTTCTCATCATCTCTTCCTTCCTTCTAATCATCTATTCCCATCTTTTCAATCTAAATCCATCTAATTCAGCATCATGAATCCTTATCCTCCATCAATGCAACCAAAAATAGTAGTCAAGGGGAATCCCAATTATGTTGATGATGATAAAAAAATTCTTGTTGAACAAGATGAGTATGATATAGATCCCCTTGATGCTATCATTTCTAGCAAGCTCTCCCCAAGCATCATCAAAAATCCAATCACTCATCCAAGAAATCCCATCATGCCTTCACCCACACCTACTATCACTCCTTATCCTTCATCTCCATATTTCTCTAATCCACCATCACAATCTAATATCCCAATACTCCTACTACAATCCACCATCCATGTCCTCCCATCCTAATCCAACATCCACGTCTTCTTATCCCAATCCTCTATCCCAATACTCCTACTACAATCCACCACCCACATCCTCTTGTTCTAATCCAACATCCACATCCCCTATCCTAATTGAAAATCCACACCTTCCTACCCTAATCCATCATCCCAATACACCTACTACAATCTTCCACCTACATCCTCTTGCTCTAATCTGTTGAATGCATGTCCTCTTATCCTAATCCATCATCCACATCTTCCTATTCTAATCCACTATCCCAATATTCCTAACTTAATCCTCCATCTAATATTGATCCCCACACCAATCCTAATCCTCCACCTACTCTTATTCCTCCATCCAATCCCATTCCTCCATCTAATCCTAGTCCACCAATCCATAATCTTAGTCCTTCACCCATCCATAATCCTTCATCCACTCCTACCATGCCATCTAAGCCTACAATATGAAATTTTCTCACTCTAGAAGTCCTCCAAGGACTCATGAGAAAGAATACATCCCCAACTCCACATCTTGAAGTCATGGAACCATGTTGCCCCACTCCCCCATGTATAGTCACTAGTAATGAGACCCTTCTCCATCCCATACCTATCATTACTGTTACCACCCCTAGCACCATCCAAACTGTTGAAACCATCAAACCCATTGAATCCATTGAACCCTCATCTCCTACTCTGAGAGCCACCAAACCCATCAAAGATAACCAAACCCAATCACCATCTTCTACTCCTAGATCCACCGGATCCATCAAATACACCCAAATCCCATCCACTCCTCTCACTCCTGGTATCACTAAAATCTATTCCCATGAACTTCATGAATCCTCCATCCTTCCATCTCCCCCACTTGAAGAGCCCCTCCAACACTCCATCATCATGCCACCCACACAAGATGAGCAAAATGCCAAGAGCTTGATCCAAAGCATACTAATGCCTCCTCTTATTCAAATGAAGATTTTACCATCCCATCTAGTCCATCTCAAGATCATAGTCCCTCATCCACTCCATCCCATTATCCCCTTGACACTTAATATCCAACCACTCTATCTCATGAGCCATTATCACCCGCTGACACAAATCTAGATCCTATCATATCACTTATTCCCTCTCTTGATCCCTTACCACTCACTCCTCCTGATCAATATGTTGCCATCCTATCATCTCCATCCCATGATCCTTCATCACCACCTAGCCAAGCTAGCCCAACGCAACTTTTATATCCCCTTGGTATTCTTACCTTCATCCATGGTGGCTTTCTTGTAGAAGAAGAACAAAGAATATATGCCACCCATCCTCCTCCCCGTAATAATGGACTCGCATCATTCTTCCAAAATAACAAGCATCCTACCATAGAGTGGATGCTCAAGAGCATGAACTATCAAGGAAAAGGTTTAGGCCTTCATGAGCAAGGTATTTTGGAGCCCATCCATGTCAAATAAAATCCATGTACACAAGGTCTTGGATATATCTCTCAAGACTTGCAATCCAAAAATGCTAGTACAACCTCTATACATCCTCAACAAGCCTCCTTCAAAAGAATAATAGGCTTTTCCCGTCACTCTACTAAACCATTCGCCTCCATGCACCCTCCATTGTATCACCTCAAAACAACCATCCATATTCCTCCTTCATCTTCTGAATCCATTTTGGGTCCTTATGTCCCTCCATCCACCATCTCCCATCCTTCATCTCCTCCATCTATTTTGGGTCCTTATGTCCCTACATCCACCATCACACATCCTCCAGGTACTAAGTTCATTTTGGGTCCTTATATCCCAAAATCACCTCCTCCATCTCATATTATCCATCTTTCTATCCATCCATCACCTATCCATATCACCCATCATAAACATCCCACTCTCATGTTCCCTAATCAGGATCAACAAATACAAGTACTTGCACATTCTCGACCCACATATCATCCCCAAAATCTGACCTTCATCACTCCATTCATGTTTCCTCCACATCATCCATCTCCTCGCACCCATCCCATTGCTATTAAAAGAACTTTGGATTATAAAGTAAAAATGCATAAATATAAACATCCACATAAATCTAAAGCTCCTCATGTCCCCTTAAAAAGACATGTTGACAAAAAGAAAAATCAAATCCAAAATCCAAATCAAACCCACAAGCCACAAAGGCCCACCAAAGAAAAAATCAAAACCATGTGGATCCCAAAGAAAAAAGATGTAATGCCTTCAAATAAAAAATCTGTAACAACATCCAAAGTTGCTAATCCAAAATCTAATCATACACACCCTCCATTTCCTAAATCTATTTTGGGTCCTTATGTCCCAAAATTCACTATGTCATCTCCTCCATTATCCCCACATTCTCCATCCATTAATTCTCCTATCCTTTCACATCCACCAACATATGTGCCAATGTTGGTCCTAAAAATATTACCCCATCACACACCTACCCCATCATTCCATCCATACACTTTCCAACATCCCATGCAATATCCCACATATATCCCTCATCCAATCCCTTTAATACATTCTGTTGCATAATCCATCCATCTTCATAACCTTGGTTGTACCAACATCCAATAGTCACTTCACACATGGGCTCTTAATACCTCATATGTAACTTGATGCTTGAGTCCTTCATCCATATCCTTATCACATATCTTCTAAATCCACTTATCTACATCCCTATCCTTATCCATCTCCATCCGCATACTATCCAAAAATCTAAAAATTCAAAAAAGTTATAAAAAAACAAAGAAAGAGAAATAATTCATCCAATGGTGAAAACTTGGCAAACAAGTGCCTAGTGGATAAGTACCATGATGAAAACCTAGAAAATAGGAATCATGTGTAAATCCCCCATCCAATTTACTTCCACACTTGGGGGCAACTACATCCTCTTCACCCATCTCCTTGATCCCACCTATCTTACACATCCTTCCTACCATATCCCATTTATCCCAATCCCTCCATCCTCCTTGTGATCTTTATATAGATAGGGGAAAACTTATATACATGTTTTGGAAACCTCTTGGCATACATTCACCTCACCTATACACTATCCTAATCCTTATCCACATCCATCTACCTTCCCTGCCCACCCATCATGCTACCATCAATATCCCTTCCTTATACATGCATCCTATCCATATCCATCTCACTCCCTCATTTTCCCATCCTTCTATCTTCCATCCCCCTTTCCTCATCATACATGACATATCTAGAGTGGGGCATCTCCTTTTTTGTGGCATAGTCCTTGGAGGCATCCTTCATTGATCATATCACCCCTTCCATACCACTATTACTATCTCCCCATCCATCCATCAAAAAAATCCCTTCCATCTCCCCATCCTTATCTTCCCATCCATCCAAACAATCCATTCCATCTCCCCATCCTTATCTTCCTATCCATCCAAATAGTCCCTTCCTTCTGCCCATCCTTATCTTCCTATCCATCCAAACAATCCCTTCCATATCCCGATCCTTGTCTCCTTACCCATCCAAAAATGCTTTTCATCTCCCCATCCTTATCTTCCTATCCATCCATCATAGAATCCCTTCCATCCCCCATCCTTCTCTCCCTATCCATTCATCTCTATCCTCATCCCATCTCATAATCCCTTGTCATTGGTATATGGCCATAGCCTATCCCCTCATGCAAACCAATGCCATCTCTCTCACTATCATCAATCCCAATTTCTTCCCACATCTTGCTAATCACATGTCACTCTTTATTTCTTATCTATCCATCATGCTATCCTCCCAATTCATCTTTTGATTATTTGGATAACTATCCCATTCCTAAGCTACACATGATCACCATCATCCTATCCACTAGGTCTATCTTGTCTCATCTTATCATTTCCATCATTTTATCCACTTATCATGGTCATCTCATCATCCTTTATCCATGGTTGGTCGTCAGCTTTTTGTCGAACTAAGTTGCCCCCACACTTTCACATAGGTAAGGTCAATCATTTGATCAGCCCCTGAGGCTTTCATCTATCTGGTCTTGGTTATCCATCATGGTCTCCATTATCCTCTTTCCACTTTTTTCCATGGTCTTTTATCGAACTACAAGGGCTTTGTGCTTTCACGTAGGCAAGGCTAATCTCTAATCAGCCCCTGAGCCCCTAAGCCTTTAGGGTGTTTCAATCTTGTGTCTTGTGTCTCATGTCATGTCATCAAGTATGTCCCTATCTAGTTGGTTCTTCATAAACAAGATTCACTAGTATCATGAAATTCAATTGGTTCCAAGTATGCTAGGTCATGTCAATCTCTTAGTTTAGTTTCCATCTTTGGTCTTAATAGGATGTATCCTTCCTAAATCAAACCATATCAATCCCATCCACCTTTTGATCCTATGGCAAAGGAAATTTGAGATTTATTGTGATCTTTTGATACTTTTGGCATTTTTTTTATCATTTGAGCTTCTTATCATACCTCATTGGGGTCACCTTGATCTATCATATCATGGTGTGCTTTGACTGGTTAACATAGGGGTGTATCTTGATCTTTTATTTATTTTTTCTTCTTGGTTGTCCCACGTAGTACCCACCAAGATTCCCATCATCTTATGTTATGCTGGGGCATCCTTTGTGTTTTTGGTTTTCCAACATTGGCCCTACCAAAGCCCCCATGACTTTGGGATGTTGGACTAACCTTTCATTTGTTGTGTTAGTCCCATAGATGTGATACGAGGTCACCTTGGTTCTTCATACCTTGGTGCATAGTATCTCATGCTATATCAAATTTAGTGCTCATTACATGGCAGCATAATGCATAAAAATAAACTTTATTGATTTGGTCACTATCCTTTCATCCCCCCATCCATTCATCCTCCATCACTCTCCTCATCTCACTATCCTATTCATTTTCATCCCTCCACTTTCTTCATCCTCAACGTATCATCATATCTTCAATCTTCTTGGGATAATATAGATTGGTTATTCTAATCATCTTTTCCTTCATCATTTTCATTCATTTCAATCATCTCACATCTCCATCCAACCCTCATCCATTCAATCTAGCACAAATCATCTAATCACATCCTTGGTCTTGTTCCCAGCCTTGCCACAAGCCTTGATCCAATCAACATCATCGGGGTGTATCCTTCCCTATCCTTTGGTTTTGTTCTGGGATGTATCCTTCCCTCATCAACAACACTTTCATCATCATCAAGATGTATCCTTCCCTATCCTTTTGTGTTGTTTTGGGATATACCATTCCCTCCTCAGCAACACTCCATCCATCATCAACCCATTTTATCTTGTAGCTTGACTAGGGCAATATCATCTTTGTCTTTAAATCCATTTGTGCTTGTTTTCTCTCCTATCACTTACCATCCTCTGTTATCCATCATCTTACATCATCTTCCCCATCCACCCTTTCATCATCTCATCCATTTCGAGAGCACACCCATGTTCTCTTGAACTCGTATTTCCTCTTGAGGTGCATCCTCAATCCCTAATCTTCATCTTCATTCCCATCATCTTTCTTCCTAGTCACTTCTTTGAATGACTGGGGCATCTTTCCCAATCTAACCATTTTCTTCTTAGTGTTATCTTTTAATCTTCTTTGAAATGATTCTACTTTGTAACACCATCTCAAAGAGGGGAAAAATGTAGACACTTATGTTTGGTAAAGTTTATTCTCTTTCATCTAAATATCCTCTTATCTACATTAATTAACTAATATTTCTATTATTTAATTAATACCCCTAAAGTCCTCTAAATCCCTAAGGTATTTAGTTAAATAATTAAATACTTTACCCTTTATTCCTTTCCTCCAAGGAATTAAATAAATAATCCATTTATTTGATTCCCTTTATCTCACATCCCCCTTAATCTACCTAATCCTAATCCACCTCCTAATCCATGATTAGGATGTGTCACATCCTCCAACTTTTGCAAGTTGGATCATAATCCTCATTAGCCACCTAACTATCTTCTAATCATTGATTAGATATCTCAATCAATCCCTTAGTCAACTCTCCCCATCCCCCAAGGAATTTTTAATTCTTTTTTGTCTTCCCAAGGTCCTTTTGAGGAATTTTTAATTCCTCTCCCATCTCCCAAGCAATATTAAATTCCTTTTCTCTTTCCCAAGGAATATTAAATTCTTTTTATCCTTTCCATGCACATTAAAAATGTATTTTTAATTCCTTTAGTCAACTCTTGATCTCAACCCTTGATCTTCCTCCCCCATTCAATCTCCACTATTCATTCCATCTCCCTTAATTAAATGACTAACACTTAGCCATTTTTTCTCTCTCAACCACATTCTCAAGTAGAACCCTAACCAATCCCTCAAGCTCACACTACCATCCTACATCCATAGCCAAATCCACGATCCTTTCATCCAAATCAAGCAAAAACCAAGCCGTTATGTTACTAAATCATTCTAGGAGAACACATCAAACGAATCAATAGGTCCAACCATTTGATCAACTTGGACAAGGTAACTCACTTTCTTTGCTTTATTTTTGTTCAAGTTCAACTAGGCCAAGCATTGAGGTGTTTTTTGTGTTTCCCTTTCTTTCATTTCATTTCATTTTGCATTCTAGACTAGGAGATTTAACACTGCACAACTTTAGAATCTAGAAAATTCAAAAATCTTGGTCATTTTGCATAATGTTTACATAACATTGCATTTTCAGTCATTTACATCAAAAAATTGAATCAAAATTGCATCTCAAATTAAGTCTTTTTTCTTTTCATTTACATCATTTTTCACTTACATTTACATCTAATTTTACAAAAATATGAAATTGTAATCACCTTTCTGAAACCAAAATTTGAAAAGCATAAAAATTAACTCAGAAACCTGTAAATTATTTTTTTTAAACCCTAAAGCAAGACCCATTCTGCCATAGGAAAATGAGTCCCTACTCAGGGCTTTTTCTACATTTCTAAGCATCTAAAACACTATATCTGCATTTTGCATTCTTGCATTCAATTTGTTGTTTCAATTTCCAAAAATTTTATTTTCTGAAATTGTTCATATTAAGGTTAATTTGTCAAAAAAATTGAATTGTTTGAATTCAAATATGTATTTAAAAAATACATCATTTTTTAGGTTTTTTCATAGCATAATCAGAAATTTATCTTATTTAAAAACTAAAAATTTATTTTACATACTTGCATTGTACTTTACATTCTAGGGTGTTTGATTATATCTTACCTATTCTCCATTTATGTGCATCTTAGATTTGTGAAACTTGTATGAGCTTCACAAGTTGGTGTCTTATTTCCAATACTATCCTAATATGTAGTTCGAGACTCATGCCATCCTATGGTACATCATTCATCATGGATCTTTGGTTTTCTAACTCTTTCACTCATAGTGTTGACACTAGTCAAGCAACTATGGACCATACCATTTACACTTCATTTCCTATGACCACCTTTCCAACACCCAATGTGACAAATGTTGAATCAATGGTTGCTAATGTCCCTCAAGAGAACCTAAGAAGAATGAATTAAGAGTTAGATAGATTGCAAAAATTTGTGAGCTCTGAATACATTGTCAGTAATACAATTCCTATCATAGATAACATGAGGAGAATAATTGATAATGAACAATGAATAGAAGTTGTGCACAACTTAAATGACATCATTACCAACAATGTCCCTATAATGACTAGATGTGTTCAATATTTGGGATATACTCAAATTCAAGGTGGAAATTCAATTCCCCCTTCCACAACCATAACCTCTATTCTGACAGACACTAATCCAACTATTACTACAACCATACAACCTACTAGCACTGTCTGTACTACCTTAGGTATTTCTACTGGGAATCCCTCTAGCTTTGTGCATTCAAATCTCATATCTCCTCAACCACCTCCCCTCACAAATTTACACTTAACTTGTCCTCTGAACACATATATACCTCCACCCTATTCATCTCCATCTCACAACAAAAACAATGATCCCATCCTTAACCAACACTTACAAAGCGTTTCATCCCTCCAAGAAAAAAATGCTACATTGAATCAAAAATAAAAATGGCCAACCTTCATAATATGTCAAAATAAAACCCTTATCCTTGCAGATATTGGAAACACAAATGCCACAAGGTATAGAGATTCCTAGATTTGAGAAATATGCTGGGAAAGGAAATCCTGTTAGCCATGTTTCCACATACATAGCCTAATGTAGTGACTTCATTTTTTAGGATAAACTCTTGGCTAAACTCTTTCCTAGATCTTTGAAAGACATTACCTTGGAATGGTTTTGTTCCCTACCCAATAACTCAATACATTCATTTAATGAGATTATTGATGCCTTCCTAAGTAATCATTTCCAAGTGCACATGGATCCTAAGATGACCTTAGTAGATTTAATGAGATGTAAGCAAAAGATGATGAAAAGTTAATTGACTTTATTTCCTATTATCAATTGCTTTAGTCACAAATCAACATTAAGATTCTTGATCATGATCTTCAATGAATATTCATTGATAATTTTCAAAATAAAATTCAAGATAATATTGGGATGATGAAATTTCCCTCCTTTACACAGTTGTGTACTGCCCTTTGTGATTACCAAAATTTAGTTAGTAGTCGTGAAGTGAAGACTCCCTCTAGTCATCCTAAAAAAAATTAATCTATGCATCAAAAAAAATATTAACCATTCAAGAAACAACATAAGGGATTTTTACAACTTAATCCCCCTCAACCAACTCAACATGTTGACAACCAAGTGGCTTCTATAAAGACTATAAATCCATACGCATTTGGAGATAGAAATAGAGAATTTACCCCTCTACCTGATACCCTTCATAACACCATGTTACATCTCTTAAACAAGAACTTAATTTCCTTACCTCTTATTAGAGCTCCTGAACCTACTAAGCCTTTACCTCAAAACTATAGACAAAATGCCTATTTCCATTTTGACCGACATAATTGATATGATATGAAACATTGTAATTGTCTTAAACATATTGTGCAAGACCTCATTGATTCTAGTCACATTCAAATTGGTGGTGTTAATGATCAAGGTAATAAATCTGTAGCTCCTCCTAAAAAAAACTTGCAAATCCTTACTTTAATCCTATGCCAAATCATGTAGCATCTCCTTTTTCAAAGCAAGTGAAATGAAAAATGATGTGATGAATGTTGACACAGAATGATGAAAATATAAAATAAAATGAGGAAAATCCTATGGATAATTTTGTTTGAATAATTGAAGTTCAACCTTGTAAGGGCCTAACCAAAATGCCCCTTGACATTACTTTCTCACAACATGACATAATCAAGCATGCACCCAATGTTCCTCTTTACATAGCTGGAAGAATCAATTACAATCCTAATAATGAGATATTAATTGATCTCATTTGTGTAGAGAATGTGATCATTGAAGAATTCTTGTTTGTGCATGAACTTTATCAAGATACTTATGAAAAAATGAAATCTTGGATTAAAACACATACTGGTTTTTCTTTCCCTATGATAAGTTCAATAACTCTCGCTTTAAAAGTTTGACCAAAAATATTAAGTGTCTCATTCTCCATCATCTCATCATCAAACCAATTTCATGTGAAGCTAGGCTACCCATGGCTTCACTCCATGAAATCTATATTTTCAATAGTGCATAAATGCTTAAAGTTTTCACTTGGAAATTAGATTTTTACTGTGCACCATAGTGACTTTAATCTTGCGTCTTCCCGTGAAAATTTCTCATTGGATTTCTTTTGGCCTGAACCTATGGAACCTATTAGGCCTCGCAAGGAATTCTTTTTCAAATCCTATCAAAAATTCAAGGAAAAATGCATAACACAATTATTCCTTTCTAAAATACCTCAACCCATGATTGAGCCTCCCATCCTTGGTGAAACCATGATTAAACCAATTAAAGCCCTTCCAAGTAACCAAGACCAAACCATAGGAAATCCTCCACCCATTTCATATAAGGGACCATGACATAACCAAAAAAGTCTCATTTTTCCTCCTAAAATTAAACAAGTTTATAAAGCTAAAGAGAAAGTGGTTGAACAACCTCCCATGGTTCCATTTGTTCCTCCCTTAAGGGAAGAAAAGAAACCTATGGTTGATAAACCTGCTCCACAATCGCAACTTGAAAATTGAACAAAAAAAACTGAAATACTAGAGAGCATAGGCATATATGTGCTATTTCTCATTTGTTGTAAGCAAAAGAAGAAAATAACAACATAGAAAATCAAAACCCAAACTTACCTCAAGCAATGCATGGTGATCCTCCACATTTGTTGAGACAATAAATTCCTATATCTCGAACACAACAGGGACAAGCATCTTCTATGGATATTATCATTACACCTTCTATTGCAATAAACTTGGATGCTGATAATGAAATTGCTAAAAATGATGAGAAAGTGCATAAAGAGTTAAATTTATTGTTTTCCTCTTCCATGAGCTTGAATGATGGTCCTCCTACAAAGAGTGGTTCACCACATGTTGAACTTGGTGATTGTCTGAGTTTGGCACTTGATGTTTTCCCTTTAGCTAGTTGTCCACCTTTTGCATACAAGGAACAAGATTGGGATGCAGATGACCTACCATAGGTTGACTCGCATGTGCCTTACTAGTCTCATCTTTGTTTTCTTTTCATTTTCTTTGTGTGATTGCATGTGTGTAATGCGATCCCTCATATCGTTCTATTTGCAATATCTTCATAACATTCATTACTCTATTTGTACCTACATTCTTCTATATGTCATAAATCCTTTATCTTTCCTCTTGTCATGCGTTTTCCTTTTGGGGATGACGCAAGGTGTCGAGACATTTAGGTCTCTTCCATGTTGACCCAAAAGCTTCTTTTTCCTATTTTCCCTCTATGTGTCATTCTTCCAATCCTATGAGTATTTGGGGAATGGTGATGTTTTTGAGCTCTATAATATCATTGTAGCAAAGAAATACACTAACCCCAAATCTATGGATCCCTTTTTTGTTTGGGATTTCATTTTGGGGTGATCCCACAATAGTGGTTTACACTTTTTGGGACATTATATTTTTGTTGAAATCACATATTTTTAGAAAATATAATGAATTAAGCCTTGAAAAGTTCCATTTAAAGGATTCCAATTGAATAGGGTTTTTTAAAACCACCTTAGATCAAACCCCCTTGGATAGAACCCCACTAGTTTTAAACCATACCTATAACAGAGTCTCCTTTACACCTATCAAAATGTTGATAAAAAACTAGTTTTGATTTAACTTTTGGGGGATCAAATGAATTCATTTTTTTTTTGTGGAAGTATATAGTCCTTATTATAAGCTTCCCAAAAAGTATAATTTTTAATATATTTAATTTGATAATATATTTATTTTTTATTTCTTGTGAATGTAGGTTTTTCACCGAAAAATCAAGCTCTTTGTTTTGCACATGTTGAAAAATAACAGATTATCAAAAAAAATTGACAAATATCAGTGCACTAGATATTGATGTCCTTGATCCAACCAAAAAAAAAATCAATTTCAATACATATAAAAAATTTGATAATCTGTATTGATGTCCCTGATTTTGCATATATTGATGTCTCCTTGTGCCTTTATTGGTTTTGCCATGATTTCTTAGATCTTGGGGGCTTGATCATCCTCCTTAATCTTTGCCAACTTATCTTTCTAGCAATTGTACAATTAGACCTCTCTTGATTGTCTACTTTAGTGTGATTTTGACACAAGGTCATCCTCTCACTAAAATGGGGGCTAAATGTACTGTAGATGAAACATAGATTTTTGGCACCTTACTTTCTATCACTCCTAGGATTTTTCACCTAGAAGGAGAAAGGTGGGCCAAAAATACTTATGTTCTCATTAGAAGAAATGGAAAGAGGGTGTGAAAATGTGTGTGGATATGTTTTAGTGCTTACAAATTCAGATAAATGAATGTAAACTAATCTAATGTAAAATGTTGGAAAACACAGTGTTGATTGCAAATATGAAGTAGAAACCTAAACAAATGAAAACAAGAATTGATGAAACTGAGTAGAGTGCACCTAGAGGTAGATTGCTATTGCTAGAAGGTTTTGAAATATTTCATAAGTTACTATTAATGGCCACTGGGATTGATTCGCCATAGATGGTGAATTAGTCATGCTTCTAGAAAAAAGTTTCAAAAATAGGTTTCTGACTGTTGGGAGCTAAATTCAAAGAAAATCACTTTTCAGGCCTAAAAATTGGACTCATTCACCATGGGTGGAGAATTAGTCCACCTACAGGAATTTGTAAAATTAGGAGTAGATTTTGTGGAGCTAGATCTGCACTTCTACTCTCTATAGGTGTCTACTTCTGAAATTGTCGTGTTCAGCTCTACAAGTGACTTTTTGTTGATATGTTGAATTGAATGATGAAGAGAGGAATTTAAAAACTTTGAAACTTGATCCTCAATGATTTCCAAGCTTCCAAGAGACCTAAATCTACATACAAACAAGACAAAAGAGATATTGTTGAATGTTAAGGCATGGGGGTTTGCCTAAGTCAAACCCCGTTAAGGTAATTAAACCAAAATGATGAATGAAATGAATGAAACATGGAACAATGCAATATATTACCTTTCCATGATGATTGATCTTGAAATTCTACAGCAATGGAGGAATATTTTTCCCTTGAATGTCCTTAGAAACTTTCTCAATGACTTGCAATGACAAAACCCTAAGTTGCTTGACTTGGATGAGAAGATAGATGATGAATTAATGATGAGAAAAGTAAAAATGATTTGTTGTATGTAAAATGAGGATAAAAACCCTTATTTATAGACAATTTTTCCTTAGTACCTAATAATACCTCATCACAGGCCCACATGTAGTGAAAATAAACTTTAAATTTCACTTTTTCCTACTCAAAGGTCAAAATGGGGCCAGATAGGACTCATTCCCTACAAATGGTGAATGGGTCCCACCTAGATGGGACTGATTCACCACGCATGGCGAATGGGTCCCATAGGGGCCATTCCGACAGCTAAGAAGCTAGGAGATAAGGAAATAAGTTTTAAATTGTAACTTTGTCGGGTATTTGATCAATTAAAGCCTTGGGATGCACAATATGGATTAATATGGGACTATTAATGATGATGTGAATGTCAAATAGGGCTTGGGACATAGAAATCAATGTGAAAGTGTGATTTATTACACTTTACAACACTAAAATAAGGTCCACATAGCCTAGGAAGGCACAAGAACCAATGCGAATGTGCAAGACACATTACAACATTAGTTTATTATTAAATTTAATTCAAGAACCTTCTAGATTGGTGTAATAGTGTTATTAAAAACATTTTATAATTTTGAATTAGGGAGTTCTAAATAGGTTAATTAAGTCTAGAAAATTGTGAAAGTCCTTTACAAGACTTTACAACACCTTTACAAGATGTCATTGAAAGCATGTTATTCAATTTGCAAGGGTCCAAGACATAGTGTGAACACAAAATTCCTCACAAAACTAGATTAAGACCTCATTAAGTCCATTTTATCATGAATTAATCCCATGTCAACAAAGGGTCCATTTTTCTATGGCACAGTAGAAAAATGTATCCCTTTACATTTTCACACTTTTTTGGGACCTCCTAATTAAAATTGACTTAGTAATGCCTTATTTAGTGTTAAAAAATGTATCCCTTTAAATTTTCACACTTGTTTGGGCCCTCTTAATTAAATTTAGCTTAATTATTCCTTGATAAGCCCTTTTATTCATTTACAAGCTTAATAAATTACATTTTCAAAAAGGGAAACCCAACAATAATTAATGCCACTACATAACACTTTACCTTAAGCAATGTGTTTTCTAGGAATGGGGACTTGGGACCCATTCACCCATGGGTGAATGGATCCTCCCTAGACCTTTTCACCTAAATTTAAAATATTATTTTGGTGGTATTTTAAGGTCCCCAAATGCATATTTTAGTGTTGGTTTGTAATATTTGAATTTTGAGAAATTAAGGATACATACCTATAAATACAAGGTGATTTCATTAATTTTCACATAGAGATTTCAAGAGAACTTTATGAGATTTCAAGAGAAATTTCATAAGAGAAAAATTAATGATCAAGAGCATTCAAGAGAAGATTTATTAGAGATTTATTGTAGCAATCAAGATCCATTCATCATGTCAAAGTCTTCTTGCATCATGCATGTTTTTGGAGCTAACATTGTGATGTAGGTTACAAGATTCAAGTTTAATATTCAAAGCATTATTCAAGCATCAAGATCCACATCCATTGAAGCCATCTCATGCAAGTTTCAGACCTTCCAAGATCTCCATTACCAAGGTTCATTCAAGGGTTTGTTGAGTGGTAGCATAGATTTTTTCATTCTTCATTCCCACTTTCATGCATTATTTCAATTCAAGGTTTGATTACCAAAACGGGGTTTTCCCAAGGCAAACCCCCATTCACCAAAAATAAAAAGGTTTTCTCTCTTTTGTGTGTGATTGCATCTTTAGGTTGAAGAAGAATTGAAGACCTTTTAAAGTGCAAGATTGGAAAAGTTGTCAAAGTTGGAGCAAAAGTTGTCAAAGTTTTCATCAAGTCACGAAATATAACCTATAGATTTGATTTCCAACATTGAAACTTGGACAAATTAGAAGCTACAAATTAGCATCAAAGGCTCTTATAATATTTCTAGAAACCATGAAAAAAGACCCATTTTTCCATGGGTGAATGAGTCCTAGTCAACCTTCAGAAAGTGATTTTTGGTGACTAGTAAACATCTTTCTTCCCTTATTAGATTTGTAATTGGTTTTCTAGTTCTATTAATATTGAGTTTCAGATTGTTGTTTCAAGTTTGAATTGGCATAATTAGTTTGATTTACTATTTTTATTTTTTCTCCCAAAATTTTTGTTTGAACCTAACCCTCATCCTAAAAGCATAAGGAAATCTAAAGATTCTCACATTGAGTTAATTCACTTAGGGGTTGTTAGTCAATTCTTTGTGGGGATCTCTTTTCCTAATGAAATAGAGGAAAATAGGTCCATCTATATCATTTTGGTGAACCCCCTTCTCATAAAACCCCTATTTTCATTATTTCAAAACCTATAGGAGAGCATGCTTGAAATTTAGTTACTTTTTATGTTTTGTAGAAAACACGTCTTTGGGAATTAACATGAAATTCCAACTCTTTGGGTTGGATTCCCAAAAAAAATCCAACCCTAAGGGTTGGTAGTTTCAAAGGTACGTTATAACACAAGCATTTTATAATGTGATCACATTATAACATGTGTTATGAACAAAAACAAGAGTCTAAAACACATACTTTTAGACTAATATTTTTTATCACACACATTTTGAAAAAAATAAAAAATAGTTTAAAGGTGCATGTATTATAATTTTAGTTTTTTTAATAACATGAGTGAATTATAACATACTAACTAAAACATAGAAAAATACGTCAGGGTTCAAAACACATAAGGTTTTATACTAAATTTGGAATGTTTCACCAAACTTACTATAAATAGAAAGGGTGAAATGGGGTGTAATGAACCTACCTATTTTCTATTTCATTCAGGAAATGAGACCTTCCAACATATAATTAACTTTTATCCCTTAAGTGAGTCAATTCTATGGAGGATCTAGCAATTTCCTTTATGTGTGTGGATGGGGTAAATATGACTGAAATGCACTCTTGGGAGACAAATGAAAAACACCTAATGACCCCAATTATGCAATGTAATACTTGAATCTTCAATTTTAATCATAACACTAAGAGAATCCACACTCTTTAGATTTGTGAAGTCTAAATTATTATAAACATGTCACTGCAAGGTGTCCTAACATAAACAGTGAAAAAAATGACTAAACAGGGGTTTTGGAAGAAAGATTAAAAATAGAAAATGCATTCATTTAAGACATGTGAAGGGTGGATTTTGTAGATGAAACATAATTCTAATAGAAATAGTAAAACTTTTGGCAGATCTAGGAAGGGAAAATACTTTGTACCTGAAACAAAACATTATTTCTAGAAGTTGTCTTGGGACTCAATTTTCCTATAGGCAAACAGGTCTTTGTAGGGAATTCCAAAATTGATTCTAGGTCCTCTGCTCCAATGTCTAGACTTCTAGATTCTTTGGGTTTCATATAGTCAAACAATCGGAAATGAATTCAGGATCTAAGTTTCTGTAAGATGACAACAAATGCAACTTTGATAACTTCTCCAATCTTGCTCTCCAAAAGATCTTCAATCTATGAAACTACAAATCTGCAACACAAACACAAGAGGGGAAAAATTAGTTATTTTTGGTTAATAGGGGTTTGCCTTGGTCAAACTTCATTTTGGTTACTAAACCTTGAAATGAAACAATGAAACATGGAAGGAATGATGATTGAAAAAATGCTATGTTGCAGCTCACCAAACCTTTGAATAAAACCCTTGAATGGATATCTTTGAAGGATTGAAACTTGCATGAAATGGCTTTAATGGATGTGGATCTTGATACTTGAATCTTTGACTTGAATGCTTGGATTAGATCTTGAAACCTAAGTCACAATGTTTTCTCCAAAAACATGCATGATTGAACATAACTTTGACATGATGCTTGAGACCTTGAATGCTGCAACAAATATTTGATAATTATACTCTTGAATGCTCTTGCTAATATTTTTTCTCTTGTGAAATTTTCCCTCTTGCTAGATGTTTTGAATTGATAAAATAACCTTGTATTTGGGTGTTTCCACAATAATGGGTTACACTTTCTTGGACATCCTGATTTTTGCCTGAAATCACATATTTTTGGAAAATATAATGATTTAAGCCTTTAAAGGTTCAATTTAAATGATTTTAATTAAAGAAGGCTTGATCAAACCCCCTTAGATCAAACCCCCTTGGGGTGATCCCACAATACTGGTTTATAATTTTTGGCCAAATTGGCCACTGAAATAATTTTTTCTAACTAAATCTTCACTTTCGAGCACGTATAGCAGCTAAACCGTGAAGAATTTGAAGATGATGCAAACTACTGATTTTTCAAAAAAAAATTGTAGATTCTAGATATATTTTTTCCAAAAAAATTGGAATCAGATTGCACTTATTTTTCCATCTCCTTGGAAAACTAGTTTTTTTCAGTAAACAAAATTTTTGAGTGATGCTCACCATATAACGCATAACTCTTTTTCCATGAAGGATAAAATTCTATTTTTTTCAAATTTAGATTTGTAACTATGATATCTAATGCTTCCAATTGGTTAGATAGTTTTTTATTGAATATTTTCCTTAATCAAGTTTTGAAGTCAAACCAATTACAATTCAGACATAGGCAGACCGTATTGTAAGGAAATCTTAGGTGTGGAACAAACTCTCCTAATGCCAAAACCTTAGGGAAGAATGCAGATATGACTTTAAATTTTGCAATTATAGTTCAATAAGATACACTTGAAAAGAATTAACAGAAAAGAAAAATGAACACATACACAATTGGACACTAGAATTACGTGGGAAAACCCTTACGAGAGAAAAACCCACCACACCAAGAAAAGCCTCTTTCTATTACAGTAAAGAAAATTACATATAGAGATTAGACTTAACTTTCTAATGTCAATTTATAGCAGCAACATTCACTAATCAATCTTGTACAAAATAGTAATCATACAATTCTCTGAGAAGCATCCTATGAATCAGCTCATATCAATCCGTGTTTACTCGAGCAACACTTTTGTTATCTCACACTTCTCTCATCATCAACCATTACAAAGTGTAATCCATTCTACTCATGGCCTATTCATTTTCCACAACAAAATAGTCGCAACTGTTCAACTTCCAATGGTTCGCATTCTGCTTCTCTCATTGGCTCATAACACACCACGTAGGACAGATATTCGGTCAAAAATTTTAACTGAATCGTATGTTGATGAGACACCAAACTGTGTCTCCCCGATGCCAAAATGCCCGAACACATAGCTATTGACAAGACCAAAGGTATCGGCAACACCCTAAGAAGTCAAACTGATAACAAAACAAGTTTCTCTGATATCACAAGAAAATCAACTGTCCATCGACAAGAGATCATACCGAATGCAAAACCATCGGCTAGACCAACTCTATCGAAAAAACTTCTCACTAATGTCCATTTCAGAACTATCGACAAGACCATTGCTATCACTAGGACTTCACACCGATTTCCATCACAAGTAGCTCTATCGGCAAGACCATCACTATTGGCGAGAGCTCATACCAAACAAAAATTGTCGACGAGAGAAATGCTATCACCAAGAGTTCATACTGAATGCACCAGCCTGTCTATGAGAGAAACATCCATCAACAAGAGTTCTCACCGAAGGTATATCTATTGGCAAGACCACATCCATCGGAATGTCACTCAAAATGTTAACTTCATAACCACCACATACAAGTTATATGAATTTACCGATCTTCGCAACAAGCTGATACCACTATTGCCCATTCAGAGAAAACACAAACTTTGTAACTCCCACTGCTGGTTAGAAAGTTCCCTAATGTTGTGACAATGAATGAATTTAGTCAGTAAATAAATTACGAAACTTCCAAACTCCGTGACAAGGTTCTTAAGTTACAAAAATCACCAATGTCGCGACAATGAAGGAATTCGAGATCAGTCGGGAAATTACGAAACTTCCAAACTCCGCGAGAAGGTTACAAACTTAGGAACTCTATTGATCAGCCAACAATGAAGACTTGAACAGAGATACAAGATGGCAAGTTGAGGCACAATTTCCAACAATCTCCCACTTGACGAAGACTTATTGGCTTCCTTCAAACTTGAAGTTAATGAAGGTCATGGTCTCCAAGGCCCATCAAACTGGCACACCACCTGTACTTGTATGTGCTCACTAGTTTCATCAATGCATCTGCAACAGTTTCCAGAGTATCCACTTTTTCTAAAGAGACCTTTCCATCTTCCACCATATCTCGTACAAAATGATACTGCACATCAATATGTTTCATCCTGGCACGGAAAGTAGGATTTTTTGCCAAACAAATAGCACTCTGACTATCACAGTAAATTTTAATTTACCCTGCATCAAACCCAATGTTAGAACACAAATGTTTTAACTAGATTGCTTGTTTATAGGCATGTGTTTCTACCATGTATTCTACCTCTGTAGTGGACAAAGCAACTACAGCTTGTCGCTTACTCATCCAACTAACTGCACCACCATTCATCATAAAAATATATCCACTGGTGGATCTTCTGCTGTCAATGTCCCCTGCCCAATCAGAATCTACATAGCCTCGAATGTTGAGAGTCTTATGTGATTCAACCAAATTCCCATGGTAACACAAAGCATATTCTAAAGTGCCCTTCAGATATCTAAACACTCTTTTCACAGCATCCTAATGTGTCCTAGGATTTTCCATAAAATGACTAAGTACTCCCACTGCTTGGGCAATGTCTGGCCTTGTAAAGACCATTGCATACATTAAACTACCAACTGCACTAGCATAAGGCACTCTGGTCATGTCGCCCATCTCAGTAGGAGATTTTGGATAGTCTTCAACGGATAGTTTTGTTCCCTACAAAACTGGAACAACTAGATGCTTGCACTCAGTCATACAAAATCTCTCCAGAATAGTATTAATATACTTACTCTGACTAAGCCAAAGTTTTCTACTCTTCTTGTCCCTGGTTATTTCCATTCCCAGAATATACCTAGCTGCACCAAGATCTTTCATTTTGAACTTTGCAGACAACTGAGATTTTAGATTAGAAATCATTAACTTACTATTGCCTATGAATAACATATCATCAACATAGAGAGCAATAATAAGAAAATGATCATTTTCAGCTTTGTACTACACACAATGATCAGATTTTGATCTTACAAATCCCAATGACAAAAAAAATGTGTCAAATTTCTGGTACCACATTCTAGGAGATTATTTTAATCCATACAGAGATTTTTTTCACTTGCAAACTAGATTTTCTTTACCTTTTTCCACAAAGTGCTCAGGTTGGGACATATAAATCTCTTCTTCAAGGTCACCATGAAGAAATTTTGTCTTCACATCCATTTGTTCAACCCATAAGTCATACGCTGCTACAAGTGACAAAATAAATCTAATAGATGTCAGCTTAGCTATAGGAGAAAAAATTTCTCCATAATCAATTCCCTCTACCTGGGAATACCCCTTCACAACCAACCTCGCCTTATACTTTTCCACACTGCCATCCAGACCTATTTATTTTTAAATACCTATTTGCAACCAACAACTTTTTTGCCTTCAAGCAAGGGCACCAAACTTCAAGTATCATTCTTTTCTAATGATGCCATTTATTCATTCATGGCTTCCAACCAAGAGTTTGAATCAGACATTCTAAATGCCTCTTTCACATTTCTAGGCTCATCAGTACTAGAAATTAAAGCATGGGAACAAGTAGAATCTAACAAAGAAAACCCATACGTATCAGGTTGCTTTCTTTCACATGTTGACCTCCTCACAAGCTAAGGCTGAGGTTGTTCTTCTTCTTTAGAACTCTCAGAACTACTTGAGCTCTCCTCAATTTCAAGTACATTTTGAATTTTCAATTCCTCTTTATCTAGTGTCAGAGGAATTTCAACTACATCCTTTTTATTTTCTAATTTTGTCTTTGACTGCAAATCCAAAGTAGAAGGCTTTAGCTCACGAAAAATAACACTTATGTTGTATAGAACCTTCTCTGTATTAGGATTCCAAAGCTTGTATCCTTTTATACTAGCACTATAACCAATAAAAATACATTTAACAGCCTTGTTTTCCAATTTAGACCTTTTTTTAGTCGGCACATATGCATATGCCTCATAGCCAAAGACACAAATATGTCTCAGAGAGGGCTTCTTTCCAAACCATGCTTCCAAAGGTGTTTTCTCAACAAGAGCGGGATTAGAAGAATGGTTTATTAAGTAACATGTTGCAACTGCCTCAGCCCAAAACTTCTCCTCCAAGCTAGCACTGCTTAGCATACTTTGTGCTCTTTCCATTACTATCCTGTTGAACCTTTCAGCAACTCCATTTTGTTGTGGAGTGTAGGGTGTAGTTTTATGTCTTTTAATCCCATGATCTTTATAGTACCTTTCGAACTCATCAGAACAAAACTCACCACCATTTTTAGTCCTTAAACATTTTATTTTTCTTCCAGTCTAATTTTCCACAAGGTTATTGAATTCCTTAAAACAACTAAACACTTCTGATTTACTTTTCAAAAAATAAACAAATGCCCTTCTTAAATAATCATCAATGAACAATACATAATGTCTTGATTTAGACAAAGAAGGAACATTTATTGGACCAAAAACATCATAATGTATATAATCAAGTAAACGAGAAGATTTGTGAGGACTGGAGTAGAATGAAACATGGTGTTGTTTACCATATATACAATGTTCACAAAACTCAAATTCGAGGTTACAATCATCAAGCCCTTCAACCAGGTTTTTATTTTTCAAGTTTTTTAAACATTTTTCGCCAATGTGGCCTAGCCTATTATGCTAAAGCATAGTCTTTTCTACTGGAAGTTTAACTTCCATAGAGTTTACATTATCAGGAACTTTTTCCTCCTTTTCTCCATGAGTAGCCTTCTGTGACTTTGCAGAGACACTATTGCATTGCACAACAAATGCATCCAACTTATGCAAGGTACCAATACGAGCATCCTTAGCTAGCACCATTGAGCCTCTAGCCATTTTGCAGCCATTTCCAGAGAATGTGACTTGCACTCCAACATTGTTCATCTTACTAACAAAAAGTAGATTTTGAGCCAAACGTGGTATATGCATTACATCATTGATTCCCTTCACTCTTCCATCAAGGAACTGAATTATGACTCTTCCATGGCAAACTATTTCCAGAGATGAATCGCTTGCCAAATACACCCTTCCACCATTGTATTTTTCATACTTAGTGAACCAGTCTCTATGAGATGTCATGTGGAAAGATGCTCCAAAATTAATCAGCCAGACATCATTCGATGCCTGAGTAGCCAAGGCTGCAATGAAAGCATCTACATCACTCTAAGAAGAATAATTGTCAGAAGAATTCTTCTTCTTCATTTTTTTCTCCTCTTTGCAATCCTTTCAGACATGACTAGGTTTCCCACAATTCCAGCACTTCACCTTGGACTTCTTGCCAGGAGACTTTGATCTCCTTTCTGATTTTTATTTGGACTTCTTGTCCTTCTTCTTGCCTTTTTCTTTCAATCTGCCTTTAACACCAAGAGCCTCCTTCGCCATCTCAGAAAATTTTCTTCTCGTCTCTTCTGATAACAAAGAAGCAGCAACATCTTCCATCTTAAAATTGGATGTCGTACTCCCAATAGCCATCACCAAGTGATCCCAAGAATCTAGCAAAGAACATAACAATAACATACAGCGATCTTCTTCATCAATCTTCACACCCACAAATGCTAACTGAGCAATTAGCATATTGAAAGCATTCAAATGATCAGCAACAGACGCTCCTTCCTACATTTTCAAAGAGTACAAATTCTTCCTCAAGAACAACTTATTCACCAAGGACTTACCCTAATAAATAGTCATCAATCTTTTCCACAAAGAAGATGTTGTCTTTTCTTCATGAACATTTAGAAGAACAAAGTCTGCTAAACAGAGCTTTATCAACCCCTTTAATTTTTGATCTGCAAGGTCCCAATCCTCTTGCTTAATGCATGTAGGTTTCATTCCAAACACAACAAGCCAAAGATCACGATCAACTAACAGATCTTCTATTTTAAGTTTCCACAACTCAAAATTGTTGCCATTGAATTTCTCAATTTCAATCTTTCTGGACCTGCTTGCCATCTTAATCTGTAATTTGAATTACTAGAATTCTACAAGACTTCCACTGAACAAAATTGACACAAAAAACCCAACGTACCCACAAGGATAACACAACTGGCTAGGCTCTAATACCACTTGTAAGGAAAGCTTAGGTGCGGAACAAACTCTCCTAAAGCCAAAACCTCAGGGAAGAATGCAAATATGACTTTAAATTTTGCAATTACAATTCAATAAGATACACTTGAAAATAATTAACAGAAAAGAGAAATGAACACATACACAATTAGACACTAGAATTACATGGGAAAAACCTTATGGGAGAAAAACCCACCACGCCAAGAAAAGCATCTTTGTATTACAGTAAAGAAAATTACATACAGAGATCAGACTTAACTTTTTGATGTCAATTTATAGCAGCAACATTCACTGATCAATCTTGTACAAAATAGTAATCTTACAATGCTCTGAGAAGCATCCTATGAATCAACTCAGATCAATCCATGTTCAGTCGAGCAACACTTTCATTATCTCACACTTCTCTCATCATCAACCATTGCAGAGTGTAATCCATTCTACTCATGACCTATTTTTTTTCCACAACAGAATAGTCACAAATGTTCAACTTCCAATGGTTCACATTCCACTTCTCTCATTGGCTCATAACACACCACGTAGGACAGACATTCGATCAAAAAGTTTAACTGATTCGCATGTTGGTGAGACACCAGATCGTGTCTCCCAGATGCCAAAATTCCCAAACACATAGCTATCGGCAAGACCAAAGGTATCAGCAACACCCTAAGAAGTTAGATTGATAACAAAAAAAGTTTCCCCGATAACACAAGAAAACCAACTATCCATCGGCAAGAGATCATACCAAATGAAAAACCATCGGCCAGACTAACTCTATTGGCAAGACTTCTCAACAATGTCCATTGCAGAACTATCGGCAAGACCATTGTTGTCGCTAGGAATTCACACCGATGTCCATCACAAGTAGCTCTATGAGCAAGACCATCGCTATCGATGAGAGCTCATACTGAACATAAATTGTCAGCAAGAGAAACACTATCGCCAAGAGTTCATATTGAATGCACTAGCCTATTGGCAAGAGAAACATCCATCAGCAAGAGTTCTCACCGAAGGTATATCTATCGGCGAGACCACATCCATCGGCATGTCGCTCAAAATGTTAACTTCATAACCACCGCATACAAGTTATGAATTTACCGATCCCCATGACAAGCCGATACCATTGTCACCCAGTTGGAGAAAACACAAACTTCATAACTCCCATTGTTGGTTAGAAAGTTCCCAAATTTTGTGACAACAAAGGAAGTTAGTCAGTTGGGAAATTACGAAACTTCCAAACTCCGCGATAAGGTTCTTAAGTTACAAAAATCACCAATGCCATGACAACGAAGGAAGTCAATCAATTGAGAAATTATGAAACTTCCAAACTCCATGACAAGGTTACAAACTTATGAACTCCAACGATCAGCTGACAATGAAGACTTGAATAGAGATACAAGCCAGCAAGTTGAGGCACAATTTCCAACATGTATAACACATAACTTTTTGGTATGTATCGAAATTCAATTATTATTTTTGGATCAAGGACTTCAATATCTGATACACTCACATTTTTCAAAAAAAAAATTGATAATCTATTTTTTTCCATGTGCAGAATAGAGAGCTTGATTTTTAGTGAAAAACCTATGTTTAATAAAACTAAAAAAACAAATACATAATAAAACAAAAACATATTAAAATTATACTTGTTGGATAGCTCGTTCTGAGGACTACCATCATCTAGTTGGGTATGTGAAGTCTCCTCCATTTTCATCCTCAACCCGAGCTTTGAAACACAAAATTCTAGACTTTTTTGGTGCTAGAGGGTGAGAAGGTGGGAAAAGGGGGGTTCGGGAAAACCAAGGGGGTTCGAGTGAACCCCCAAGGGTTCGCTTGAACCAAGGTTCATTTGAACCCCCTTTCAAAACATGTTTTCTTTGTTTTTTTTTTGTGGGAATGGTGGGACCTGACATTTAATTGGTTTGCTCGAACCCCAAAAACCAATTTTTTTTGCATGGGGTCATTTTTTGCAACTTTTCCTTCCTCACTCGAATTGTAAACCACTTTTGTGGGTTTACCCCTTGAGAACCCCATTAGTTTTAAACCATACCTATAATGGAGTCTCCTCTACACTTATCAAAATGTTGATAAAAAACCACTTTTGATTTACCTTTTCAGAAATCAAATGAGTTCATTTAAAATTTATGTTTTGTAAGTATGTAGCCCTTATTATAAGCTTCCTAGAAAGTATAATTTTAAATATATTGAATTTTATTATTATATTTATTTTTTATTTCTTGTGAATGTAGGTTTTTCAATCAACATCAAGTTCTTTGTTTCACACATACGAAAAAATAGGAAACTAGAGAAAAAAAATTAAAAATACATGTGCACTAGGTATTGATATCCTCACTCCAACAAAAAAATAATAAGTTAATTCAAATCCATACAAAAAAAGTTATGTGGTCTGAAGTACACGTCTGCCCAAATTATAATTACTATGAATTGAAAAATTAATTAAAAAATATATTTAACAAAAGATTATGAAAGAATATCCATACACTAGATATTGGTGTGACAAATTTGTATTTTAAAAATTAGAATTAAAAAAAGTTTTACTTGATCCAAAGTAAACATCACTTTTTAAAAATGTTGTTTAGTAGAAAAAATAAATTATTAAAAATTACATAAAAGGATTCACAATTTATTTTTTAATTTATTTTTAAAAATATAATTAGAATGTACACAAAAAATCTCACAAATCACTAGTTTGATTCATCTTCAAATTCTTAATGGTTTAGCTGCTATAGGTGTAAGAAAGTGAAGATTTGGTGAAAATTGTTGATTTCAATATCAAGTTTGGCCAAAAAGTGTAACCCATTATTGTGGGATGACCTAATTATAGACATTTATCCTTGATTTCCTAAAATTTAAACATTACAAGCCAACCTTTGAAATTTGAATTCGGGATGATAAAAATACCGCCAAAACATGTTTTAAAAATGGGTTCAAAGGTCTAGGGAAGACCCATTCGCCCATGGGAAAATGAGTCCTTGGTCCCTATTCCTAGAACACACATTTCTCAAGGTGTTTAATTATGTGTTGGAATTAATTGTTATTGAGTTTATCTTTCAGAAAATATAATTTATTAGGCTTGTAGATGTAAAATAGGGCTTATTAAGGCATAATTAAGTCCAATATAATTAAGAGGGCCCAAAAAAGTGTGAAAATGTAAAGGGATACATTTTTCAACACCACATTAAGGAATTATTAAGTCCATTTTAATTTAGTGGCCCAAACAAAGTGTGAAAATGTAAAGGGATACATTTTCTACACTACACTCACATTATGTCTTATTAGGGACTAATCCACTATCTATCCATGATCAAGTTATAACATAAGCATGTCATAATGTGAGTGCATTATAATGTACTCACATTATATGCTCAATGGACCAAAAATTACTTTTGGTCACCTTTTTGTCTCATATATTTGCACACACATTATCCAAAGTTGTTAGTCTATAAAACTAGTAAGAAAATAACTTTTATGTAATAGGTAAGAAGCATATTAAGGTCACTATCCATCTCTAAATCTTAATAGTAATCAAATGACTATGGCTTAGCATGCATGGATCCCATTATGGAAATGATTGAATAGTCTTTCTTAAACCTCATATAATGACTATGTCAAGTGTATTAGAGTGAGGTGACTCATTTGAATAGTGTTGTAGTGTTCATGTGGTTGTGAGGGGTGGAGAGTGATTATGTAAATTAAGGCATAAGTAAAATAATGTTACGTATGCCATGATTATTTAGTACTTTGTAGGAATTGAGTAAGATTTGTAAATACAAGTGTTGACTATTATGATTTTAAAAGGGGTAATTACAGATAATTTATAGCCAACCCAAAGGAAAAAATTTCATCAAGTCAAGATTCTACTAAAGAGAGGTGAGGTATTATCAATGTTGTCAAAAAAATGGAGGAGATGCATGAAATGTGGAAATCCATGTGAAACTAGATGGATGCATTTGAGGAAGATGATAAGAGAAACGGTATCCCTAGGGCTAAAGAGAGTGATGAAGAATAAGAGGTAGATCATATAGAATATAATCAAAGTGAGAGGACAAGGAAGAAAGAATGCTAAATTTCATAATTAGTATTGGTAAGAGGACTAGAGTATAAATTTTAAACTATTTTTGAAATTTGAATCCTAAAGAGTTGATAAATGCCATAATTAGTATATTTTATTGTGAGGAATTTCCCATAATTATATGTCATATTTAATTACATATTTTATTTGAATATTTATTCTCCACCTCCAACGAGAGCTATTTTTTTTAATTCATCTAAAGTGAAGTGTTGATACCATTACTTAGGATTTGTAAGGTTTCATAAGGTTGATAAATATGAAAAATTTGGAGCACCCCTCTTTTATGGGATTCAATGACAATTTATGACAACATATTATGATAAGGCTTATTATTCATCACATGTTTCTTATTTTGATAATATGAAAGGCTAAATTGAGCACTCATATTGTGTGGGTCAAAATAGGATTTACTATTGCATTACAGACATAATATTTTTAGTAGGTGAAGTGAAATCCTCATGCGTGACATTGAAAACTATGCCCAAGTTCGATGCCACTTTTGGGGGGATTTTGGATTGTAAAACCATTTGTGTTTTCCCAAATTTTTTATTTATATATAAATTGGCACTTGACAAAGAATTTTTATAGGTTGAATTTATTGATACACAAGTGATATTAGAATGCTACCAATTTTTTTCCAAGTTTATAGTTGGTGGATACCCATGTAAAGACTTGCATTACAAGTATATTGAAACCATATTCAAAATTGATAATTAATGTGGTATGGTATGATTATTTATTTGCTTATGATTCTATTTTTATAATTTTTATAATAATTTTGGATTATTTTTACATTTTTATACATCACTCAATTTAATATTAATGTAAGAGGCTTTTTCTACATATTAAAATGAAGGAGGAAGCCAAATTTCTCATCATAGATAGAAACAAGATGTTTTTTCTTACTATGGGTGTATCGATGGAAAGATGTGTTACCATGAAGATATAAGAGAAGAAGGAAAAAAATAAAAAGAGGCCCATCAAGGATGTGGATGGTATTATTAGTAGGGTAGAGGAGGATATGAGAGGAAAAGGTAGAAATTATTTAGAGGAACCTATTTCAAGTGTGGCTCAGAGGTACATAGGGCATTGGAGTGTTATGAAAAGAGTCCAAGAGGATGGTACATTAGATACATTTGATAATGAGAGACCACATCTATGAAGGAGTGACCTAGAATATTAAGATTAAATTATTTTATGGATAACATTAAGGATCAATCATAGACATGAACCTAGACAAATGAAGAGTATGTGAAGGAGGAAAGTGTTGCAATGTTACAGATAGTGATAGTATAAACAATTTTGTGTCTTGACGAATTAAAAAAAAATGAAGGCTAAGGATACTAAAGCACCTCATCCCATGTATGATTAGTTTAAGGAATTAGTGAAATTTGATACTAGTGAAAGAATAGTGCTTGTTGAGGTTCAATATAAGGGAATACTATGATGAGACATGATATATGACAATCAACCAACAGATTTGTACCATTTTTTATTGGGAAAATGATGGCAAATTGACAAAGGAATTATATGATAGGAGAGATCATAACACCTACATGTTATGTAATGGTGGACGTAAGCACATGCTAATTCCATTGAGGGAAAGTAAAGGAAATTTTATAATAATGATATCTAGAGTGGAGTTGGGGAGGAATGATATACATTAATTACAAAGATGTACAACATTGTTGGAGTGCCAAATAGTACCACAAAGGTAAATTATGTTTCATAGAAGAAGGAAAATGAGAAGATATCAGTAGAGATATGTCACTAAGGGTTGATGAATAGGAGAAACATGTGAGTGAAGAACATAAAAAAATGGGTTTGGAAGAACTAAGAAGGAGGTTGATAGATGTCATGGGTTGGTTGATAGAAAAGATAATAAGTTAAAATATCATTGGATAAATAATTTAATAAGGTGGATCTCTTAAGGTGTACCTATAGAAGTGGAAAGAATAATTTGATGAAAAAATAAGTTGGAATTCCTAGGAAGAGGTAGGTTATCTAAGAAAATAATAGACTATATTTATCAATCCCAGGTTTCTAATATAGGAGAATCTTATGACATCATGGTAATCTTGTTACTTTTTACTTTTTCTAAAGATAAAACTACGGGTTAGATACTTTCAAAATAAAAAGTTTAAATTATTTCATTGGATCCCCAAAATGGTGAACCAAAGCTATTTTTTAACATTTTGATTAGTGTAGAGGAGACTACATTGACAACTTTATTTAAGCCTTGATGAATTCTATTCAAATGGATTTGATTTAACTTCAAGCAAAACCTTTTAAATGGAACCCCTCGAGTCTTAAATACATATTTTTTCTAAGGAAAAAAATGTGATTTTAAGAAAAAATAGGATGTCCCATAAGTGGGACATACTATTTTTGGATTAGCCCTAGACATCTCTCAAATAATACAATTCACTAAACTATTTTTTAAATTTTCAATATAAAGAACAACTAGAAATCATGTTTATTTAAATTAAATTAGTGATTTTTATTTGTAGCAAACGAAATCATAAAAAATATAAATTAAATTTCTGAAAAAATATTCGACAACTCAAACATATTTCACTTGTGTAATATATTTGTTTCATAATTTTTTGAATAGGAACTATTCTTTGTACTATCAAATTTAAAAATAATATATACATAGAAATTAATAATATTAGGACATTTAAATATTACTATTTTTCATTATTGAAAATTAAAAAATGTTAGAAATGGTGATCAAACTATTATAATTGGAAGAAAATAGAAATCACATAATTAGAAATCAATATCCTTTAAAATGGATTTTATTATACAATCATTTGATTTCTAAAAATTTTGAATCCCATGTTGATAATCACAATATTAGAAGAATATATTTATAATTTTTAGCCTAAGTTTAAGGAAATTAAGGATAAATAATCAATGTAGATAGATATAGTAATGGTAAACCATATAAAATATTCTCATGATAGAAAGGTATGCTAATATATCATAGACAAGATCCTCAAAATAGTTGGATTACTCAATATATAAACATAAGACATTGTTCTATGAAAATAAATTGAATTGTGTAGGAACATGTGTGAAGTCAATATTCATGAAGATCATGGGATAAGAGCCAAGGGTAAGAGGTTCATGAAATTAAGAGATGGAAAAGTAAGAGTGGATAGCTAAGACAATATAAAATCAAGAGATCAAAGAAAAAGATCAATCATGAGATAATCAAGTGATGGAAGGAATTAACAATTCCCCCAAGATGAGTAAAGGGATATGAGTTAAGCATAAAGATGAAACAAAGAATGAATGTACCCCAAGTGGAGGAAAATACATAAAGAATCTAAATGCATCCTAAAAGATAAAGTGGATTTGAAAATTACAATAATAAGGACGAGAAAATATAAATGATAAATAAAAGAAAAGTAAGATTCATATCTAGGAAATAATTCATCTCCCATATCAAGTGGCTGCTCTACTACATCATGAGGGATCTCAATGAGTGGACTCTATTTTACTATAAATTCTAAGATTTATGTTGGAATGTAATACCTCTATGCTTTGAATATCCATGTGTATGATAAGAAGTACATGTATTGCAAATATCAAAGGATAAGCTGCTAGATAACATTGTTAAATGCATGCTACTCTTATGTTAACTAGGTTTAGAGAAATAATCATTGCAAACTTAAGTCAAATAAAAGAGAAAATTTTGTATAAGTAAGATAAAGGAAACTATTCTAAGGATCTAACACAAGGTAAATTCAAACTTAAAAACCATAATGATGTTATCATCTATATTCATAAATTTTGGAAGAAATATTTCACATAAAAGAATGATCTATAAAATCATCATAACTATCATTTAATCATTTCTCTCCAAGACTTATAATATCATTAAATAGGAGCAAGTGATTATCAATACAATAAGTAATGTATCATCCTTCGTGGACAAGAAACCATGTTCAACATAAAAGAAGTAGTAGAATTAATATTGTAAAGCTCAAAATTATCATGTATAAAGTGAGGCAATGCATCTATAAAATTATAATGATAGATAGGAAGAGTATGTAAAAGATGATTAATACAATATGTACCACTAGGTTAGCCATCATAAAAATTAGTCCTAAATAAATTAGCATAACTCTAGTTTCATAAGATTATACATGATTTATAAGATCAGCATGACATGTAAAAGAAATCAACCCAAAATCAAAAATTGAATGTCTAAAAGGTAAGTGTGCATGTCATTGATACTCATACTTGAAGATTATGAACATAATTATATGAATACATTAAGAATATCTAACTAAACACAAACAATTAACCTTAAATAATTATTTTTAATAAATGGCAAGAAAAATTAAGATAATTAAATTATATATAAATTATCGATATATTTTGAAGCAACATAGAAAATACCTATAATATACTGTTGATCATTGGGAAACACGAGGTCCCATTCACACACTCTTTGATAAATAAGTATTTTACCTCCTTTGGAAATTGAGAGTTTTAATGCACAAGGCAAATATCAAGGAAAACAAGAGTCCAAAGCCAATTAAAGCAGTGGCAACATATCCCAAAAAATCATGCTCATAACCGAATTGGGTTCTCAGATATTCCTTCACCTGTTGTTTGTTGCCATCTACTAACACCATTTCCTCTGAAACATCCCCAAATTGTGACGTTACTAAACCATACAATGTCCACGCTAAGGGTGATGCCCAATAATACCATCTCCACCAGATTGGAATTCTCTACAACATTCCATCTCATATGTTACATGTTCAAATTATTAGAATAATAATATTAATCTCAAGCTTAAATGCTATATTCTAAGCTTTGATTTGTTCAGATGGTTCATTTGAAATCATCTTAATAGGTGGATTTTACTATCCAAACTAGTGTGACCTCAAATGAGCCACTTAAAGAAGTCATAGCTTTTAGTGAGTTTAAACCAAAATAACTTATTGCTCACCGGACGTGGAATTAAGAAACCACAAAAAAGCATCCAAATTGCAAAGAAACCGGTTGAGAAGATTGAAGCCACACTTGCATTAGGAGTGAGGGCCACTGTCGTCATTCCATAGTAGGTGAAATAAATTAATGTCAACAATATGCAAAACAAAAACCAGAAGAATTTTGCAGCACTCCATTTGAAATCCACCATTGTATAAACAATCACCCCATACACTACTGCCTGAACAAATATGTATGGAAGTTCAATGAATACCTGCACTAAATACAATATCATTAGAACTTAAACAATAAACTAAAAATACTTACAAAAATATTTAAACTATGAGATTGATTAATATGAGAGGCATTCTACAATGACAACAAGAAGCAGGGTGTAATTGCATGAACTATCAACAACAATTCTTATTTCTCATATTTGATAATCATTTACATGTCAAAATGTTAATATTTGATAATAAACATAATATTTTGAAAATAAGCAACATATAAAATTTAAATATCAAAACACATAATAAATAAAATAGATCTAAATTGATATCTCTTATTTAAGATATTTATACTGGAGTTTAAACATCCCTAATTGCTTCTTATTATGAGCATTCAAAAGTTCAACTGGCTGTGTACTTTCAGCCTCTAATATTTAACTTACTTGAGCCAGCGCATAAGCCAAAGCAGAATACATTCCTGAGGCCTTTTCCCTGTAGAAAACTGTTCTTTCCACGTCAATTACAGGCAGAACGGAAGTTACATTGCTGTAACCCAGAAACAGAACTGCGGCAAACATGGATCCTATCGAATGGAGAATATCTTGCTCCTGATTTCTGCATTTTGCTTATTTGACATATAATAAGATTGACAACTTAATTACAAAATGAAGATTATTAAAATTCTATATTGTATCAATTACTAAATTTCTTACATCTTGCGCCCCATTCTCCAGAAAACTGTGCCAAAAAGTAGAGCACATGCAAAGGTGAATAAGAGTCTAACAACGTTGTATTGGGGATTTCGCCAGTAAGACCAATGCTGCTTCCACAAACAGGCCAACGTTTGAACTAAAAATGGCTGAGCAAATTTTGAATCAAAATGTAAATCTTTGGATTCACCAGCAGGTTTGCTGAGCTCTTCGATCATGATTCCATTCTGCCTGTGTGTTTCTTTTCATCATTGAGTTAAATGTATTGATATAGAAAGAAATTGAGGAGAAGTTTGGTTATATTGCCCAGATTACCTGTAGAGAGATGATCTCTTATAGAGTTCGGCGAAGTCAACCCCAAGACGCGCTTCCACTCTGAGGGAGGTGACATGAAGCATCCATGTTGCAGGGTTTACCCCCTCTGTGATTTTGGGAACTCCCTCGATTGCCTCAAGATAATCAATTAGCGTTTGCGAGTGGCGACCAAGAGGGCCTGCGTATATTATCTCCCCTCCACGCTTCATCATTATCAACTGCATAAACAAATGATAAATTTTGTTTGTTATTTTAGAGAGGTTTTAAATAAGATAAACAAAGATAAATTTTGTTTGTTTGTAATTAGACAGATTCTAATTACCAATATTTTAGCTAAATAATCAGTCATTGTGCTTCATTTTCTAGGAATATGGATTAAAAAAAATGAAATCTAAATTAGAAGCCAAACACAAGATCTTGTTAACAAGACAACACAACCATCAAGAAATTATATTAGATCTATTTGTGGTTTTTCTTGTAACCAAGTTTGTCTACTATTCTACCTATGGAGTAGCCATCTCCAATCAAGGGCAGCTCGGAGGACCTGGACCAACTGACAAGATCCAGTGCTAGACTGAAATCTTCTGCACTTTAGGCTTTGCAGAACCAGGGCAGGTGTATCCACACAATGCCTCAAATAAGACCAGACATTGCTTTTTATAGCAAATAACTCCTGATGTCAAGCGTTGAGGACCTCAAATGGGGCTAGATTCTCAATAGCTCAACCTTGAAGCAATGAGGAGGCAGGACACATACTAAACAAAATATATTCAATAATTTGTAGATTAAAAGGTTTCTGAGAGGAACAAGGCCGCAAGACAGATTAGTGCCTAATCCAAGGTCATGGAGTCACACACAAAAGATGGAATTCATCTACAAACAGAGCTCAATCAGTGGATCTTGTTTTGTTGATGCCTTGCATCAATTGTCAATGCCTTACACTGACAATCGAGAATCTTGTATCGACTAGACTCTACTTACCAAATCCAACCTGCAAACAAGTAATCACTGGTATCTGTTCAAAGGATTTAACCGCTTCCTTGAAGCAGACCTATCAACAAACAACACAAACTTGTGAAATACAAGAAGATGAATAAAGACACCTTATGCCATTCATTCAAATGATTAAAAGCATACAAATGTGGAGACAATCTAATGATGTATGCATGAGAGACAAGCATCTTCATGTGTTCCTTGTACAAACTGATTGCATTTACAGAGAAATTCAAACTCTATAGCTTACAGACTCAATATTGACACAAGACTGAACCCTAACCTATCTCAGACCAATCCCAGAACTCAGAAAGTGGAATTGAACACCAAAGTATGAAACCCCTACATCTGGCCATGAAATTCTCCTTTATAGGAACAAGAGAAGCAACAAGCAACTGCCATATGAGATTACATGTCATTAGACAAAATGACCAGTCAGCATAGCTTGCAGGCCACGTCTCCAGCTTCACCGGATATCACTAAATACTTTGTGCCAGGTGAGCCCAAGGAAATCTCGATGCAGATCCAATCAGGTCAGAAGAAGCAGGGGCAGGGATGGGCGGCCATGGCAGTCAAACCAGGAAGGTACACCGACCATGCCATCTAGGAAGTCCGCGGGTGCGATCATCACAGACCGAGAGGCCACAAATGCAGAATTCAGTCATTTCAACCACCTCTCCATCTCAGACAGTTTGTTGCCCTAATTCTGCAATAAATTCCATCTCTGCCACACCAACCAGCACCAACAATCGAGGCTCAGGACCAAATCGAGGCCATCACATTGATCCCAAGTGAGATCCTCATTGTCATTCTCGAGCCCAAACAGGTGACCAACCGCATTAAATACATTCATGAAAATGATCCACAACGGTCACCTCCCCAGCAGACCAGTCGACCAGACATAGCCTAGTTAGCCAAACACCATAGCGAGAATCTATGTGTTTCATCGAGCAGCTGAGTCAACAAGAACGGGTGCACATCGGCGTGAGATTTCAACTTAGAATAATGCCCCATCGGTGAGAGAGAGCTCACTCGACAAGAGGTTATGGAAACACCCGAACAGACACACCATCGGCAAGAGAAGATAGACTTAGGAAGACACTTCGTAGATGATGCTTCATTATACCTAAAGACATCCTTTCATCCCGTGTCACTGTAGCCTTCAACCTTTAGAGAGACACTATATAGACTATCCTCTTCCTTGCCGAAACATCTCGAGCTCACAATAGATCACCAAGACATTAATGATCTCACACCGACTAAAACCTTTTTCCTTTTGTGCATCGCTATAACACTAAGACATTGGGAAGACCTCCTATAGAGCACACCATGTCTTTCCGAAAGTTTTCATTCACTTGTGTGTTGCTGAGACAATTCAAAGCTTATGCCGACGAAGACCCCTTCATGTTCCATTGGCAAGACTGAAGGTCACTCACCGAGACCAATTTCAAAAACCCAGACTCTTACCGATATGCTTCCATCCACCATCGGTCGGTGTGACCCCGCAAATTCGCTACGACTTCACACCGATGGCATTATACTTTTCCGAAATGCTCATTCTAAAGCGAGTCGGTGTGACATTTCAATTTCGATAGGACCCCACCCCGAGTGGACACCAACACACTGATGGGAAAAACCCATCAATGAGACAAAGAAATCAGGGAAACATCTCCCCGACCTCAACCAACATAAGTCGACGGAAAGAGACCTCAGGGAGACATCAATGGGTCACCGAGAGGTTATCCTGAGCAATAGAGGTCACAACGAAGTAGAAGCAGGGCCGGTGAAAGCGATAACCAGGGGCCGGTTGCCAACGAGAAACATGGCATAAAGGATAACTTAAGTTGCATGTGTACCGGCTAGGCAGGTCAACGAACAAAAAGACAGGTGGAAAGGGAACCAGACCAAGTCAGAGCCAGAGACAGGAAAGACACGGAGTCATAGACGGGACAAAAAGAGAACAAAGAATCCACGGAGTTGGAGGCAAAATGGAAACAGGAACCTCGTAAAAAGTTCCAAGACAAACCCCCCACTCGGTTCTGCCACCGCCAAAAGCAAAAGGAAAACAAAACGAGCGGAGCCGAGGTCAGAGCAAAACCCGAAACCATAAGCATGAGAAAGGGTCCAAAATTGGTTTCCATTCCGATCTCGCGCCCGCCAAAGGAAACAAAACAAAAGACAAGTGAAGAGGCAGAGCCGGGGCCGGAATGGAACCCGAAAGAGAAACCATAGGCCAAAATTCAGATTCTGATTCCATTATGGTTCCGCCCCCACCAGACAAAGAAAAACACAAGGCAAGGAAGAAAAGAAAGATCTAGCCATCTGAGACATGAACACTTAGCACGCTGAGCTCAACCCTGGTGGGAGGCCATTTACCCCACGTGCCAAAATGATAGAAAATTCCCAAGCTAAAGATTTGTCAGGAAAATCAAAGGCAAACAACTGGGAAATGAGAGATAACAAAAATAGGCACTAACAAGATCTACATTCTTTTATTCAAAAGAACCACAAAAATCATAGAGTCAATCTCACAACTAACTTTTTTCCATCCCGATTCACAATCTTTAGTCAAAAATACATGAAGAGCACAAGGCTCCATGTGATTGTTAGTAAATATTTCCAAATAGATAGTAAAAAAGAAATGAGTTGAACTTTGACTATCATAGCCTATTCTCCCAATCCTAGTTGCCCCTAGGTTTTACCCCTTGAAGAGCTATCAATGTTAATTTTGAAGATTTACCTAAAGGGGGTAGAGACCACTTACTAATCGTGTTCACCTTCTTAGGAATCAGAACACGAACAACATTTCGGATATGTCTAGTTGAAGAGAATAGACCCAAGAAATCATAAATATGAGAATCATGGGGGTAGAGAGATCCTTTAAGGGAACAATTGGCCTCAACAATCTCCTTGACTGAAATATTTATCTTTTATAACAACTTTGATGCTCTTGAAAATTGTGTCTATTTCTCTCCAACCAAGTCAACCAAAGAATTAAAATTGGGACCAAGATCCTAGACAAAACCTAGAAAATAGGTGAAGAAGGAGGATGTCTCATGGTATCCTAAAATTCAAATAAAGAAGAGATATGAATAAAGGCATATTCCAAATTCTATGACATAAACTCTAGACTTCTAAAGAAAAAGGGCATTGAAAAAAAAAGAGCAATAGATTGTTCACTAGTGCCACATAAACACATTTAGAGGGGCCAAGAAATCTATTTTTATGATATTGTCCAATATGAGAAATTTATTCTAATTTAATAGCCAAATAAAAATATTACATTTAAGCCAACTAAATTTGTTCCAAATTTTTCTCCGCCAAGAAAATCTCTATTCATACATTTCTTCTATTCAAGAAATTAATAGCTAAGAGCAGCCAAACAAAATCCTTTAAAAGCTTTTCTCTAAACAAGACATCTGATTTTTCAAGAGAACTATAAAGCCTATCTACTGAATGGAAGCAAGAAAAGCCCCATCTTTCAAAGATACACCTTGGGCTCAAAAAAGGAAGTCTCTTCAATGATTTTTCTAATTAAATAGAATTTTTAAACTCTTCAACTTCAAAATTCAAACCACCCTAACACATGGAAAATTTAAGGGAAGGATGAAAATCCCAAAAATATTTCAAAAAAAAACGTTATTAACCTTTTTAATAATATAAAAAAAACTATAGTATCTTTAGTCAAAGAACCTTTTCCTACCAAAACCGTTCTGAAATTATAAATAAAATTTGAATAAAGATTACTCGTTAAACATTTAAATGACTATCTTTAGTCAAAGATTGACTCTTTAAAATATGTTCCTCACTTACACGCGGATATAATATAAAAATGGCACTTGGCACATTGACCATACCTCATCAAAGGCTTCAAATATTTCGATGCTTGGTTGATGAATGGTGCAGACAACCGTTCGACCTGTATCCACCGTGTTCCGAACAGCTCTCATAACGACAGCAGCAGCCCTTGCATCGAGTCCCGAAGTGGGCTCATCCATAAAAATTATTGAAGGATTCGCTACAAGTTCTACTCCAATTGTCAATCTCTTTCTCTGTTCTGTAGACAACCCATTCACTCCAGGGAGACCAACGAGACCGTCCCTTACGTCACGTAACTCTATCAGCTCCATCACTTCCTCAACAAACATCTGCGACAATTTATACAAATTATTATTATCAACAAAGGAAAATAAAACTGGAGACAGAGTCCAGTACAATGTGAGTGCTGTACCATTCTAGTTTCAGAATCAACGTCCCGTGGAAGACGTAGCCAAGCAGAGTAAACAAGAGATTCGTAGATTGTGACGCAGGGGGAATGAATATCAGTTTGTTCGCAGTAACCAGAAATCCGTGCAAAGGTTTGCTGTCTCTTGGGAAAGCCAGAGATAGTGATGGATCCTTCAATATACCCACTAGTTTTCCTACCGGCGAGAACATCCATTAAGGTGGTCTTTCCGGCCCCACTCTCTCCCACTAAAGCAGTAAGTATTGCGGGCCTGAATGATCCACTCACACTGCGCAACAACTGGAGTCTCTCTCCAACTCCCTCTCTCTTCATTTCCTGCTTTGCACATAATAGTTTTATCATTTACAATTTAGTAGATATTTATTAAAGATTTCAAGTTTAAACAGCACATTCTAAATTTTGAATTGTTTAGGTGGTTCATTTGAAATTACACTAACTTCTTAGTAAGACCTACTTATTAATGTGTTTTCAGATGAGCCATCTAATCAAACCAAAACATAGAATGTGTTATTTAAACCAAACCCTAAAAATAAATCATGACTTCACCTACAATTGGCAATTTACCATGCACAAATATAAAATGGGTATTAGATTATAGTTGCGCATACTACAGACATGTTTATCATTTACAATTTAGTCGACATTTGTCAAAGATGATCAAAACAACACATTTTAAGCTTTGAATTGTTTAGGTGATTAATTTGAAATTACACTAGCACCTTCAGTAGGACCCACTTATTAAATGTGTTTTCAAATGAACAATCAAATCAAACCAAAACTTAGAGTGTATTATTTAAACCAAACCCTAAAAACAAACCATGACTTCATCTGTGATTGGCAATTTTCCATGCACAAATATAAAATGAGTATTGATTTGTAATTACACATACTGTAGGCATATTTATCATTTACAATTTAATCTACATTTGTCAAAACCAATCAAGTATAAACAGCACATTCTAAACTTTCTATTGTTTAGGTTGTTCATTTCATATTACACTAGCTTCTTCAATAAAATCTATTTATTAATGTGTTTTCAAATAAACCATCTAATAGAATCAAAATTTAAAATATATTATTTAAATCAAATCCTGACGCACCTACGATTGACAATTTTCCATGCACAAATAAAAAACGAGTATTGGTTTTTAGTTGCACATACTGCAGGCATATCCACATGGTAGTTGACGTTGTGAAATGTCAAGGACAAGGGTTGGAATGGTAACACCATTCCTTTCTTTCCACCTTCCAATCTGAGTGAGGCTGACAAGTTGCTAATTCCTCTTGAAATTTCCCCTGCAAATGCCATTATTTTTTCTTACATCATATTTCATATTTAATAGTAAACCTAAGATCAAATGACTGCTCCATTTTTTTTATTCAAATTCTAAAGAGAACCAGTTTTCAACCTACCAGTATTTTGAGTTTCAACTTGTGTCGATCCTCGTAATGAGAGGCTTTTCATTTCTTCACCCTGTTCTTCTATCAACTCATTTTCAACGACTATTGGTTGGGGTTTTCCAAGAGCTGATGTAAATACAATTATGTTGGTCAAATTCAATTTTATACAGGATGCACATAATGTATGAAGCTATCAATTTAAACAGGTAAAAGTTAGTCCTCACGATTGAGATATTGCAAAGCTAGAGTGAAAAGCAAGTTCAGTACGATAGTGAAACCAACGAGTGCTCCAACGCCTATCCAATACCAGATGCTTTCCTTAAAAAGTCCTCGAGATTTCAGAAATCTCACGCCAATATTCTCCTGTGGCTGTAAATATGTGCATTAAGAGTCAATTGGAATAAAGGGTTAGCCTTCCCATTTTTGTGTTTTAAGTTAGTAGACAGTAATTGGAATCAAGTCCCTCAGAGTCAAGAACTTTTACTTTTTAATAATAATGCAAGATGTATACAAACCGTTTGCCATCTGGTTGCTAGGAACTCGTTTACTGAAATAGCATTTTGAGCATAAGTGAGAGGGGATAGCCAGTAACACCATATCCACCAGCCTTTAATATCCTCTGCATATCAATAGCAGCTAGGAAAGATTAGCACAAACATTAACTGCTAACAGCAATCCTTAAACAGACACTTTAATGTAGTGAAAGTAGGGAATAATAATGAACAGAGAGAATTTTATAAATTGTGTTTAATTTTCATCAACATTTCAAGTTATATATCAAAATCTTGTTGAGTTTTTTAAATTTTTATGGATCAGTTAGAATTCAAATCTAGGATCTTTCGTTTCTTTCTCTTGTGCTCTACCACTTAAACTACTGGTTCTTATCCAATGGACCAATTAGAACTTGAATCTAGAACCTTCCATTTACTACTGAATGCTCTTCTACTCTTCTACTGATCCCTATAAAACCAACCCATCTTTAATTCGAAACGACTTATTCTACCAAATTCTTTAATGAAAGAAAAATTGTGTTACTCTAAGTAAAAATTAGTTGCACGCACCTTTTGACACAATGAAACCACCTAGGACAAAGATCACCAAAAGTGCAAACACGCCGAAACTGTTGCCGATTACTAGAGTCCTTGCAACTGAAGCTATGAAGTGAAACAACACTAGCCCGGTCTGATGGAGGATCGCCAATACTAAAAACTGTCCGAAAAACCTGTACAAAAACATAGGTTAGCACGGTGCAAATGTAAATAGAAATGGAATTGCATTGAGTAGTGTAGCAGTACCTGCTGGGATTGGGAGCATAACCAATCTCATAGTAGGTAAGAGCCACCCACGAAAAGGACTCTATCAATGAAACAGGAATTTGAGTAATCCAAAGCGGGATGGAGTAGGCCCAGGAAGGATAGAACATCAAATCTCTCTGCTTGTAGAACACTGGAAGCTTTTCAAGTATGATTGCCATTTCTGAGATTCCATTGAACATATTAAGGACCAGAGCCAAAAACAGAGCTCCAATGTACATGGACCCATCCGCCACATTTCTATGATGCATATGTGTACGAATAAAAATTGACATTGACAGAGATGCCACCATAGTTATCTGAAAGGCCACTCTGGTTTTTATCAATATTAACCCCAATTGTAATAATCTATGCATTCTGAAAACAAATTATGAGCGACTAAGGGCTGAAATTTTAACCTGGAATAACTTGAATATGTACACACCGGAATTCTTCTTCATTAGTAAGAACTGTCTATCAAAACATGCTTTGAAAAGATCTCCTTTGCTTAAACCATATTTTTCTTTAGTGAGAGCTGCGGGATGACATCGCCTCTTATCGAATGGTATTGACAATTCTTGTGAGAGTTTCTCCCCTTCATGAAAGCTTTTAAATGCTTGCGCAAACTCCTCTACTGACACATATCTGTATGTCTGCGTCGTCTTCCACCAGTACTGTTGTTGGTCTTTAGGTGACGTTACCTGAGGGCTCACCAATCACAAATCATGTAAGAAACGGAGACATTATACAATGGCAAACACGAGGTTTTACAATTTCTAAGAATGAGGTAAAGAGTTTTTGGGTTGAAAACTGTGATTATATTTTGCAGTTCATGATCTATCATCAATCATGTACGAGATTAATTGGGAGTGGAGATTAATTGGGAGTTTACGAGATTAATTGAGACTGGAGATTAATTGGGAGTCGATGATGATTGTGATCGATAAATCTTTGAGTAAATAACACATAATAGTTAATAAAAAAAAAATTAAACAACATATTTTAAATTTTGATTTTTGATTTGTTTAGATGATTCATGTAAAGACTTCCAAGAACAAATCAAAACTTAACGAATCAAATCTTAAAATATATTGTTTAAGCCTAACTGCCTTACAATATACATTATTTAATCATACCTCTTGCAAGAAACCTGCAACATCCTTCCTGTGGGGGCATTGGAAACCCATTGAGTGAAAAAATTCAAGAATGGATTGTGAAGGTCCATGGTAAACCAGATTGCCCTCTGATAAAAGAATGACATCGTCAAAAAGTTTGAACACTTCGGGAGCTGGTTGGAGAAGAGAAATCACCATTGTTGAATTCATAATGTGAACGTAGTGGCATAAGCATTGAACAATCTGATATGTGGTGGAGCTGTCCAGCCCCGTGGATATCTCGTCCATGAGAAAAGCTTTTGCAGATCCCACCATCATCTCCCCTGTTGTCACTCTTCTCTTCTGACCTCCTGAAATGCCTCTGCGCATTGTATCTCCTACTATTGTATCCGCGCATATGTCTAACCCTAAAATCTGTTCCAAAAGCGACGTTATTTTCAAACTGTTTAAAAAAATGATTCATTAACAAAGAATTCAATCACAGGTTACCTTCAAGACATAGTCAGTCATAATGTTGGATTTCTGTCCTGCGATTGCCGTTGCCTGAAGATTTAATCAAAATCACAGTTTTGTGTTAAGAATAACCTTAATGTAATGCATTATTATGTCGGATGAATTACTTGTTTGATATACCTTCATAAACACATCAATATCAGGATCTGGCTTCACTCCAAGCTCCTTTTCTCGTTTGGAAAGCTCGTTTAAAATATCTACAGAAAGCCATAATATACATTTTGAATCTGTTCAGGAAGCTTGAGAGTATCAACTGAAAATCAACTAGTATTTGGAACTTTGGATGCTTGAAACAATAAATATTGCACAAGAGAAGTTTAAAGAAACCCAGCTTAACGGGCATCCGTCAAAAGTTGTATGTAATGGGTCGTTAAAATCACACCAGTTTGCATTCAAGAATAACATAGTACGTTGTTGCCTTGGCTGTGAAGGTGTCCTGGTATGTAAAAGCAGCCATTTAAAGCTGGTTTAAACCTGAATACATACCGTATCTTGAACCTGTGCCTTGGCATCGGGCGGCAAAGTCTAAGGTTTCTCGTACGCTCAATTCTCCCATATGCAGATCTTGCTGACTTATGTAAGCACAAGTTCGTTGTGCCACAAATTCCTTCATTGAATGTCCGTTATATGTTACTTGCCCTGCAACCTAAGATCAAATCTCACACAAAACGAATAAGACTTGAAATTCATTCATTATATATATATATATATTAAGGAATTTTAAAGAATTATATTTTTTAAATAGTAGTTGTCATTAAAATCTAAAAGATAAACATTTCATAAAACATAAAAAAGAAATATAATATAACTAAAAATAACAAACCAAATTATTATGGAGGAGATGAGAAATTGCAAAGATTGAGTAGAAGACAACAATCTATGATATTCCAAGTGAGATTAACATCAAGATCCATTTCACCAAGAAATTTATAATAATATTCGGTTATCTAGAAAATTGAATATTATATATTCTTTTATAAAATTTGATGTTAACACTATAACAAACACTTTAAAGTATATGCATAGGACTCAAGCAATACAATTAAAAATTATATCTATATTATATTTTTACAAAGAAATAAAATAATTTAAAAATATCATTCTATATTTTCCTAAAATCAGTTTTATAAGCCTTGATTTGTATTACTTATTTTAATAAGAACACAATAAAAAATTAGGTCCACTCAAAGAAATAAAATGATAAACTAATCTTCTAAGATTTCATTTATCTTTTACATTTTTATTAAAAAATTCTTATACAATACAATATAAAATTACTTTGATCTAAAATTAAAATATTTCAGAACACAATAAACAATCACTTCCAATATATTTTATAAAAATCCTACGCAATAAATTTTATAAAATTTGATGTAACACCAAAAGAAACAGTTTAAAATATAATATGCACAAATGAACAAAGATTTGACTCCTTTTTAATATTCATGGTTGATCCCGTGTTTGTACTGAGACACTCTTCTGAAGCAATGAACATGGGCAGCTATTCCGGAACCTGATATTTTTGCTTACCTGGAGAGTCCTGTCCAATTTTCCAGCCAGTCCCAGTAATAAAGTAGTTTTGCCCGAGGCAGGCGGTCCAAGAAGAAAGGTCATCCTGAATATAAGCAGACCAAAATAGGAATCAGATACAATTACCATAATCACCATAAGAGTAATAACTATGAACAACTGTTTTCCTTTACCTTCCGGGTTTGATTATACCGCTGACATTCCTTAGAATCCTCAACGTTTTCTTTTTGGTTTTACAGACCCCAAGTGATCCCAAAACATCCTGTTTTAATGACAAACATGCCCATAAAGAAAATAGATTATGTGAGTATTATTTTTCCATTAAAGTTTTCCATAGCAGAAGAAAATTAAGAGATGAATAGGTGAGCCAACAAGAAAACAGAAATTTAATTTTAGAAATCAATATGGGTAATAATTTAATATTTAGGAAAAGTATTTAATAATGTGAAATCTAGTACTCAATATTAAATGAGGGGTTAATGGTTTTGTGGAATATGGTTTTGGGGAATATGATTTGATCTTAGACTGGGTTATATTTGTGTGAGCTTGTATCTACAAAAGCAAAGGAACATTTAGTGGTTAAGGTTCACTTGTGAAAAAAATCTTGCATCAAATTTCGGATCACACTCTGTGATCCATCATCAAAATGAAAGCAAAGCGCGCAAAAAGAAATCAGTATTAATAAACAATATAAATTGTGAAAACTTGTAAAAAAATTGATCTGGAAAAGAAAAAAGCATCCTACCTCCAACATATTAACACTCCAATTAATTAGGGTTGGCAATGCGCGTTTGCCCATGTAGACACTAGCAGAAACATTGAGCTCCTCAAAACGGATTTCGACTTCGGGTAAGACGATCCCAACTCTGCGTACCAGAAGAAGACTTAGCAAATGAACAAATCGTAGTGGAACAAATTTAAGCAGTATAAAAACATCTAACCGGTCGAGCCTCTCGCGAAGTTTTGTAAGGAAGACTTGGTTATCCTGATCTGCTACTTTAATCAGCCTGTCAATCAGCTGTTGTCGACTGTGCTGGTGAAGATCGGTAACATCTATCTGTTGGGAGGCGGAGATATCTTGGAGAATGGACGTTCTCAAGCGATCATAGGTGGGGAGCTTCTCTATGGCAGCCCATATGAGATCTTCTTCTTCAGCATCGCGTCTTCTGAAAGACGAGGACACTGAAAATCCACTTCTAAATGAATTGGAGCTCAAACTTCTCGCCATCTCTCTACTCCTATCAACACGATGAGGCGAGGAGGCTCCCTTTATTCACTGCCATTTTCGTCACAGCCTACGTCACAGGCTCTCTCTCCGAGCCAACAGCCTACGACACAGGCTCGTGCTAGCTATAAACTTTGACCCTTTGACCCTTCCTTTAAGCGCCCGACTGCTTAGGTGCTGTGTCAAGTGGGCCCCACTTTACCTTTTTCACAATTTCTTTAACCCTGCCCTTTTCTTATTTACTGTTCCGTAGCAATTAACCGCGCAGTTTCGTCTATAACAAAAAAGTCGCAGACAAAAATCGCAGAGTTAGTTAGCCGCGACCATCACGATTTCAAGTGTCTGCAGCATGGCTTGTGTAAGTTAGATGTATTTAAGATTTAGATTTTAATTCTATGGTTGGAATTAAAAATGTTTGAAAGATTTGGTTGTTTTTTTTTTTTAAATGTATAGGGGAAAACTCCCATTGCCGTTCATGATCCGATTGCCGTTTACTCCTCGTTCACCTGTCTCCCCAATATCCGTTTACATTTTAGTCATTAAAATGTTGTAGTTATGCCAATAAAAAATTAGACATTACACCAGTATATGTTCACTACTTAGTCTATAACCAACTAACAAAAAAAAAGCAAATTTAAACATATATTGGTACAATTATGTTTTCAACACAAGTCAATTTGCACAAAAGAAAATCATTTATGAATTAAAAAAGGTACAATGATGTTTACAATAACCACTCTATGCAAGTGGCTTAAAGCTTCTAGTGCATTGTATTTACATGTATACATAAACATTTAATGGTGTACAATGTCACATAATTTAAAACATTATAAACAGTTAATGGTCCACATTCTGACATAATACAAATCATTGAACAGCTTTATAAGCTATTAGTTGCACAATCACCCACACATCCCTTGACATCTTCATGCATTAACTCCATCAACTTCCAGTACCTACATAAACAGTTAATGGTGTAAGGCTCTCTAATTTACCAAAAAAATAGTATAATTCATATATCTGACTGAATTTAATAAAGCCACCTATTTTTACAATTAAACCAAATATAAAATTGATTTCCTAAAGGCCACGGCAAAATTCAGACATAGATGGCCACTGCAAAATGAAATGACAGATTGTTTCCCACAAAAAATTCAAATTTGAAACTCACCCACCACAATTCAATGCATTCAATTTACCAATTCGAATGAACTTTTAAGAGGTAATTTTCACGGTCATTTTCATTACGAATTCTCCCCTGCTTTCACTGAATATCCTCTACAGACTTCAAAGCTTACTAAGGCAACTTTTGCACATTCCTCTTAAAAGGGAACTTATTCAGGTCAGTACACCCAGAATAAGTTAATTCATATTTTTGTTTACATTATTTTTCAGCCTCTTTGTTTTACATTTATGTTGTTTGTTTCAATATTCATGGTTAATCTAGAATAATGGTTAATCTTTTCTATTTAACTATTCACTGGTTACATTTTTTTTAGCCATACTATTCTACATTTTTGTTGTTCGTTTCATTAATCAATATACTCGTTTATATTTATCAGGCATAATATTTTATTTATTCAATATATTCAGTGTTTACATTATTAATAGGCTTAATGTTTACATTTATGTTGTTTGTTTCATTGTTCAATATAATCTTTTATATTTATGTACTCAATGTTTATATTAATTTCAGGCATACAAATAATTTTGCTTTCCATCAGCCATTCAACTTAGCATTTTTTAATCATATCGTAGTTGCATTATATTTATATTTATGTACTCAGTGTTTACATTATTTTCAAGCATACCAATAATTTTTCTTTTAGTCAGTTGTTCAACTTAGCATTATCCATTATTTAATCATATCGTAGTTACATTTTTTTCACCTGCATTCATCATAAATCAAAGATTATAATAGCAGCATTATACCATACATCAAATATAATAACATCAGCATCAACCATTTTTTAATCATATCACAGTTATATTCTAAATCCGTCTTTAATAATGGCTAGGGTTTCATCATAGCAGATTGTATATATATATAGATATATAATCTGATAAGAATGTGTACGGTTTCATCAAAGTAGATTGTATATATATATATAATCTGATATGAATGTGTAGGGTTTCATCATAGCAGATTGTATAGATATATATATATAAATCTGGTAAGAATCTGGTGTATGATTGCATTTTGGCATCTTTAAAAATCATTTGTGTATAGCATGAAGGTTTTGATTGTAATCATTTATATTTACATGTGATTGCCGACTGGTAGAAAAATGATCCATCGTGAATTATTCTGTCTTATTTTGTGATATTCTTATCAGACTGTAGACATACATACATACATATACATATAAATAGTCATGCCATGTATTGTTTCCTCATATCAAGCTGTGTAGAGTTTACATGTGACAAGTACAAATTTGATCCACCTCTCTCACCTGCAAGATTGTTTGTTCAATAGTGGATTTTTGTTGGGTTCGATGGTATTTGATTGCAATTTGACATCTTTAAAAATCATTTATGTGTATGGCATGAAGGGTTTGACTGTCTTATTCTGTCATGAATTATTCTATCTTATTCTGTCTATGTCATCGACTTTTTGACTGCTATGCCTTTTTTTGACATTATTCTATGAAGTAATCAAATGTAATATGATTTAAACAGAACATTGACGGAATTTTCACCAATTATCATCATGAAATTTATTGGGTATATAATAAGCTACTTAATCTTCAAAGATTTTTTTCATTTAATCTTATATGGAGCTGCAGAAAACATCTCCGCCTCTTAATAACATTTTGTTTCCACAGTCCATGACATTACTAATCAAGATTTCTGGATAAAACTGTGCAATTTTTCTTCATCAACGTTTTGAATCATGGAAATCTTTATCCAAATGACATGGACCTTAACATATGTAATCTGATATATGTATATATATATACATATATATGTATATATATATATGTATATGTATATACATATATGTGTATGTATATATATATGTATAATCTTATATGGATAATGATAGTGTAAATGAGGAAGGAAACCGCGGGAGATGAAGACTTTAGGGCTTAAAGCTGCCCAGCAACCCGTGGTTAAGTTAACACGTATGCGTGGTTTCATGAAGGCTTAAGGAGTACATGGTTAAGTCATATGCATGGTTTGATGAAGGAATATGGGGCACATGGAGAAAATTTTAATGTGATGAGTTTGATGGCAAATGGACCACCTCCTAATGGACCCACGTGATATTTTGATGGGGAATTCCTACATACAAACGTAACTTGAAATATGTGAAATGATAATTGGAATAAGCATTTTTTCATTCAACACAACATTGTTTGGCAGGAAAATACAAATGTGAAAGTCAATCACAACAATTCAATGCATTCAATATACACATTGTAATGATTTTATAAGAGGCAATTTCCAGTGTCATTTTCCCTATGAATTTGCATATGCTTTCACAGCATATCCTCTACAAAACTCAGGCATAGGTGGTCACTACAAAATGAAATGACAAATTGTTTCCCACAAAAAAATCAAATTTGAAACTCACCCACCACAATTCAATTTACCCATTCGAATGATTTTTTAAGAGAGAATTCTCATATACTAAGTCTCCACCTCTTCACCTACAAGATTGTTTTTTTAACACACTATTTTTTTGGGTGTCGTTAATGTTTGAGCGCTATGATTTCTGTTGACATTATTCTATGAACTAATCTCATGTTATTCTTTGTTGCACTAACAAGTTATTCAATTTTTACTAACTGTGCAGGTTAACTAGAAAATTATGGCACCTGCTAGAAGGACTACAAGAGTTGTAGGAAGAGGAAAACGTGCAATTAGAGTAACTCGTGGGGTGCACTTCATTGAAACACGGCCTGAAGAAGAAGTTCATGTAAATCCCAGCCCACAAGATGTTCTTGACTCTGCAGATGAAGCCACCAACACAACAGAAGCCAAACTTCCTGTTCAGCCAAATGTTCAACCTGTTGTGCAACTGCCCTCACCTGTACCCATTAGGCAGTGGACATATGTTGATATGGAAGGAGCAGTTAAGAGTGTTGAAGAAAACAACATGTCAATCAGGGCAGCAGCAATCAAGTGGGGTATGCCACCTAGCAGTTTGAGGGCATGGCTGTTAGGACAAACCACCACAAAGAGGAGGAGACTGAAGTTGTCGAATGGTGCAAGGACATGGCAAGATTGGGCCACGAACTGCAGCCATTGGATGTCAGCATTTTTGCTCCATTCAAGGCATATTTCAGAGAGGAAAGAACTATTTGGCAGGCTGCAAACCCACATATTGATATTGGACGTGAAGAGTTGGCAAGTCTTGCAAGCCAAGCTTTCAGAAAAGCCTTGAAACCAAGTAACATTGTCAGTGGGTTCCGCAGAACAGGAATATGGCCTCTTTATCGGTCAGCCCTTGACAACGACATGGGCCCAAGTGAGGGCTATGTTGTTGAAGATGATGTTGCAACTCCTACAACTAAAGATGAACCAATCACAATGGAAACTAAAGACGATGTTATGGCAGCAGAGACATGCTTGCATCTTCTTGGTTACAATGAGGATGTAATAGATGGTTTTGTGGGGGAATATGATGCAAGGGAAGTGGCAAGTGGTGTTGCGGCAGAATGCAATGGGGGTGATGAAGCTACAACACACATTCAACTAGAAATCCAACAAGTTTTAGTAGATTTCCAACCAGAAGTTCAATCAGTTATTGCACCCTCCATTGAAGATACAGCCACTACATCAACAGGCCTGAGTTTTCCAACTCAAGTTAGCCAACCAGAATGGATGCATGAAGCAGCCACAAATCTTGGAGTGCAAATAAATCCAACTGAGGAAGAATTTAGCCTCTCTATGCCTTCCCCACCACACGTTGATCCAGCTGAAGTAATACATTACTTCACTAATGCAAGGAGTTGGCAAGAGCATAGTGATGGTCAAAGTGAAGATGACAATGCTATTAGTGAGAAAGAAGTTGAGCTTGTGCCATGCACCCCACATGATGGATCGCAAACAACAAGACCAATCAGAAAATTCTTGAAACTTCCAGTGCAGAGGGTGCAAGGAACATCACAGAGAGGTCATTCGAGAGTGCTTCGCCTTAGTAGGGGGTCCCAAGTACTAACATCTGATGCCTTCATTGAATTTTTCAGCCAACAAGAGGTAGAGAAGAAAAGGAAAGAGGAGTTGTAGCAATGTAAGAAGGAGTAGATGTTGCAGAGAAAGGCAGACCGTGAAGCAAAAGCAATTATAAAGGAAGCAGCAAGGGCTAAGAAGAAAGCAAGGAAAGCGATAGAAGATGAGTACAAAATGATAAGAATGCAAGAGAAATCCATTCGACAGGAGCAGGCCAAGGCTAAACTTCTACAAAAGGAAGCAGAAAAGAAAGAAAAACAAGCAGAGAAGAGAAAACGTAAGTCAACAGTGGGGGATCCTATACCCACCCATCATCCTATCTTGCTTGATATGATGAGCATTTTGAGACCAGCCTTTATAGCCATCAACAATATGCAGGTTGGAAGTGGCTCACAACAAATGGGATTGATTGTTGATGCAAGCCTCAAATAGCAACATGCCTTCAAGGAGGTATTAACCAAATATCACCTCCTCCAAGTGGACCTGACTCAGCTACTGGCAGATATATCACACCGCCACCTTTTCCTAGAAATATGGACAGTTGATGATAATGATTATAACTGTGATATGATTATAAGATGTGATAATGCTGATGTAGTTATATTTCAAGTATGTTCGAGCAATGTTTTTCTCTCGCACCACCCAATCAATTATTGCAGTTTGAATCAAAATATAACTATGATATGATTATAAAATGTCCTAATGTTGTTGTTTGTTATTGGAACCTAAAATTTCTATGCCTTCTATGTTTGATGATGGTTTCAACCTTCTATTTTCTATGTTCTCACTAATTACACTATGTTTCACTCTTTGTCAATAACAAATAATCTCAAAACTTTGTTATGTAAACCCATACGCGTGGTTTGATGAAGGCATATGAAGACAATGATATACTCTTATCAATTATCAGTATCAAAAATTAATGGAACTACATGTTAATTATCAGATTAATTATATATATACACATAGACACACACACACATATATATATAGCTATATATGTACATACATATATGCATAACCATATATATGTATGTACAAATATACCTATCAATATATATATATGTATATACATGCAGACATATAATTAATCTAATACTAACTAATCTCATAATTACTGTATACTATTGCTCATTTCATCTAACTTACAGCCATATATATAAAAATACACATTTTTTCAGTATTACTAGGTCATTGCCAAAGTAAATTCATAGACTTTACCTGTCATTAACGTTGAATGTCTTCTGTTGATTGCGGATAAATCCTCGCATTCTTTCCATTAAGAGACCAATGCCAATAAATATATTCCTTGAATGAAATAAGCATCTAATTAGAAAAGTATTCATTTAAGAACATGTGTATGCCAGAAAATGTAAACATATCAAGAAGCATTCAGAGAAAAATGTCCCTATAGAGTTTGTTGTGTTAACAAACATAGCTTTGTTGGTATGTTGATAATCCACATGCTTGTTTCACCTCTCCACGCTCCTGCTTTCCTACAAAATAATTGTAATAAATGGGGGTAGTACTCGGTACTCATAACATTCCCACATCAAATCATCCTTACAATATTGCACGCACAACAATAAGAGTTTTGATTGGAGCATTAAAATCCACAATGTTTTGATCCTTGGTATGAAGCTGAAAATAATAGTGTGTATTACATATGATGGCACCATATATGGCAGAGTGCAATAGAATGGACATATATATACATATATATGTATATGTATACATGTATATCTATATGCATATACATGTACATCTATATAAATATGCATATATTTAGTGACAACTGTTGCATGAATTTATTTGAGAGTGTGTATTGTGCAAATACTTCCTGCCACAACTTTCAATAAATATATGTATATCTATATAAAGATACATGTATATACATATACATTCATACATACATATGCATATACATGTGTATATATATTTGTATATACATGTACATGTATATGTAACTATATATACAAATAGGTAATCTAATTATTGAAACTAATAAAATAAGTGGAAAATAATGTATTGCTAAAAATAATGTAGACACTGAGTTCATAAATATAAAAGAGTATATTGAACAATGAAACAGACAACATAAATGTAAATCAGGTATACTGATAAATAAAAACATGAATTTACTTATTCTGAGTGTACCAACATGAATAAGCTTCCTTTTAAGAGGAATGTGCAGAAGTTGCCTTAGTAAGCTCTAAAGTTTGCAGAGGATATTCAGTGAAAGCAGGGGGGAATTCATAATCAAAATGACAGTGGGAATTCCCTCTTAAAAAATCATTCGAATGGGTAAATTGAAATGTGGTGGGTGAGTTTCAAATTTGAATTTTTTGTGGAAAACAATCTATCATTTCATTTTGCAGTGACCATCTATGCCTGAGTTTTGTAGAGGATATGCTATGAAAGCATATGCAAATTCGTAGTGAAAATGACACTGGAAATTGCCTCTTATAAAATCATTAAAATGTGTATATTGAATGCATTGAATTGTGGTGATTGACTTTCACATTTGAATTTTCCTGCCAAACAATGGTGTGTTGAATGAAAAATTGCCTATTACCAATTATCATTTCACCTATTTCAAGTTACGTTTGTATGGGGGCCCCATCAAAATATCACGTGGGTCCGTTAGGAGGTGGTCCCTTCACCATCAACCTCATCACATTAAAATATTCTCCATGTGCCCCATATTCCTTCATCAAACCATGCATATGAGTTAACCAAGTACCCCTTAAGCCTTCATCAAACAATGCGTACATGTTAACTTAACCACAGGTTGCTGGGCAACTTTAAGCCCTAAAGTGTTCATCTCCCATGGTTTCCTTCCTCATTTACACCATTATTATTCATATAAGATTATACATATATATACATATAATCTGATATATATATACATATATATATATATATATATATATATATATATATATATATCAGATTACATATGTATAGTCTTATATAGATATAGGTATACCACCCATCAGATTATACATATTTTAGAATTCAATTCTCCAAATTGTTTCTATTATATGATTTAGATTTCATTTACATGGTTATGAATACAATTATATGCATAAATTAAACCATTTAGTGGATTAGATGAGTAGTGATTTAGATTACACAGTGCAGCCATTACAACTTGGACATTGTTTGCTTAATTTCATCTGGTCACATATATTATGTGAAACTATTGAAAAGTAACATATAATAGTTTACTACACTTTTCACAGTTAAACCAAAATAAAAAAATTACCCAAGTTTTAGAATTCAACAGGAAACCATCATAATTCTGGATTTATACTTGTGGAAATTTTTGAGAAAATTCATTTGTTATAGAGTCCTCACAGTCTGCATTGCTAGTTTCGTCTATGTAAGGAAGAGATATGTTTCTATGGAAGCTTCTTTATTAGATAACAATGTAGTGGTCTAGAAAAACTAAAGCAGCTTCAATGAAAATTATCTAGTTCACTTGATGAAGAAAAAGATCTTTTGAAATTTTAACATGCTCCACTTCATTAGAAAACAATGGTATGTTAACATTATTTATTTCCCTCCTCTCATCTGGTGGATTACTCAAAGGAGGTATACCTAGATTACATTAATTAGCATTGATTAAGGCTAAATCTGAAAGCTTGGTGCACTGCTTAACCTATTAAACTATTGCCAAGTGGCAGCATGAGTTTGGTCCAATATTTTATTTAATTTTCTCTCAAATATTTACCAATAATTTAAGATACAAATTTCTGGGAAACTGTGGACTGTTCTGTATAGATCTCAGAGTCATTGCTGGTCCATCCAAAATGAAATTAGAAACAAATATTTCGATAAAGTGGACTATTCTGATGTTGCAGTGTAACTGTGTAAGTGAGAAACAAGTAATATGATGTCTACCAATCAACCAAATTAGACCAGATTTAATCAAAACCCAAGTGAGTGCTACCAAAGGAGAATCATCATTTGAAGTGGTTCATATTGTGGATGATGGGGCTTGTGACTCATGATTTTATGGAATGGTATTAGTAGGCCTTAAATCAAAACCTCAAGCCATGAGGCGTAATGATTTCTCATCATTATCACTTATACAGTGGGATGGAGGAAGGATGGGAAAAATAATGCAATTAATGAAAGGGTCAAAAGGAGACATTGACATGGAGACCTATGCAAAGTTTGGGAAGGTAAACGGTTTGGAGAAGGGACAACCGAGCAGTCTGAGGAAGGTCGAGAGCTTCCAGACTGGCGAGAGGGGATTTTAGAATAATGTCAACAGAAATCATAGCGCTCAAACATTGATGACACCCAGAAAAACCACTGTTGAAAAAGCAATCTTGCAGGTGAAGAGAGGTGGAGACGTTTTTTGCAGCTCCATATAAATTAATTGGTAGCACTCACGTGGGTTTTGAATAAATGTTTAAATTTCATATAATAATTCACGAGGGTTCACTTGTCTACCAGTCGCCAGTCACATGTAAATATAAATAATTACAGTCAAACCCTTAATGGCATACAAAGAAATGAGTTTTAAAAACCCAAAATGCACTCAAACACCGTCGAACCCAACGAAATTCCACTTTTAAACAAGCAATCTTGCAGGTGAACAGAGGTGGAGACATTTTATGCAGCTCTATATAAGATAAAATGAAAAAATCTTTGAAGATTAAGTATCCTATTATATACCCAATAAATTTCATGATGATACTTGGTCAAAATTCTGTCAATGTCCTGTTTAAATCACATTACATGTGATTACTTCATAGAATAATGTCAAAAAAAGGCATAGCAGTTAAAAAGTTGATGACGTAGACAGAATAATTCATGAGGGTTCATTTTTCTACCAGTCGGCAGTCACATGTACAAAAAAATGATTACATTCAAACCCTTCATGCCATACACAGAAATGATTTTAAAAGACGCCAAAATGCACTCAAACACCGTCCAACCCAACAAAATTCCACTGTTAAACAAGCAATCTTGTAGGTGAAGAGAGGTAGAGACGTTACCTGCAACCAAAGGTCGTCATCGTGGTCGCTGAGCCAAAGTCGGTGGCGGGAGAGAGGAACCGTGGTCGCGGCGGGGAACATTCTGGAAAGAAACCGTGAGAGATGAAGACTTTAGGGCTTAAAGCTGCCCAGCAACCCGCAGTTAAGTTAACACGTACGCGTGGTTTGATGAAGGCTTAAGGGGTACGTGGTTAACTCATATGCATGGTTTGATGAAGGAATATGGGGCATGTGGAGAACATTTTAATGTGATGAGGTTGATGGTAAAGGGGCCACCTCCTAACAGACCCACGTGATATTTTGATGGGCCCCCCATACAAACGTGACTTGAAATAGGTGAAATGATAATTGGTAATAGGCAAATTTTTTTTTTTTTTGGATTTGTAATGAACGGGTATAGGCGAAATAGTGAAGATGTAGGGGACGGTGGTAAAAAAACCCTTTTTGACCACCTTTCATTTTACGACTTCCACAAGACGTGTTTGAAATACCCAGAAGCCAAATTTTTCTTTTTAAGGTCCTAACTCGATTACGAAGAAGTCCAAAAAAAAAATTGAAATCGGGCCTATTTTGCACTCTACACGAATGTGTGAAGTTAGCCCTAACAGCTACTGGTACGTTTCCCCTATTTATGTTTGGAAAACAATAATATTAAGAGTGAAGTTAGTAATACTATCTCAATAGAATAATAGGGATAATATATCGTAGGTATAACTATTATGAATGACATAAATTTTAGAAAGGGGTACTTAATGAGGGCGATCGATTATATCATAAATAAAATAAATAGCATTTATTTTTTACTTATTTTTTGTGTTTTTCATATAAGTAAATAAAATAATTAAATAAATAAAATGTATGATTTTATTTTTTTCATGAACATGTTTACATGTATGTAGTAATTTAAATTATTTTTAAAACTTGATCTTTTTATACATATATAAATAATTATATCAAGGGAGGAAGATGTTAACAAAAACTTTTATCTTTATATGCAACTCTTAGGATGATGGGAGATAATGGTCGACTATCGCAGGTAGCAGAGGCTAGGGTTCTTCCTGAACTGAACCTGGGGGGGAGGCTTCTAAGGGGAAGCTCAACGGTCCTCTAAACAATGGTTTGCGTAGTGGAGAAAATGCGGAGAGAGGATGAACAAAGACCTTTATGCAGGCTTCCGGACAGAAGACTTCAAGGCGGCAAGCAGAGAAAAGATTTGAGTGTGGTGAGGGCAATGTCGAGTTGAGTTCTAGACCAAATGCAAGGGGAAGTCAGGCAGGGGGTGGGAAAGCTCGTCCGGAGCCTCTCCATCAGATGTCTGGGAAATCAAATGCAGATGCTAAGGCCAATCAACCGGCGGTTTTTTTGCAAGAAGAGCTTGAGGCAGAGGTTTTGCACAATATTGATGTTTTTTCTCATCTAGGACTAATAGGACATTTCAATCATTTTTGGCCCCGACTATGTGACTTGCATAAATGGATTTTTGAGCATTGGGAACCCATTGTAGATAGTTGTATCCAAATCTACCTAGCTGCTAGAGGTTTTTTTATTGTGGTGTTTGAAACTATGGTTGATAGAAATAAAGTTTTGTGTGATTACTTCTAGAGTTGGGAGGAGAAATTTGTGTTGTCTTTGAAGCCTTGGCATCTGGCTTTCAACCCTGCATTAGAGACTTTTGATAAAGTCCCTTTGTGGGTAAGACTCCCAAACTTACCTCTACATTTTTGGTTTGAGTCATGCTTAGAGGCTATAGGAAACTCTTTAGGGGATTTTTTGATGGTTGATGAGGGTTTTTCAAATCTTTTGCACTCCACCTATGCCACGATTTTGGTGTAGATGAAAGTATCAAAGAAACTTCTAGAAGAGATCTCAATCAAAACCTCTAAAGGATGTTGGGTACAACCCTTGGACTATGAAGGGGTGCCATTCCATTGCAAGAGGCTTCCAAACTAGCCATATTGTTGCACACTGTGCAAAACCCAGATGGACTAAACCATCTACTTGGCGGCAAGATGTCTCATGTAGGATGTTGTGCAGTTGAAAAGCAGGGTGGCAATATGGAAAAATAGGCTAAGGTTACTTATGAGGCGGTGGGAAAATCTGTTTTGCCTCAGACAAATAGGGATTCAGATTTGTTGGGGGGGACAGGTCTAGCTGAGGTGCCCAGCATGAAAGATGTTGATGAAGGGAAAGCTTTTGAAGGGAAAGCAGCAGAAACTCATCATGGAGCTAAAACTCTGGAATGTAGGGAGAAATCAGGCCTAGCAAAGACGAAGGAAAAAGGGGTAAGTAGTGGAGCTTGGAGGAAGGGCAGAATGAGAAACCAATGGAGGAAGAATCATGGATGCAACATAAAGCATCTGAGACTTGGTAGAAGGAGGAGGCAGAAATGGCGAATGATGGGCTTGCAACGAAGGGAAGGGAATGGAAAAAGGAGGCTACAAAGGTGGAGGATGGATGGCAAGTCATCAAGGGGAGGAAAGACAAGAATTTTAAGAGGAAAAGCTTTGCTATGGTCCTCCAGTCTCAAACCAAGGGAAGGCCAAGTTGCAAATCAAAATTGTAGACTTGTTAAAAGATTTTGTTTCAAATTCTTTTGGCTATATTTGTAACATTGTGGTGTTTGTTGTTCTGGTGTGGATTCCTTCGTTTGTTTCTCTTTTTGGTGAGAGCCAAGAGAATATGTTGTAATCTCTTTTTTTAACTTAAATAAAATAAACAATTATCACCGATCAAAAAAAAAAACTTTTGTCTTTAAACTTAAACTTGAAAAATTATTTACAAATCAAAGTATATGTTTTTATAACATATTATATTAAAATATTTTTAAAAAATAAAATAAAATTATTGAAGTAGAGATTGATATTTTTTTAAACATAAATTAAAATTTACATTCAAAAGTAAAATAGTTCTTCTTAAATAAAAAATTGAGTAAATTAAATTAAATTACTATTATGTAAGTACAAATACTTCTTCAAATAAAAATAAAATCAATAATATAAATAAAATAAAATAGTTTAAAAATAACTGTAAAATGAAGTATAATAAAAAAATAAAACACAAGATGAATAAAATAAAATAATCCTTAAACAATTTTAAAGTAAAGACAAATAACTCTTAAAGAAAATAAAATAATTCAATTGGATATGGCTAAGTGTTTTTTAATATCTAGATGCACTTAAAGACATTTTAATTTCTCTAGGTTAATAAAATGGTATGTCTATAATTTTATATATAGTAAGAATTAAATTGTGTTTAATTTTTCCAATTAATAGATTTTGGTATTTAATGTCAAATTATGATTAATTATAACATTTGAATAGGGATATTTAATTTTATGATTGGAGAATGAATGTGGTTTGATAAAGATAAAATTAGTCTAAATATTTCAAACAATATACTTATAGTTTAGTGTAATTTGAGTACAAACTAATATTTGAGATTTTTGTGTAGTTTTGTTGATTTTTGTATTTTCATGTTAAGTTATGAAAGTAAATATAGTAGGTAGAGATAATTGCTCTATGATTGAATAATTAATGTTGTTTGATAAAGAATATGTCCTTGATTGTTATTACCCTACTCAAAATGTTTTTTTTTAGTGAAATGTCTTGAATTATGTGCTAAATATCTATGATGTCACCAATTTTGACATTATGGGTTTGGATCTACTCTACAATCATGTATTTATTCTATGTGCATGGATTTGACCTTGCTTAGTGTATATTTCTAATTTATAACTCACTTGAATTATATTTGTTTTCTTTACTATTTTTAAATATTTGGAGGTTCCTAATATTTGCAAATACCTTGGAAATATTATCATCATATCAAAATGAATCATTTTCACCTAGGTCAACTCTAAAGATGTGTGTAAAATATCAAAGACATGTATAGAATTTAAAAATAATCATAGAAGGATTGTCATTATATTGCAAGGGGACCTTAGAAGTCAACCCCAAAAATGTGTGTTAAAGATCAAAGACTATAGACAAGCACCTAAGAATAATGAATTTAAATTTTTTATTCCTTTTAATGCACTAAACATAAGTGTTTCATTACTAATAATGCTAAGAGACATAATTGTAGTGATAAAAAAAAGGATGAGTTGTAATGATGCATGAGTATTTTAATAAAATCCTTTTAACTTCAATTTAATAGCCATTTACATGTCAAACCATTAATATTTAATGATAAACATAATGATTGATCATTATTAAAAAAAAAATTATGCGCTTGTGAAGGCCAAAACCATCATCACCAACCAAATACATTTATAGTTAGTTTTAAGCCAGATTTATTGGTACACTCTATGGGGTACCTTTTCACGCTTGTGTATTATTTGAAAATAGTGCAAACAAATTGATAAAGCAATCTAAAATTCATAACACACATATCTGCTTCAAGGGATTTCTATGTTTCTATGAGGGGATATGGATACTCCCATCAGCCTTGTGAGTACCTGCAGATAGATGGCCTTTCAAGGCACAATTATGGAGCTCTGGTTGAAGTGAATCATGGTGGAACTAGATTTTATGTTGATTGGAGCAGTTAAACTCATCCTCGATTGAGAATTTTTGGTGTCGAACAAGTGGCATAGAGTTGATTTAGACATATCCTCATGCTTCATGGTGGCACTACTAGAAATACACACTCTGAAAGTAAAGGTGGTGGAAATGACATGCAAGCTTTTTATACCTGTAATTTTAGGTGAGTTGGAAGTGGTGATGGATTTTGTCTCCTTTGGTCTTGGTATTCCTAGGCCTCGTGACTTGAAGCATCCTTTGGTGTTGGGTGAGGAATTAGCCTTCTTCCCCTTCATTTTGGATATCAAAGTTGAGGCATTGCATGAACATAGAGAGCAGGCAAAGGTGGTAGTATGATTCTTGAGGAAAATGTTGCACATTGAACCGGTCCAAGACTTTGAATGGGTCAAAATTTAATTAATTATATTCAAGAAATTGGTAATATATAGTCCAATTTTCTCTACAAGGTTTGAACTCTATTCTTTTGAACATAAGAAAAAATTTCTAGTTACTTATGGCTGGTTAGGTGTTTGGGTTTTGAATTTCTAAAGACAATGTTGAGCACCATGAATTTTGAGCAGTCACTTCAGACTGCATGTTGTGTTGTAGGCGGTAACTTGTAGATATTTTTTTCTATTTTTTCCCTTGATGGGTCATGATTGCAACCAGTTTTGTTTTGAATTTAAAGCTAAATTTGCAGTCCAATGGGATCAACATTCTCCCCTAGCATAGATGCTTGGAATTCATAAGCATGTATTTCAATTTTAAGATTAATATAAATAGTTTAGACCTTTGACCTTTTATCAAAAAGAAAAATATTTTATAGTTATTTGCATGTTGTATATTATTTGTTTTATTGCTATGAAAAATAAAATAGTTTGTAATGTAAAAGTTAAAGTAAACTAGCATACCCATCTTTAGAAAAATCCAATACATAACCTGTACCTAGAGAATAATATTTGAGATATTTTACATAGATTTTTATAAAGATAGGTATACTAGTTTTATTTACTTAAGAGTTATTTTATTTTATTTTATCTACTTAATAACTATTTCATAGTTAATTTAATTGAATTTTTTAATTTTACCTTATAACTATTTAAGAATCATCTTACTTTGATTTACTTTAAAAGAGTTAATTTAAAGTTAAAATATATGTGTGTGTGGGTGCTATTTTTTAGGCTACTTTAACATGGTCACACATTTACACGCCAATACTTGTTTCCATTGTAATTACACCTCTTGATTTAATACTTTACTTTTTATTTATTTTTATTTTATTTTTTTTAAATTCTTTCAATTTTTTCTTGTGCTAGCATACCTTTCTTCAATCCCCAATTCCTTGCACCTTAGAAGCCCTCAAATCCTAGCAACTTTATACATTTTTGGACCTAGGCATTTCTGGATTCAATAAATCTCATACTAAATCTAAATTCTAACCCCTAACGGTGCTCTGACAAGGCAATGATGGTGGCGTATGAAGGGACCATCTCGGGACAACTATAAGCCATCATGGATTTTCTATTATAACCCTTACCTCCCTCCTTGATCCTTGGTTTTTTCTCTATTGTTTCCTTTATTTCGTTATATTATTTTTTATTAGGTGAAAAGCAAGTTTTCAAGGGACTTGAAACCCTTTACAACCAAAAATGGAGCTATAAAAAGAATAGCCTACAGCCAGCCAAAAACCAGCTCCCAAGCAAGACACTTCAAGATTTACATTTAGAACTATTCTTGTGGGAGTGGAGAGTCATGTCAAAAGAAGGCCTAGAGAATTTTTCTTTCTTTCCCTTTATAGTTATCCAGCCTTCTTCTACTTGCGCTGCCTTGATATGCCAAGCCGACATACTACTATCCTGAAGAAAATTGTATGTAGCCATTATCTTAGAGATTTCATCAATATTTCTTCCTGCAGGCAATGTCTTATTAGAAAAGCTACCAGTAATGGCAGCCAGAAACCCAATCTCTCGCTCATTTAGTGCACTGTGTATGTTTTTTCTTCATCATCTTGTTTGTTTTATCTTTTCATGAATGATTTCACTATAAAGCCTCCTTGCCGTCACATTGCATTTATCGGTACAAGAAATCAATGGATGAAACGGTCCATTATTCAAACAACCCCCCAGGGGTTTTCCGGTTAATGGCTCCTTAAGTCCTTCAAGTGGCTCAAGCGATGATGCCCATTCGTTCAAGGATATCATCGTGGAAGTTGGTAGAAGCATGATTCTAAAGATGGTGCACTTCATAACCATTGATGATGGAGATTGCATCAAATCCCCCAATCTAAAAGTGACAATGGTAAGTGCCCTCCCCAGTGCATAAAAATTCCATAATGATCCCTAATGAGGAAATGGCTTCAACCCTTGACAAAAAAGAATCTCATTTAAAAAATGTTTCTATCTTTTTTATTGTAAATTAGATTGTACAAAATCACCAACAAGGAAATACCTCGACCAATGGATGATTAATGTTTGGAATAAGAAGCTAGGGTTGCACCATTTTTTTAGTAGAATGATTCAAAGAGGTCTCCTTTTAATAGTTTTTAAAAGCAAGGAAATGCAAGAAAAAATTGTAAACAAAGAATTATGGTTGATGGGGAGTTCATTTTTTAGGGTCATATCATGGTCTCCAAATCTCCTACATGAGAAGGTGCATGCACTCTCCTATCCTAGATGGATAACCTTAAAAAACCTACCGCTCCTCTGGGCCTTCATCTCATGGATTGTGGCTAAATTTGGGAGGGTTCTTAGAATAGAGGAAACTAAGAATGTTGTCTCACCTCAATGCAAGGGTTTTAATGTCAATAACACCTGGTGTGGAAATCCCAGAGGAGGTTGAGGTGGAAACTAAAAGAGCCATCTTAACATATAAAATCTAACTTTTGAGGGGCATAAATGATTTCCTCTTTAAAAAAGAGGTTCACATAAGGAAAAACAACCCCATAATATAGAGTCAAGATAATTTTTTAAAAAGAAGTCCAAATAAACCTAACCCTAATATGCAATTCATCTCAGTCAAAAATGTAAAAAGAGACTTTGAGGGTAGTAATGACCCTATCGAGGATTCCCAAGAAAAGATAAACATGTTTGTTGAAAACATGAACAACATGGAAGAGGAAAGCAATAAGAACAATAATCTTAAAATTAACAAAAAATGAGAACATCCATTACTCAAGGAGGAGGATTTAATCTCAAGGAGAAATATGTTGTTTAATGGTGAAAGAAAAGATGGAGATAGCTCTTGCATTGCTATCTTGAATCCTCCTCCACCAAGGATTAAGAAGGTTGAAGAAGGAAAAAGGGCACCCATAACGAGGATTGATACCTCTACCGAGATTGGATCTAAACCCTTGGGCCACAAGAAAAATTCTCAAGAGTTAGTTATGGATAGGATTAAGAAAAAAATTGCTATTAACAACCAAATCATAAGTGAATCAAGAATAGAAAGATTAAGCCCTAGTTTTAAAGAGGATTCTCCCTCTAAAAGAAAAAAATGAAGTTAATAAATTTAATATCCAAACCAAGTTATGGGTGGTAAAATTACTAAAAGTAAAGGCTCTTTGGAATTGGATCCAAACCCCCCAAGAACCTTCCACCAAAATTCAAAACATAAAATTCTGATCTTAGACCCAAAATCGGTGATAGAAAATAGCAAAGAGGATAAATGCATAAATGAAGGGTTTATTGAGGGTTGTTTGGACCTAGGTGCAAGCAAGAAAGAAGATAAAATGAACTCAAGTGAGGAAAAAGTACACTACCTAGTTAAAAATATCTCTAATTAATCTCTAAACTCATAACCAAGAATTGAAAAATCTAGACACCAAAAAGCTTACTTCCTCAAACCTATCAATCTAGAATCAAGATAAACAAACCTTAAAGATTAATTTTGACCTGCTAGGAGGTGAAAGAAATTTGGTTAAAAATAATACTTGCAAAGAGGTATAATATTCAAGATTTGATAGACACCAAACCAAAAAAAAAGGAAATGGAACTTATGTGAATGAATGGCTTGGATAGAAAAAGAGGAAAGAAGACATAAACAAAAGGAAGAAGTTGTCCCCTATCTGAGAAAGAATACAAGAAATTGTGAGCTTCCTAAATTCTTTGAAGGGTTTAGGAACATAGAGGAGGAAGCACAAGAAATAGATGTAAATGAATCTTAATTGCATCGCATGGAACATCTGGGGATTGGAATCCCTATCTGTAAGTATTGTATTAGAAGGTTTCTAAATCAAGAAAGGTTTAAAGATGTTGTAATGGTCCAAGAAGTCAAAGTAGTAAGTTATGCTCTTGAAACTAACCTAAATTTCATATTGAATGATGTATCCTTCTTTGCAATTGTAGAGGACAGGGACCAGATGCTCGAGGACTTTAGGTCATGAGAGTCTAAAAAAATAGGCTACCTGAATCAACCTCAAGCTAGATGAATGAATTCGAAAGGTTTAGGGTCTTAGGGGTTGAAAAGGAAGAGCAATCAACTCGTTGCTATCCTTTTGCTAACCCGAATGTTTCAAGGGATTAGGAGAGTTGGCTTTCAAGGTTCAAACTATAACTCGAACATCCCACTACCAGAAGACTATAGTGCGGGTCATGAACTCCAACACGACGCGCTAGGGTCTCAGGGACATGGTAGCATCCGTACAGATAGAGTGTAAAGTATCTAGTATAGAACACCAAAAACCTACTATCTACCTAATTAACAAGGTTTTATGCTACAATAGAGATAGAAAATGTAGAAATAATAGAAATAATAAGACAAATATTTTAACAATACTAAGCTACCTAGATTTGACAAGAAAAAGGTGGTAGAAATAGACCTTCTAACCCACGAGTTGAGGCCTTTAAGAACTCTGCCTCATGAACAACTTGCACACACAAGAACAAGAAACTGTTGGGGTTGTGTTTAGAGGATTGCCTCAATCATTCCCCCACTTTGGTGTTTCCACCTCCATGGACAACCAAATAGCAATGATTATAGAAAGATGATAAAGAAGTACATAGAAACAAAAATACCAAGCAATACTCAAAAAACAATATACTACTATGCAAGTAGATAATGAAAAATTAGATGGAAATGAATGGATATCACCTTCTCAACCATGTGCTCTCAATTGCAAATGGAGGAAGACATGAGCTCACAAGCCCTCCAAAGCCAATGTTGTCACAACAACAAAGAGGAGGAGCCAAAAAAGTAGTAATTTGTAGCTATGATGGTGGTGGTGTAATGTGAAGGAGCTAAAAGTGATTGTGTGTGATCAAGAATCCATCAAGAAGTGTGTCCAAGATCGAAGAAGTGTGAAGAAGATGGAATGAATGAAAGAATAGGCAATTTGAATGAAATAATGAGGCAAAAATCCCATTTGAAGTCAATCAAAAGAGCGAAAAACATTACACTTTACGTCCAATGGAGGAGTGTAATGCCTTTGTTGATTCCATAGGCAAGAATCCTATTAGGATATAAGTGCACCACATGGACATTCGCTCATTGTGCTAGCGTCCCCAATAGAAATTCCCCCACTGACACACAAATGAGTTGCCAAGTGGATGGAAAATGGAAGCGAATGTGGAAAATACATCATCGAAATTGCATTTTCCAAGGTAAGGGGTGCAAATTCATTCCATTTCATTTTTCCCCCACTTTAGCAAGCATAAGTGTTAGCGAATGCATTGGTAAAGTAGAGTAGAAGCTAGAAAACATATACCTTAATCATCGAGGAAGTAGACCGCAATCAAGCAAACTCAAGTGCAAGAGAGAAAGAGATGGTTCCACAGGTACTCAGTCTTCTAGAAATTTGAACAAAGCAACATAGGTGCTTGGTCCTATGAAAGGTGAACAAAAAGGATTTGTAGGTTCTTAGTCCCATAGAAGATGAACAAAGGGTTCTATAGGTGTTTGGTCTTGCAAAGGAGGCACCACAAATGCTCATTCCTAAGGGAGGCTAGATATGAAAGGATCTGTAGAGTCTAATGAGCCCTTATAGGTGCTCAGTCCTACAAGGAAAGCTTGATAATAAAATCAGCTTCATAGGTGTTTGGTCGTGCAAAGCAACATGTTAATCTATAGAAAAAGCATGTTAGGCAAACAAAAGTTATGCAGACAGACAAACAGTCATATCACAAAACAAGTTTAAGCAGAAGCTTTCAAAGGGGTCCCTTAAGAACCCTTCAAAAGAGAAAGGGGTCCACTCAAGGGATGCTCTGTTTGAAGAGCGGTGATTTTTTTGGAAATGATCCTGTCGTCAAGGAATCCTTTTGAAATATTCTCTCTCATCAAGGAATTTGAAAAACAAGAATGGCCTCCTCAAAGGAAAATTCTTAATTCTTTTTGCTATGAATTTGATTTTAAAAGAGAAATTTGTTAAGGGGATCCTTATTAAAAGATGTGATTTTTGAAAAATGTAAAGATTTCTACCAAGGGATTGGTTGGCCACTTAATACACCTTATTGAAAACCATAGAGGTAGGAGCCCCCCTTAGGATGGTGTGAGTGAATTGAAGGAGCATGTGGCATCCTAAGAAAAGGAAGGACATGCAGAGATGTTGTGGCCCACAATACATGACAAGATGTAGATGTGGAAATGTTGTCGCACATGTGAGGGACAACACATAGGAACCACAACATCAAGAAGCAAGCAAAGAAGAGAGAAAGATAAAAAGAGAAGAAGAAATCAAGAGACATGGGGATCTAATAAAATTTTGAGGTTAGAACTACTCATAGATATAGATAGATAGATATAATATACGTATGTGTAAGATTCAAAAGTGAAAAATATCTAAGACCAAAGTAGCAACCACTCTACAAAAGATCTAAGCCCAAATTTCAAATCTAGACAAGAGAGGACAAATGATAAAAGAGAACAAACAAGAATGAAAGCATAAAATAAAACTCCCTTATCAAAGTTGATTATCTCCCTTGCTTCTCCATTCTTTCTCAAGTAGTAAATCTTTGTCTTCATATTTTGAAGTGTTGAAATACTTGCAAATGACAATGACAAGATAGCATGAACTTTGGAGAAATTGGGTTGTAAAGACAAAATGGAAGAGAACACCTTTTATAGAAAATATTTCAAATGGATGAACAAGATCAATCTTCTAGAAAGATGCCAAGATCAACGGTGGAGGATTCATGCACCAAAAGTGGTGGGCTAGGGATGACTAAGGATAGACGGTCAAGTTTGAAAGAAGACCAAAGAGAATCAACAATCAAGATTTGAAATGAGAAAGTGGAGGGAAAGTAGTGAAGAAAATTAAATTATTTAATTTGGGAGAGCATGTGAGCCATTAAATAATAATTTTTAATTGAAGAAGGGAATCTTGACAATTAAATCATATTATTATTAAATTTGGGAGAGAAAGTGGAGGAATAAAATAATTTATTTAATTCATGGAAGGCATCTTGACCATATCTTAAATTTGGTAAAAGATAATGGAGGAATAAATAATCATTTTAGATTATTTATTTATGGAGGAAGGGAAAATGAATATTTAATTTAAATGATTATGCAACCATTTAAATTAAATATAAAAGAAAATGGCAAAAGGGAATTAAATAATTAAGGTAGATTAATTATTTAATAGAGGGAAAGTGGAGTGAGGGAGTTAAATAATTTCAATAATTATTTAACCAAGGAAGGACGAAAAGGATTAGTGAATAGAAAAATAATTAAAAATAATTATTTAACTATAGACGAATAATGACAAGCGAACAATTAAATAAATGATAATTTATTTAATTATAGAGGGAAAGGGTGTTAGCAACACAATTATTTAATTGATCAAAGTAGAGCAAAGACAAGAAAATGAATTAATTAAATGATTAACATTATTTAATTAATAGAGGAATGTGATCAAAGAGAATATTTAAATAATTAAAACTATTTAATTATGCAGGGGAGAAGACCAAGACAATGGAAAAATGATGCTCGCAAAACAAGACATTTTTTAGTGTCTACATTTTTCCCCTCTTTGACATATTGTGATTTGAGTGTTGTATCAAAGAATAAAGAAGAAAATCAAGTTTAGATCATGCCCTAGCATGCCTTGGTGAAGGTGGGATAAACCTAATGCCCCCTCGAAAAAAATTTCAAATTTTCAAAAAAATTGAGAAATTATTCTAAAAAGCCACTTTGATGCACTAACAAGAGAAGAATTTAGCTTGCGGGCCATCAAGATGATTGTGAAAAGGAAAGGTGAGAGTGCAAAGAAGGTGGATGTTAGTCAAGAGAAGACAGATATTAGTGTGGAGTTAGTCAAATGAAAAGGGATGGACATTCTTGCTTAATAGATGTCAACTTGCATGTTTATCATCATCAGGCATCAAAATTGTTGCAAATGGAGAGAAAAAACCATGGTATGAGATAGACCAAGGTATGCAAGGTGACCATTTGCAAAAGGACAAATAGTAAAAAATACAAGGAATGCCATGACTCATACTAGGAGCCTAGTTGCCTCAGTCTTTTTGCCAAGACAAACCATAGACAACAAGTAAAGAAAAGAGATCATGATCCATCATTGCTCCTCTAAATCCTTGATAGGACATCTTTGAGGTAGCTGGTAACATGACCAAAAACCAAAAAGATAAGACAAACTCAGACCAACAAAGTGTTTGCTAAAGAGATCATGTTTGCTAATAGGATTGACAAGATTGATTGATATGATTAATTAGGTTTAGTTTTTAGACAACCGAGATGACCTCTTTTTCTATGTATAAATAAATAAATAATTTTCACTTATAAAATGAATTTTTTTAACCATTTGTATAGAAATTATAAAATCAATTATTTCTAGTATTGTAGATTTTATCTCATTAATAATTTGTTGTAACAAACAATAATTCATCCTTTATAACATCACGAAGTTAATATCTTCCTCTAAATATTAGATGCTCCTTTTAAAAAAAATACTCAAAAATTAAAAAAAAATTAAATGAACTAAATTTCATGGAACTACCCATAGATTAAAAACAAGAGCAATAATCTCCTTTATAACATTTAATCTTAAGAAAATTACATAAGATGTGGCATAAAGTATTAAAAAATTAAATTCTTATTTTAGAATTATTTCAAAAGACTTCCATTGTAGAAAACTTCAAACAATATTTTTCATTATTACAGTTTTTCACATCAACCATTCACCACAAATTATTTTTCAAAAATAAATTCCAAGATTATATTCAGAAACTTTTAGAATGAAATTGAATACCAAAATATAATAGATTTCAAATAAGATAGGAAAATTCATCAAATACAAAATAACTCTACAAACCTATCGTCTGAAGCTCACTAAAAAATTATAAAGTAGTGTACTCGTAACTGGTAAAACTTGGCACAAGTTTGTTGGAAATATATGCCTCAATCATCACAGGCTGTAACCTCTACTGGAGCAAAGTCGGTATGACATCCATCATGTCTGGCCGACTAGCAGCTTTGATATATTGTGATTTGTACAGGTTGATGTGACCTAGCTTTTGTCTCACCGAATGTTCCTATCGCTATGACAGTTTATTCGTTATAACCTCTCATCGCTCGTGGAGATCTATGGCCGACAGGCCATTCAATCGGATAGTGGGGAGAGTCTTGGATGTTCGCTATGAGCTCTCAGCGATATGTATGTCTCACCGACAGGGTTTAATATGAAGTCTTCGAGGAAAGTCTTGGAGTTTTGGTATGACCTATATCGATAAGGAATGTCTCACCGACGATATTCACTCGGAGCAGCACAAAGGGTCTCAGTGTGAGGTCTTAGCGATGGGCAAAGGTCTTCCCGAATAGTAGTATGGTTTCGGAGTAACATATGAAAGCTCGGCGAAACCTTTTGGCAAAAGATATGTATTGCCAACCATTCGATGCTCGGTGAAACATATCGATCTCGGAGTAGAGTCTCAGTGAAGGACGATAGTCTTGGCGACTGCTAATGGTTTCAGTGTAACTTTATGTATCTCGATGAAACCTCTTGGCGAGTGGTAATTCTTGCTGATAGGAATTTTGAGATCATTGTGACTTTGAATATCGTTATGTGGTCTCACCAAAGAGTGATAGTCTTTCTGAATGGAAAACTCGTGTCTATGTGACTTGTGGAGCTTCGATATGATGTCTTAGCGAAAGCGATATGTCTTGGCGACATGGCGAAAGCTGACCGATAGCTCTCAGGACTCGATGTAACATCTTGCCAATAGGTAAACTCTTGGCGATATCGAATATGAAGTCTTTGGGCATCGAGGAGACACTTCTTGTGTCTCACCAACATGTCGATATAGTGTGAAGTTGTTTGATCGAGTGAGACTATCCTATGTGGCTCATTGTCGACCAATAGGAGAAGTTGAATGGGAACCATTGGAAGGCAGTTCGTTGTGACAATTTTGTGAGGAAGTTCGACAAATTGGGAATTCCATGAATATAGTTTGCAGTTGTAGATGCTCGAAGGTTTGATGGTTGTTTTGATCAATAGGTGTGTGAACAGTTCGAATTGTATCAGAGTGAATTCTATTCTATGTAGAGTGTAACGTGATGGTTGTTGTACAAGATTGATCATAGTGGAAGTTGTTGTAATATGACATCAGAAAGATAAGTCAGAACATTTGTATGTAATTTCCATTACTGTAATACAAAGTGATTTCTCTTGGTGTGGTGGGTTTTTCTCACGTAAGGGTTTTCCCACATATATCTGGTGTTCATGTGTGATTATCAAATACTCTGAACTTCTACTATCTACTTCTAGTGCATCTTAATTGAACTATAATTGAAAAATTAAAATTATATATGCATTCTTCCCTGAGGTATTGACGTTAGGAGAGTTGTTTCTGCATCTAGCTTTCCTTACAAGTGGTATCAGAGCCTGGCCAGTTGTGTTATCCTTGTGGGTATGTTGGGTTTTTTGTGTCAATTTTGTTCAGTGGGAGTCCTGTAGAAGTTTGTCAATTTCTAATTACAGATTGAGATGGCTAGCACATCAGGAAAGATTGAAATAGAGAAGTTCAATGGCAGCAATTTTGAGTTGTGGAAACTTAAGATGGAGGATCTCTTAGTGGATCTTGATCTATGGATTGTTGTGTCTGGAGTGAAACCTACAGGCATGAAGCAAGAAGATTGGGACCTTGCAGATAGAAATTCTAAGGGGCTAATAAGGCTCTGTTTGGTAGACTCTGTTCTTCTCAATGTGCATGAAGAGAAGACTGCCTCTTCCTTGTGGAAGAGACTGGCATCTATTTATCAGGGAAAGTCTTTGGTGAATAAACTGTTCTTGAGGAAGAAACTGTACTCTTTGACAATGTAGGAAGGAGGGTCTGTAGTTGATCATTTGAACACTTTTAACATGCTAATTGCTCAGTTAACATCTGTTGGTGTGAAGACTAAAGAAGAGGATCGATGTATGCTATTATTGTGTTCTTTGCCAGACTCATGGGATCATCTGGTGATGGCTATTGGGTGTACAACATTCAGTTTCAAGATGGAAGATGTTGTTGGTTCTTTGTTGTCAGAAGAAATGAGAAGGAAATCTTTTGAGATGGCGAAGGAAGCTCTTGTTGTCAGAGGAAGATCAAAAGAGAAAGGCAAGAAGAAGGACAAGAAGTCCAAATCGAAATCAAAGGGGAGATCAAAGTCTCCTGGCAAGAAGTCCAAGGTGAAGTGCTAGAACTATGGGAAACCTGGTCATGTCCGAAAGGATTGCAAAGAGGAGAAAAAGAAGAAGAAGAAGAAGAAGAAGAAGTATTCTTCGACACGACTTCATGATGCGCGTATGCCTTCATTACATCCTTGGATACACGCATCAAATGACCGGGCCGATTGATTCTCGAGCATCTTTTTCACACCATTCATAGAGACCGGGTTCACAAAGTATGAAGAATATGATGGTGGAAAGGTGTACTTGGCAAGTGATTCAACTTTGGAGATAGTTGGTCGTGGAAGAGTCAGAATACAATTTCCTGATGGCAGAGTAAAGGGAATTAATGATGTTATGCACATACCAGGTCTGGCTCAAAATTTACTATCTGTCAGTAAGTTGAATGATAGTGGAGTACAAGACATGTTCTCTAGGAATGACTGCAAGATGACAGGAGGTTCAATGGTGTTGGCTAGAGGTGCTCGAATTGGTACCCTGTACAAGCTGGATGCAATGTGTCGCTCAATGTAACAATGTCTCTGTAAAGTCACTGAAAGCTGCTCATGGAGGTAAAGAGGGAAATATCCCTAAATATGTAAACTCTATGGAAGTAAAACTTCTAGCAGAGAAGACTATGCTTTGGCATCATAGGCTAGGTCACATTGGAGAGAAAGGTTTAAAAACCTTGAAGAACAAAAACCTGGTTGAGGGACTTGAAGATTGTAATCTTGAATTTGAATTTTGTGAACACTGTATATATGGAAAACAACACTGTGTTTCATTTTATTCCAGTCCTCATAAATCTTCTGGTTTCCTAGATTATATTCATTCAGATGTATTTGGTCTAGTGGATGTTCCTTCTTGTCTAAATCAAGATACTATGTGTCGCTTCATTGATGATTATTCAAGAAGAGCATTTATTGTTTTTTGAAAAGTAAATTAGAAGTGTTCAATCGATTTAAGGAATTTAAGAACCCTGTTGAAAATCAGACTGGTAGAAAAATAAAATGCTTAAGGACTGATAATGGTACTGAATTCTATTCTGATGAATTTGAGAGGTATTGCAAAGACCATGGGATTAAAAGACATAAGACTACACCTTATACTCCACAGTAGAATGGAGTTGCAGAAAGGTTCAATAGGACAGTGATGGAGAGAGCACGAAGTATGCTGAGTAGTGTTGGCTTGGAGGAGAAGTTCTGGGCTGAGGTTGTATCTATTGCATGTTACCTAATTAATCATTCTCCAAATTCTGCTCTTGTTGAGAAAACACCTTTGGAAGCGTGGTCTAGTAAGAAGCCCTCTTTAAGACATATTCATGTTTTTGGCTGAGGCATATGCTCATGTGCCAGATGTGAAAAGATCTAAATTGGAGAACAAGGCTGTCAAATGTATTTTTATTGGCTATAGTGCTGTCATAAAAGGATACAAGCTTTGGAATCCTGATACAGAGAAGGTTGTATACAATAGAAGTGTAATCTTTCATGAGCTGAAACCTTCCACTTTGGATCTGCAATCAGAGACACAATCAGAAAATAATAAAGATGTAGCTTTAATTCCTCCTACACCAGAGAAAGAGGAATTCAAAATTCAAAATGTACCTGAAACTGAGGAGAGCTCAAGCAGTTTTGAAAGTTCTAAAGAAGAAGAACCTCGGCCTCAGCCATTGAAGAGGTCAACCTGATAAAGAAAACAATCGGATAGGTATGGGTTCTCTTTGATTGATTCTACTTGTTCCTATGCTTTGATTTCTAGCACTGATGAGCCTAGGACTATAAAAGAGGCATTTAAAATGTCTCATTCAGACTCTTGGTTGGAAGCCATGAATGAAGAAATGGCATCATTAGAAAAAAATGAAACTTGCAGTTTGGTGCCCTTGCCTAAAGGCAAAAAGGTTGTTGGCTACAAATGGGTATTTAAAAAGATTGGTCTAGATGGTAGTGTGGAAAAGTACAAGGCAGGATTGGTTGCAAAGGGTTATTCCTAGGTAGAGGGAATTGATTATGGGGAAATTTTTTCTCCTGTAGCTAAGCTGACATCTATCAGATTTCTTTTGTCACTTGCAACAGCATATGACTTAGAGGTAAAACAGATGGATGTGAAGACAACATTTCTTCATGGTGATCTTGAAGAATAAATCTATATGTCCCAGCCTGAGCACTTTGTTGACAAAGGTAAAGAGAAACTGGTTTGCAAGTTAAAAAAGTCTTTGTATGGGTTAAAGCAGTCACCTAGAATGTGGTACCAGAAATTTGATACTTTTGTATTGTCTTTGGGATTTGTGAGATCAAAATCTGATCATTATGTTTATTACAAAGCTGAAATTGATCAAGTACTTATTATTGCTCTCTATGTTGATGAAATGTTGTTCATAGGCAATAGTAAGCTAATGATTTATAATCTTAAGTCTCAGTTGTCTGCTAAGTTCGAAATGAAAGATCTTGGTGCAACAAGGTATATTCTGGGGATGGAGATAACTAAGGACATAAATAGTAGAAAAATTTGGCTCAGTCAGAGTAAAGTATATCAAGACTGTTCTAGAGATATTTTGCATGAATGATTGCAAGTAGCTAGTTGTTCCAATCTTGCAGGGAACGAAGCTATCTGTTGAAGATTGTCCAAAATCTCCAACTGAGATGGAGGACATGACCAGTGTACCCTATGCTAGTGCGGTTGGCAGTCTCATGTATGCAATGGTCTGTACAAGGCCAGACATTGCCCAAGCAGTGGGAGTTCTTAGTCGGTTTATGGCTAATCCAGGAAGAATGCGTTGGGATGTTATGAAGAGAGTGTTTAGATATTTGAAGGAAACTTTAGATTTTGCTTTGTGTTACCATGGGAACTTGGTTGAATCATAGAGGACTCTCAGCATTCGTGGATATGTAGATTTTGATTGGGCAGGGGACATTGACAGTAGGAGGTCCACCAGTGGATACATTTTCATGTTGAATGGTGGTGCAGTGAGTTGGATGAGTAAGCGGCAGGCTATAGTCGCTTTGTCCACTACAGAGGTTGAATACATGGCAGCTACTCATGCTTGTAAAGAAGTTGTTTGGTTGAAATGTTTGTGTTCTAACATTGGTTTTGATGCAGGGCAAATAACTATCTTTTGTGACAGTCAGAGTGCAATTGTCTGAAAAAGAATCCTACTTTCCATGCCAGGATGAAACATATAGACATACAGTACCACTTTGTACGAGATATGGTGGAGGATGGAAAGGTCAGTTTGGAAAAGGTTGATACTCTGGAGAATGTTGCAAATTCATTGACGAAGCCAGTGAGCACAGACAAGTTTCAGTGGTGTGCTAGTTCAATGGGCCTTAGTGCCCATGATTTTTAGTAAGTTTTATTATGCTCTGGAGGTGCCTGTGTGATCTTCGTCAAGTGGGAGATTGTTGGAAATATATGCCTCAATCATCACAGGCTGTAACCTCTACTGGAGCAAAGTCGGTATGACATCCATCATGTCTAGCCGACTAGCAGCTTTGATACATTGTGATTTGTACAGGTCGTTGTGACCTAGCTTCTGTCTCACCGAATGTTCCTATCGCTATGACAGTTTATTCGTTATAACCTCTCACTGCTCGTGGAGATCTCTGGCTGACAAGCCATTCAATCAGATAGCGGGGAGAGTCTTGGATGTTCACTATGAGCTCTCAGCAATATGTATGTCTCACCGACAGGGTTTAATATGAAGTCTTCAGGGAAAGTCTTGGAGTTTCGGTATGACTTATATTGATAAGGAATGTCTCACCAACGGTATTCACTCAAAGCAGCACAAAGGGTCTCAGTGTGAGGTCTTAGCGATGGGAAAAGGTCTTGCAGAATAGTAGTATGGTTTCAGAGTAACGTATGAAAGCTCGGCGAAACCTTTTGGCGAAAGATATGTCTTTCCGACCGTTCAGTGCTCGGTGAAACATATGGATCTTAGAGTAGAGTCTCAGCGAAGGATGAGAGTCTTGGCGACTGCTGATGGCTTCGGTGTAACTTTATGTATCTCAATGAAACCTCTTGGCAAGCAGTAAGTCTTGCCGATAGGAATGTTGAGATCATTGTGACTTTGAATATCGGTATGTGGTCTCACCGAAGAGTGATAGTCTTGTTGAATGGAAAACTCATGTCTATGTGACTTGTGGAGCTTCGATATGATGTCTCAGCGAAAGCAATATGTCTTGGCAACATGGCAAAGGTTAAGCGATAGCTCTCAGGACTCGATGCAATATCTTGTCGATAGGTAAACTCTTGGCGATATCGAATATGAAGTATTTGGGCATCGGGGACACACTTCTTATGTCTCACCGACATGTCGATACAGTGTGAAGCCGTTTGACCGAGTGAGACTATCCTATGTGGCTCGTTGTCGACCAATAGGAGAAGCTGAATGGGAACCATTGGAAGGCAGTCCGTTGTGACAGTTCTATGAGGAAGTTCGACAAATAGGGAATGCCATGAATATAGTTTGCAATTGTAGATGCTTGAAGGTTCGATGGTTGTTTTGATCAACAGGTGTGTGAACAGTTCGAATTGTATCAAAGTGAATTCTATTCTATGTAGACTATAACGTTATGGTTCCTGTACAAGATTGATCATAGTGGAAGTTGTAATATGACATCAGAAAGATAAGTCAGAACATTTGTATGTAATTTCCATTATTGTAATACAAAGTGATTTCTCTTGGTGTGGTGGGTTTTTCTCCCGTAAGGGTTTTCCCATGTATATCTGGTGTTCATGTGTGATTTTCAAATACTTTATTTCTACTATCTACTTCATAGTGCATCTTAATTGAACTGTAATTGAAAAATTAAAAGTATATCTGCATTCTTCCCTGAGGTATTGACGTTAGGAGAGTTGTTTTTGCATCTAGCTTTCCTTACAAAGTTCATATTTATTGTTAATCTAGAAGCACCATCTAGATTATGATGGAAAAACATATGCTCTCCCATCACTTCCATCCTTTGAGCTCATGTCCAATTGGGAAAGGTATACAATCTTATAGGAAAAATAAAGAATTTTAGATTATGGGAAAAATAAAGAATTTTAGAGGCTATCACAAAAGAGTAGAGAATAATTAAATTTAACCCCCATTGAGCCCACATTTTCAAATTGACAATGTAATACTAATAAAATTAAAATAAATTAAAAGATTGGCCTTATACAACAACTAAGAATAATGAAATAATTGAAGAGATATTCCATAAGAATTCTCTAATGGTACTCCTCAATATCCTCAAAACTCCAGCACCATATCCATCTCTTCCCCTTTTCCCATAGAAATCCTTTTTTGGGGTAGAATTTTCAATGCCTACCTCCACTTCCCATATACATTGATGGGTTCATGACACCAATCCCAAGTCCTCAAGCCATAAACATAGAATTTTCCATAATCATTTCTTATTCATTTCTAGATATGGCAAGGCTTGCCAGACTAATTTCCCCATGTCCTTATTTTCAAAGATAGATTCTTGCACTTAAAATCATCAAATATTTTACTAGATCTCTTTTCTTGAATAGGGGATCCTTACTTGACCAAGCTCCCTTGTTTTCCTTTTCCTTCCAATTGAATTTTCCTAAAATTGGACACAAGGAGTTAACATATTTCTCATTATTGGTAGAGAAAATGTCATAGCTGGAGTGCAAGTGAATGCAATTTTTAGTGTATTTTTAAAATACTTCTTACAAAGTAATTGCTTTCCCTTTAGTTCCCCTAATATTTTATAGATGAGAGATCAAAGATTCATCGATGTTGAGGAGCTACTGAGAAACACTGTGATCAGAAATTGGGGAGGAAATCAACATGATTCTACAAATGATTGAAGAATGCAAAGGTCAAGTCAATTGGATGATTGGAATTGCAAAATAATACATAGCATATCAATACATTTAAGGTAAATCTATAAATAATGATAGAACTTAGAGTGAACTAGAAACTTGTAGTTGATGGAGAAGCTTTGGGATGAACTACATGAAAGGAAGTTGAGTGTGTGGAATAAGCTTCCTATACTAATCTAAGCAAGAGAGAGTTGCAAAAATTTATTAAACACCTTTAACTGTTACAGATTTAGATGCACATACATATCATAAACAGATAAACAATGAAATTGTAACATAATTTTACGTGGGAAAACCCCGTTTGGGAGAAAAATCCCACACTCCAAAACAAAGCTCAATTATATTATTCAACAAAAATTAACAAGTTACAATATAATTCCAAAGCTATGGTCTTGCAAGAGTCTTCACACTTCTTCTCAATTCTAGAGTAATTTCGACAACATAATGATACTTCAATAAAATAGTAACAACAAACCCAAAATATAAGTGCTCAATATATAAGAGATTACAATGCATAAATTGGATGTTTTTAAAACAACTACCAAAGGATGAAGATGCAACATGGAAAGTTCCAAAACCACTGGACACTTATATCGATAAGTTTCCAATTATCACCACATGCCACACTGCAACGTCCAATTATCACTAAACCTGCACATGCAAATTTTGCACTTTCCAAAATAATTGCACCTCAAAAACTCACATTCCATGCAAACTCAACACGAAAATAGAAAATTCCTTAATGCACAACTCCACCTATAAAATCAACTTTCCAACTTGACTCCTCATCATAAAAGAAATTACAAGTTGTAACTCACAAGACAATGTGAGAAGATTAGCAACATTTAATATTTAAAAAATAAATTCTATGAAAAAATAAAAGGTTGATACACCTTCATTTTCCTAACATTCTCCCACTTGTCAAACACCCTTTGAAGAGTTAATCAAAGTAACAAGATTTAACAACTAGAGGTCATGAGCTCCATAAACTTTGAACACCATCTAAACTTCTTTGTACTCACTATCTTTGTCAATGCATCTGCAACATTCTTCAAGGTGTCAACCCCCTCTAACTTGACCTTTCCATCTTCCACCATATCGCAAAAAAAATGAAATTGAACATCAATTTTCTTTGTTCTCGCATGGAAAGTAGGATTCTTTGCTAAAAAATGGCACTCTGACTGTCACAATAGATAGTAATCTACCTTGCATCAAAACCAATATCAAAACACAAACGCTTAAGCCAAATGGCTTCCTTATAAGCATGAGTAGTTTCCATGTACTCTACTTCTATCATGGAAAAAGGATTACAACTTACTGCTTACTCATCCAACTAATAGCACCACCATACATCGTGAACATATAGCCACTGGTGGATCTTCTGATATCAATGTTATCTTCCCAATATGAATTCACATATCCACAAACACTCACTAAGTTTCGAGGCCCAGTAGGATAACCATAAAAACATAAGGAATACTTGGAAGTACCCCACAAATATCTAAACACTATTTTCACTTCATCTCAATGTACTCATCCAGGATTATTCATAAACTGACTACGGACTCCCACTACTTGGGAAATGTCTAGCCTCATACAAACCATAGTTGTACATAAGACTACCAACAACAACTGCATATGGTACTCTGGTCATGTCCTCCATCTCAATAATATTTTTAAATAATCCTCCATACAAAAGCTTCATCCCCTGCATTATAGGAACAACTAACCATTTGCAAGTTGTCATGTTCAACATCTCCAATACTGTATTCACATACTTTCTCTGGCTTAACCAAAGCTTTCTAGTAGCTTCGTCTCTTCTAATCTCTATCCCCAAAATATACCTCGTTGAACCTAGATCCTTCATTTCAAATTGTATGATGCAAGGGAAGATGGTCTTCAACCTATACAACACAATTCAAGATAAATCAAACAAGGATTAGATTCATAAACTCCTTAATGCACTCTTCACAAGATAACCCTGTCCTTTGCTTGTAGGTCAATAGGCCTATATTTTGGAACTTATCTCCTCAATATTTCTTATCTCAGCCCAACTCCTAACTGATTCAAATACCCTTTTCAGCCAACTCAATCATATACCAAAACTAACTAGGGTTCTTTTTGAACAAATCTCACAAAACCCAGCTACACTGATGCCTTAAAAGACCAATTAGGTCTAATTTAAAAAGAAATACCTCTTTAAATTCTTCAAAAACCTAAGATAATTTCTCAGAACTTCTAGGTAGCCAACAAATAGCCACTTTCAACAATTTTTTAAGACTCCAAACTCTCTTATACTCGTTGCTCTAGCAAACCCTTATTTTCCTTCAATTAGGGTAGGCTTTATTCAAACTCTTGGTTCCCCAACACATACAATCTAGAAATTTCCTCCAACACCCTTAAAATAGTTTTCCTACACTCAAATTACCATCACATAGCCTCCACTCAAAGCCTCTCTTCAAACTCTCTCTCAAAACCTCATTTTTCATTCTCAAACTCACTACAAAACCCCAGGACAGTAAAAGTTTCCCCCCAAAACTCATCATAAATGGAATTTCCTTCTCATGACCATCCTAAACCTGTCTTCCTATGTCCATTCCATGGAGTTACAGGTGTGACAGTATGTGGAATGGGCTTACAACATATTTACAACTTCAAAACCCTCAAACAAGGCTTACCCAACTTATCTCAGTAAAATGAAGACAAAATATTGCAAAACCTATTTCAAGGACCCAAAACAAATGTAAATCATAGGTAATACTCCCTTCCACCAAATAAACAGTCTTTTAGAAATATGTACAAAAGTACAAATTCGTACAAATCACCGGTAAAATGAATTTTACAAAAAATTCACAGTGAATGATGCAAAACAAGGGTGTATATTATTGTTTCTTCTTCAAAACTCCTTCAACAACCTATTACATCATGGGAGGAGACATATTTATACATTTACAACTCAAAAAATCCCTCCAAAATCAACTAACTACCTTCAATATTCTATCTGACTGTTGGTCTCCCAAAATTTTGCATTTTTGCAATTACAATAATTTGACAACTTTTGTCAACTTTAACACTTTTGCACTTTTGAAACCCTAAACCTTCTAAATCCCTATAAAATGACTCAAGACCAAATAAAATGATCAAAATATACCTTATTTAACATAACCTACAACTTGACACCTTAAACCCTTCATAAACCTCATATTTACATAGTTTTCTCTTTTGAGCATTATTGACAACATTTTAACATGACATTATAACTTCAAATCCTACCAACCTAGATTGACTCAAAACACTTCCTAATGGTCCTTGAGACATTATTACAACATTCCAAATTTAAATTTATCACTTGACCACCTAGTGGTCCTGATTGTCCTTAGTGCTCCTACACCATACACTCGGCCATGAAAACTTTCCAAGTCTCTTGGAAGTCTGCAACACTATGACTTGCAACTATTTCTTGATCTCCAACACTTTGATGATCCTCCCTATTCCTGCAATTTCTCACTCTTTCCTTCATCTTCACCTTAGGCTTGGCTTTTTCCATGCAAAATTGTCCTTCTCTTGACTGGTCACCTTGAATCTACACCCTCACGCTCTATCTGATCATCCATGGCTACATCTGACTACTCCTAACTTGTTCCTTGGTTTCATTCACTTCCAAACAGTCCACACTCTGTCCTTTTTCTTTTATTTTCACCCTTGGCTTGACCTCCATCAACATGATCCTCGAAACAATGAAGTGATAAAGCACCTTCTTCCTTCTTTGTCTCTTAACCATCCTCTTTACCATCAGTTTTAGGTCCTCCAATATAGGAACCACTGTCATGGCAGCATATGTATGCCTCTTAACCCAAGGACAATTCTCTGCCCTTACCTCAATACTATGGCCTTGCTCCACTTCATTTGGATACTTCACACACACTTTTCCTTTAGCCTTTTATAGGATCATCATTGTCAACTCAACATCCTTGGTCCCCTCTATCATGGAGACCTTCCTCAAACTCTGTATGTTCAATTCTTCACCCCTTGGGGTGACTACAACCTTCCTCATTCTCTCAACCCCTGCAAACTTAGTCATCTACTCTTGCCAATTACTTTGGCTTTCTTCAATCTTTGCTCTCTCGTCCTGCAATGGACTCTCTACCTTCACCACTATGTTCTTAGTCTCATGCACCACTTGTCCTTGTTAGCTCTAATGATTTGCACCCAGTTTGAGATTAAGTACAGCCAATCATGAGTAACATGGGAACTTTTCTAGGGTTGTGGGTGACCCTATAACAGAAAAGTACCTCCAAAAAAGTTGGCTCTTATTGATTTTACCTAAAAACTACTTGTTTTTTTAGGAAAAAAGGTAAGAAAAATGCAATATTGAGAATGAAACTAAAACTTTGATACTATGATGAAATTCCCAAACTAACTAATGGCATGCAAACTTGATTCTGTTACACTTTGAGTTAATAGATTGATAGAAAAACTACACAACTCATCTTTGTATATCAATTACAAAAGTAATTTATGAGAAGGTGCTTATACAAGACTCTAGAAAGAAAAGAACAAATTTCATAACTTGGACCCTTGCATTGCTCACACAACTCATAACCTGTAAATGGATATTCTCTTGCAAAGAAAGGTACTTTTGAAGATACATAAATATAGGGAAAAACACAAATTTCACAAGTATAGTGATCAATTTCAAAGGCATGTACACTAACAAGCAATTGATGAGAAAGTAAACTGAACCAATACTATTAATTTCTCAAGGTACTTATAGTTTGCATGACTGTATGAATAAAACTGAAACCTAATGATAAAACAATCTCCAGAAATCTATCTATTAAGAACTCCCCCCAAAAAATGGGTTACAAAATGAATATATCTCCATACCATAAGTGGTTGCACTAAAGTAGGACAAATAACCACCTTGGGTTGGATGCCCAAGAAAAGCCTAGAAAAAAGGCTCTAGCTTCCTCTAATACCACCTCCAAAATGTGGGGAAGGAAAGGTTTTGGCCATAACAAACATTTAGGCGCCTAAAACCACCAAAAAGGTGTAATAATGACCCAAGAATAGTGGAAACATGTCTCCAAATTGAAAAGAAACTTCTCCAATATTCTCTCCATTTGTTTCTATCCTCCTCTATTTGCATTTAAGGATAACAAAATAACTTTAAAGGCTTATAAAGGCACCTCAAAGTTATCTGTTTTACAATAAAATAATGCAAAAGAGGGAAAAAATCAAATTATAATCATAATTTCAATTGCAAGCTAAAGTGGCATCCACATAATACAAACTCCTCCATGTTGGCAATCAATGTGTAGACATATATTTGTCATGCCAAACTCAAAAAATATTTAAAGGAAAAAATGACTAACACCTCCCTTGGTCGAGCTTGTCTTATTTGTAAACAAAAAGACATAAAATTGTCATTTAATTCCCATCGGATTGAACTTAGGTAAAAAACCATAAAGCAAAGCAAAGAAAAGTAAGAAGAAACTTCATACTTTCTGGAAACTTCATGATAAAGCTAACACCGCCACTATGGGAAAACCTCTAGCTTGAGCTTCAGCTTGGAATTTTTGTATGCACCTCTTTATGGAACTTTCCTGATAATTTCATGGTGTTTCTTTCATAGAAGACTAAAAATAAAGCAACAAGTAAGTATAGGCATGATTTTCCATAAATTTCTTCACATTTCTTATTGTTTTCAAGTATTTTATGAGAAAGAAAAGAAATTTTCTAAAGAATACTCTATCACAGTTATTAAATTTGGTTACGGCCTTTTAAATTTTCTGGGTCTTCCCTATAGCTTTCATGTTGTTGTTTTTACCATGGGTACGAAATTTGTATTATCATTCTCATGGGCTTCACATTCAGAACAGTGACTTGATCACTTTATGACCATAACTATGCATACCAGAAGACCTTATTTCGACATCAATGGTTTCTCTTATTTCCTTCATTGTGGCCATAAGCATCATGAATTTCACTTTCTAAATGTTTGTTTCCAATATCTAATTTTGTCATAGGACATTGACACCTGTTTTGATTAAAAATTCTCCATCATCTCTTATGCACCTCTTTGCAGATATATGAAGATATCACTGCATATAAAGGTTTCTTGATGAAGTTTAATTTTCATTGTGCTTTGGTATCTTGTTGTAGATTTAATGGCCATGACCATAATGGTAATTGCTTCTAACATCTCTGATATTACTCCATGTTCAGCTGCCAAGAAAACAATACTGACTCCTATTCTTTTCCATGTGCCCTTATAAATAGAGAATGTTTGTACATTGTCTCTCATTGTTTATAGCTTGTTGTATGCCACAGCCTTTCTGGGTTGGATTCTATAGAGGAAATGATGAGAACTTCAGCTTTTGTGCATTTTCATATATATGCATTCCTCCTGGTATTTTGTGCGAAAAACCCCAGTATATTTTATGTTTATACATTCACTTTATCTATTAGCCACGCCATAATTAGAGAGTTTTATCCATAGTTTTTTTTTAGAAGTTTTGAGACTTCCAAGAGCTTATTTTTGTGTTGAAAACTACGTGGGTAGCCTGACTGCGACCCTCATTTAAAAAAAAAACACCATCAGGTTTCTGTGGACCCTTGAGGAAACATTCTCATTGTGTGCTTTGAGATCAGATAGAGGCACTTTCACTAGGGTCTATAGAAAGAAAAATTTCTATGTTGCATACAGGTCGCAGGCTTTCTACCTTTTGAGCCTTCATTTCTTAGAGTGTGCACCTTGTTTTTTTAATTTTTCCTATAGCTTCTCTCATTGCATTTTATTATGATAAGATTGTGCCAGGTTAAAATATGAATGAGATTCTATGAGAGGGAACTCAGCTGAAACAAGAACCTCTCAATTGACTGTCCCAAAAGATAATATTGTTGTGCATAAAATATAGTTTGCAGAATGATTCAATGTTATTGCATAGTTTGGTATGAGTCAAACACTTTATGCATTTTCCCCATTTCTTCATGAATACCATGTAACTTATAATGATTTTGTCAATTGCCATATTCTTTTATGACTGTCAATTTGTAACTAGGAATGCAAAATCCTCCATAAACTGCTCAGGACACCCATATTCACATAACTCTACAAATTTACTATGATTCCCCTGAAAAAAACTATAACAGTCTTGAGCACTATGATTGTTCCTTGTGACTTTAGAGATGGCCTTCTCTACCTCTATTCTTTTCACATTGTCATTTCCTATGAGAAAAACAAACTTATAGGTATTGACTTTCTCCTTATTAGTGTCTTGAACTATTTGCACCAAGAACACTATCCTTCATTGTAGCCACAATCCTCTAATTCTTCCTTTGCATAAGAAATTTTCTTAATAATGTACATCTTTTGAACAATGTTAACTGGAAAAGCTTAATAAAGGCTTTAATACATAAATTTTGATTGCACCTAGATTCAAGGATAGTGAAGAAAACTCAAGCATAATAGTACTAATGGCATCATCTTCCTCTAACCTATAGCCTGGAGTTCTACACAAAGTTTACAATTCCCTTTATGATGAACACTAAATGCAACCTTCCAATACAGAGCCTCCTCACTCTGTCACAAAACATATGTTAAAACATATTCCAATATAATTACTCCTTCACTGTAGCATGGTCATGTTGCTTTGCTTAATGTCTTTCATGCCTTGTTTCTTGTCAAAACACCATAGTACCAAGAATACTTTTTCATGATTATCATTTAGAGTCTCATATTGACTTTCATGCCACCTGTATTTCTGGAAATTTCCTATTAAAGGCCATATTTTGCTCTATTTCTTTGTCTTTATTTTTTCATGACCACCCTTTGGTTTTGTACCCAATCTCTATGCATATTCTGGAGATTTTCATCTTTATGGCCGCTCTAGATTCTGATTTTGTTGAAGTCATTTGCTAATAAGTTTTGCCACTATATTGATAATGCACATGGCTGCCATGCATACAATGGCACTGTCCTTATGTCAAAATAATTGTTTTGTTGTAGACATGTAGATGAAATTTTACATTCTTTCCTTTACCATGTGGTTATGTTAGATCAGTGTTCTCTTAATGCCATAAAAGCACTAGCACACCGAGATCAACCCTTGTGGGAGCCACATTTTTCACCACATGTCAAAACTTATTTAAAACAAAAACAATGATTTCCATATATCTGCACATGAAACAAACAGTTAGAAAAACATATACATAAGTCTGGAAGCTTAATGGTTTCTTTTCTCTCTTTTCTTTGAACATGAGCAGCTTATAGCTTGTCTAATGAATGTAAAGGACAATTTATACATTAATGGATGAATGTGTATGTAGTGTTAGAGACCGTCATTGTTTAGAGCTCTGCTTTAACCTATTGCAGCTCTTTCAGATGCAGGACATGGAACTTGGGAGCTACAAAGGGCACGAGGCAACTTGGAGCTAAAAAACCATGCAGAACAATGGACTTAGACCAATCATCAGGAAATGACTGGTCTCTTCCCCTATATATGCATCTTTTATTCTTTCAATCCATTTGTGTATATTGCATTTTATCTACATTGGACAAGCTATATCTCATGGCTTGTGTGAGATAGATTTTGAACTTTTGAATTAATAACGACTTTCTTTCAGCAATATTTCTATAAATCTTTTCAATGTTGTATGCATCTACATAAATGCAACAATCTATTACTGAAAATGCAATCTTTGATTCTTATGTTTGTACATTTGAATGCAATGTAGGGAAGATTGATATGAAATTCACCTTATCTTTAGTTTGTAAACACTTAAACTCACTCATTTTGACCAAAAATAAAAATGGGTACCAGTCCTCTCAATGGACATGTACCTTACTCACCAGGCTATCCATCTGCTTTTCTACCACTTCAATTCCAATCAAACTTTCTACCTTTATGTTCTCTACTTTTTTTAATTTAGTTATCTTTATTTTTGTAGCACTTGACTGACTATTGTCTTCCTTCACCTTCAAGGGACATGATACTACCCCTACCATGATCTCTTCCCCTTGCATACTCCATTCACTCTCTCTTACCTCTGCATTCTTTCTCTTTTCCTCTGAGACCTTCTCTTCATGTTGTCTTCCATCTTCTTTGACATTAGACTAGTGTTTCTCTCTAACTCTTTGTCCTTTCATTAGACAATGCACCTCTTTCATCATGACCTCACTAGGCCCTTCTTGACTCTTCTCTTTCTTGACTATCCTAATCTTGTCTCTTCCTCTTACTAGGGTCTCTACCTTAAGAACTTTTGTCTCACAATCTTGTGCTCTAGGTTTGCATTCCTCTTTCATGAAAGTACTTGACTGTCCTACCCTTGTTTCTACCTTTTCTTCACTAAAATCAGTCCCTTTGTTGTCTTCATCTTGCTTGATAAACTTGTCTTGATCCTCCATAGGGAATTCCTTTCTTCTCATCACCAACTCTCCATCATTTTTCCTTTCTATCATTGCCCCTTTGTCTACTTTTTTTGCCTCAACTCTTTCCTCTATGTGAGTGGTTGCACCTTCACTATGTTTATCTTCCTCTTGCTTGAGGAACTCCTTCCTTCCCATCATCACCATCCTTTCCATTTTGTCTTGTTCTCTGTCATCTCCCTACAATGGGGTTAGCTTGAACTTGATTCCATCCTTCTCAATATCATACACATTATTCCTACTATCATGTAAGGCATACCTATCAAACTGCCACTACCTTCCTAGTAACAAATGACAATAACTCATTGGAAAAACATCACACCAAATGATATCCTCATATGCACCAATATGGAACTCCACTAGGGCTTGCTTATTCACCACAATTGATTGATCACTATTCAACCAGAATTTTTTGTATGTCCTTTCATGTGGGATCCTCTCTAACTATAATTTATCTACCATCTCAACCAATACAATGTTATCGAGAGTACTTGAATCTATCACCACATTGCATACCTTGTTCTTGCATTTCCATTTGGTCCCAAATAAGGCTTTCCTTTGTGTCATATCTTTCACCTTTGAATATCTCTCCTAGAATTCTTTGATCTCCTTCGCCATATTGTCTTCTAGAGGCATGGTGTCTTTTCAACTTCTCACTTACCTTCCCAAACCTGCAAAATACAACCAAAGGTCTACTCCCTGTTGCTCTAATACCAATTGATGCAAGGGAGGATGGTCTTCAACCTATACAATACAATTCAAGATCAATCAAACAAGGATTAGATTCATAAACTCCTTAATGCACTCTTCACAAGATAACCTCATCCTTTGCTTGTAGGTCAGCAGACCTATATTTTGAAACTTATCTCCTCAGTATTTTGTATCTTATCCCAACTCTTGACTGCTTCAAATACCCTTTTTGGCCAACTCAATCATATACCAAAACTAACTAGGGTTCTTTTTGAACAAATCTCACAAAACCCAGCTACACTATTGCCCTAAAAGACCAATTAGGTTTAATTTACAAAGAAATACCTCTTTAAATTCTTCACCAACCTAAGATAACTACTCAGACCTTATAGATAGCCAACAAATATCCACTTTCAACAATTTTTTAAGACTCCAAACTCCCTTATACTCATTCATCTAGCAAACCCTTATTTTCCTTCAATTAGGGTAGGGTTTATTCAAACTCTTGGTTCCCCAACACATACAATCTATAAATTGCCTCCAACACCCTTAAAACAGTCTTCCTACACTCAAATTACCATCACATAGCCTCCACTCAAAGCCTCTCTTCAAACTCTTTCTCAAAACCTCATTTTTCATTCTCAAACTCACTGCAAAACCCTAGAACAGTCAAAGTTTTCCCCCAAAACTCATCATACATGACATTTCCTTCTCACTAACTTCCTAAACCTATCTTCCTATACCCATTCTATGGATTTATAGGTGTGACAGTATGTGGAATGGGCTTACAACTTCAAAACCCTCAAACAGGGCTTACCTGGCCAATCTCAGTAAAATGAAGATGAAATGTTGCAAAACTTGTTTCAAGGACCCCAAAAAAATGAAAATCATAGGTAACACTCCCTTCCACCAAATACATAAGCTTTTAGAAAGATGTACAAAAGTAAAAATCCATACAAATCACTAGTAAAACAAATTTTACAGAAAATTCACAATGAATGATGCAAAACAAGGGTGTATATTATTGTTTCTTCTTCAAAAATCCTTCAAATACCTATTACATCATGGGAGGAGACATATTTATACATTTAAAACTCAACCACTTCCTCCAAAACTGACTAACTACCTTCAATATTTCATCTAACTGTTGGTCTCCCAGAATTTTGCATTTTTGCAATTACAATAATTTGACAACTTTTGTCAACTTTAACACTTGCACTTTTGAACTCCTAAACCTTCTAAATACCTCTAAAATGACTCAATACCAAATAAAATTATCAAACTAGACCTTATTTAACATAACCTACAACTTCACACCTTAAACCCTTCATAAACCTCATATTTACATAGTTTGCTCTTTTGAGCATTATTGACAACATTTTAACATGACATTACAACTTCAAATCCTACCAACCTAGATTGACTCAAAACACTTCCTAATGGTCCTTGAGACCTTATTACAACATTCCAAATTAAAATTTATCACTGACCACCTGGTGGTCCTAATTTTCCTTGGTGCTCTTGCACCACTGTACTAACAACTGAGACTTCAAATCTAAAATCAAACTTTTACCATTCCTAAAAACAACATATCATCTACGTACAATGCAATTATGAGAATATGATCATTATTATATTTATGATACACATAATGGTGAGATTTAGATCTTAGAAATCCTAATGACAACACATAGGTATTGAACTTCTAGTACCACATTCTAGGAGATTGCTTAAGACCATACAAAAACTTTTTCAACTTGCAAACCAAATTTTCTTTACCTTTAACCATGAAATGTTTTGGTTGTGACATAAATCTCTTTGTCTAAGTCACCATGAAGTAACATTGTCTTCACATCCATTTATCCCACTTCTAGATCATACACTACTACAAGTGATAAGAGAAATCAGATAGATGTCAACTTCGCAACAAGAGAAAAAATCTCACCATTGTCAATTCCCTCTAGACCTGATAATACCCCTTAGTGACAAATCGACCCTTATACTTCTCAACACTACCATCTAGATCATATTTTCTCTTAAACACCCATTTACATCTAATGGGTTTTCACCCTTCAGGAAAAGGTACCAAATACCATGTATCATTTTTCTTCAATGCAACCATATCCTCGTCCATAGCTTTCATCTAGTAATATGCATCACTCATACCCATAACCTCTCTAATAATCCTAGGCTCATCAGTGTTATAAATCAAAGCAAAAATGCAACTAGAATTTAACAATGAATAACCAAACCTATCAGGTTGTCGCCTATCTCTCATAGACCTCCTTACTTACTAAGGTTGAGGTTCTTCTTCTTCAAAACTTTTAGAGATTCTCAAGCTCTCCTCATCATCAGGTCTATTATGGGCTTCAGGTTCAACCTTCTTAGAGTCAAGAGGAAGTTGAGCCACATCTTCTTTATTTTGTTCTTCTGTAGGCTGCAAAATAGTGGAGGAAGGTTTATATCTCTAAAGATAACACTTTGACTATAGAGAACCTTTTTGATCATTGAATCCCAAAGCTTGTACCTTTCACACCAAGACCATAACTGATGATATATACATTTAACAACCTTGTTTTCTAGCTTTGACCTTTTCTCCCTTGGCACATGAGCATATTCCTTCCAACCAAAGACACAAAGATGTTTCAATAAGGGCCTCTTTCCCAACCACACCTTTACAGGTGTATGCTCAACAAGAGCTGATGTAGGAGATCTGTTAATCAAATAGCACACAGTGGCAACAACCTTAGCCCAAAACTTTTGTTAAAGTCCAACTCCACTTAGCATACTCCTAGCCCTCTCCATCAATTTCATGTTCATCCTCTCTACAATTCCATTTTGCTAAGGAGTATATGGAGTTGTCTTATGCCTTTCAATCACATGTTCTTTATAGAGCTTATCAAAATTTGTGGAACAAAACTCACCACTCTTATCAATCCTGAAACACTTAATCTTCCTACCAGTCTAATTTCCTACCAAGGCCTTAAACTCCTTAAACCAACTAAAGACTTAAAATTTACTTCTAACAAAATAAATAAATGTCCTTTTGTAATCATCTATGAAAGAAACAAAATATGCATATTTTGATAAGGAAAGAATATTTACATGACTAAAAACATCATAATGTACATAGTCCAAAACCCCAAAAGATTTGTGAGAATTGTGATAAAAATGAACACGATTTTTCTTTCCATAAACACAATGTTTGCAAAAATCAAACTCAAGATTACAATCATCAAGCCCCTCAACAAGGAATTTATTTTTTCAGGGTTTTTAAACCCTTTTCACCAATGTGACCAAGTCTTTGGTGCCAAAACATTGTCTTCTCAGCAAGTAACTTCATCTCCAAAGCATGAGCACCCTTGGGTACCTAGAAAGCAAGACCATTAGAAGTGGACGCAAATTTATTCTTTGTTGCTAGTTCCAATGGTGAGGATTGTGACTCAGAAATTATTTTTTTCTTTTCTACAGAAGAACTATTGCACTAAATCATTCATGAATCCAACTGAAATAGAGTGCCTATCCAAACACCCTTAGCAAGCACCATAGCTCCTCTTGTCATCTTGCATCCTTCGTTCAAGAAGACAACTTGCACACCCACATCATTCAACTTACTTATAGAAAGAAGGTTTCATGCCAAACCAAGGATATGCAAGACATCATTGATCCCTTCACTCTACCATATGGGAATCTTATCTTGACTCTTCCATGACCAACAATATTCAAGTGAAAGTCATCACCCAGGTACACCTTCCCACCATCATAAATTTCATACTTAGAAAACCAATCTTGATGTGAAGTCATGTGGAAAGAAGCACCAGATTCTATCAGCCACACATCTTGTGATGGATGTGTTACCAAGGTAGTGACAAAGGCATCTGCATAATCCTGAGAGGATTTATCATATTCAGAATTAGAGAATGACTTCTTTTTCTCCTTACAATCTTTGCAAAAATGACTAGATTTTCCACAATTCCAACATATCGCCTTGGTCTTACTAGGAGACTTAGATCTCCCATAGGATTTGGATTCTAAATTTTCTTGCTTCGTGTCCTTTTTTCCTTTCTCTTTCATTCTTCCTCAAACCGCTAGATCCTCTTTAACTATTTCAGAATATTTTCTTAGCATCTCTTTAGATAGCAATAACGCAACCACTTCATCCATCTTAAAGGTGGTAGTGATTCTTCCAATGGCCATGACAAGGTGGTCCCAAGAATCTATCAATGAGCATAGCAAAGTCATGCAATGATCCTCCTCTATTTTCACACCAACAAAGTTCAATTGTACAACTAGCGTGTTGAATGCATTTAGATGATCTGCAATAAATCCTACTTTCTCCATTCGAAGAGAATACATCTTCTTTCATAGGAACAACTTATTTACTAGGGATTTAGCTTGATAAATCTAAGTAAGTTTCTTCCAACGAAGTGTAGCAGTCTTCTCTTCATGAATGTTTAGGAGTATAGAATCAGCTAAACAGATTCTTATTAGACCCTTAGCCTTATGATCCATTAGATCCCAATCTTCTTGTTTCTTGCCCATTGACATAGTTCTAGAAACAATTGTCCACAAATCACGATCTACAAGCATGTCTTCCATCTTGAGCTTCCACAACTCAAAGTTTCCTCTATTAAACTTATCTAACTCAATTCTACAAGATGTGCTCCCCATCTCTTTCCTACAACAAGGTTACGAAATAACCTTCTGCAAAACTCCCACTAAAACAAAGATCGACTCAAAAAAACCCTTCAAACCGAACAACAAAACCAAAATTGGTCAGGCTCTAATACCAACTAAAAGGAAGTTGAGTGTGCATAATAAGCTTCCTACACTAATATAAGCAGGAGAGAGTTGAAAAAATTTCTTAAACACCTTTAACTATTATAGATTTAGATGCACATTCATATCATAAATAGATAAACAATGAAATCATAGCATAGAATTGTATGGGGGGGAAAACCCTTCCGGGAGAAAAACCCCACACTCCAAAACACAACACAATTATATTATTCAGCAACAATTAACAAGTTACAATATAATTTCAAAGCTATGTTCTTGCAGGAGTCTTCACACTTATCAATTCTTTAGTAATTTCGGTAGCTATGTAATGGTTTTTCAATAAAACAACTACATCTCTAAAATAAAAGTGTTCAATATATAAGAGCTTACAATGCATAAATTAGACACTTCTAAAAAAACTACCAAAGGCTTAAGATGCAACATGGAAAGCGTCAAAACCACTACACATGCATAATAGTAAGTTTCCAATTGTCACCACATGCCACACTACAACTACCAATTATCACTAAACTAGCACATGCAAAATTTGCACTTGCCAAAATAACTGCACCTTGAAAACTCACATTTCATGCAAACTCAACATGGAAATAGAAAATTCATTCATGTACAACTCCACCTATAAAATCAACTTTCCAACTTGACAATGTGAGAAAATTAGCAACATTTAATATTTAAAAAATCAATGCTATGGAAAAATCAAAGGTTGAGACACCTTCATTTTCCTAACACTACAAACATTAATATAATCAAGCATATTTATGTTAAATGAAGATAACATAACATGAAATTAGTGTAAATGATTAACTAAATGTAGATAACTAATTCAACCACTGATCATGTTGTCTATGACTTGAAAATGCCATAATTGTGAGTAAGTAGCGAAACCAGTGAGAATTTTGCCAAAATTAAATGGTTGGAAAACAAGGTAAGCATGATCAACTTGCCTTCGGCGGAAAGATGGTGTGGGATGGGGTCTCGTAAGTGGTTGGAAGAGATATTCGGCTTCATGATCTGACACTTGTTGAAACATGGTAAGCTTGATCAACTTTGCATTTGATTCTGAGATGGAGTGGGATGGTGTCCGTAAAGTGGTTGGAAGAGATATTCCGCTCCATGATCTAGCACTTGCTAACAATCTTGAAGTGTCATATGCAGAATAAGTTTGTGAACCTGACACTTCAATGTTTTCTAAAGGTATGAGCAAATTTACAGTTCACTGTAGAAATAGTTATAAGCTATTGCTCCATCCTATCATTTCTCTATGTTTATTTATAATCATATATTTCTCAAGATTGTTAAGTTGTGGACTAATCATTAGGTGCATCTTAAACACCTCTTTCCACAAAACATTACAGAGTTCCATGTCATAAATTAAAATTAAACTGCCAAGTAAAAAACACTATTGAATATTTAGTTCAAATATTGGTGCTAATAATATTTTGGAGCCCTGCAATCATAGCTAGTAAGTTTAAATGACCATGGAAATATAGTCAAAGATGTAAATAAACAAATTTTATTAAGCAAATCTATTATGAGATTAGTATATACAAGTGGAATAAATAACAATTCTTGTTTAGACATTCAAGTAATTTTGAGCACTTTTTGTACAATTCAAAAAAAGATTTTGAAAAATAAGCCACACCCAAATAAAATATGATCCATTTACAAAGAGGGTCGATAGTTCAATAATAGACTACCCAACAACATAAAAATTCTCAAATTCAATTAGTAACTAATCCATTAAAAAAATATAGATAAAATGTGATGCATAGACCATACCTAAAAGGAAAGACCATTTGATTTGCAAGAAACTAAAAAATAAAATAGTAGTCTTCAAAGGAGGTTTACACCATTATAACAATGAAACCAAATAGATAGATTTAAACTTCTCAAAAACTCTCATTGACTACACTTATTCCTAGAAAGAGGATGTTTGTAAATACCATCTCATAATAAGGACTTTGCAGGAAATTTGATAAAAGTGAATATGATATTTAACCCTAAGGACTTTGCAGGAAATTTGACAAAAGTGGTTTACAATTGGAGTGAGGAAGGAAAAGTTAAAAAAATTGACCCTATAGCAAAAAAATTTGTTTTTGCGGTTCGAGTGAACTATTTGGTTCGAACGAACCAAAAGAGGGTTCGAATGAAATTCCCTACCATTCCCGCCAAAAAAGACAAGGAAAACCCCTTTTGAAAGGGGATTAGAATGAACTCAGGTTTGCTCAAACCCCTATGGTTTGAGCGAACCCCCCCTTTCCCACCTTCCTACTCTCTGGCACAAAAAAAAATCAAAATTTTTGCCCTTCGAAGCTTAGGTTGAGGATGAAAATGGAGGATACTTCACAAACCCAACTAAAATCAAGTAGTCCTCAGAACGAGCTATCCAATGACTAATTTTAATATGTTTTGGTTTTATTATGTTTTTTTTTTTTAATTTTTATTAAACATAGGTTTTTCACCAAAAATCAAGCTCTTTCTTCTGCACGTGTGGAAAAATAGCAGATTATAAAAAAAATTGAAAAATATGAGTGCACAGATATTGAAGTCCTTGATCTAACAAAAAAAGAATTTTGATACATACAAAAAAAGTTATGCTATGCGGTTTGCCTATGTCTAAATTGTAATTGGTTTGACTTCAAAACTTGATTAAGGAAAAATATTTAATCAAAACACTATCTAACCAATTCGAAGCACTAGATATCAGAGTTACAAACCTAAATTTGAAAGAATTAGAATTTTATCCTACATGGAAAAAAAGTTATGCGTTATACTGAGCATCACTCCTTAAAAATTATGTTTTCTGGAAAAAAAAAACTAGTTTTCAAAGGAGATGGAAAAATAAGTGCAATCTAAATCCAAAAATTTTGAAAAAAAAAAATTAGAATCTATAGACAAAATATCACAAAACTCTAGTTTGCATCATCTTCAAATTCCTCACAGTTTAGCTGCTATAGGTGCCCGAAAGTGAAGATTTAGTTAGAAAAAATCATTTTAGTGTCCAGTTTGGCCAAAAATTATAAACCAATATTCTGAGATCACCCCCCTATGATAATTAGCTTATATCTCATCTTCTATACATGCATATTTACCAATATCGACCTTGTGGTAAGCAACAATTGCATTCAGGTAAAGATTAGTACAGTTCAGGTGGATATGGCAACCACTCCAAATCCCAATGAAACAAATGTGGAAAAATAGCATTCACTGACACACTCTTCACTGATAGAGGAAAATTATAACTTCAGTGGATTTGAATTATTTTTTTTCTTGCTATGGGTTGTAAGAAGACTAAGGCAATGAATGTCTGGAATTTTATTATTCTAGTGAAATTGGCCATATAGGTTCTAATGGTCACATGATGATCTTTGATGATGGTTTTTTTTCTTATTTAATTTTGAATATGACCTGTAATTAATCACAATTCATTATATAATTTATATTAAAATGATAAGCATATATTGTTAGAAACTTAGGAAGTTGAAAGACCAAAATACTTCCACAAGAGAGATACTGGCAAGAATGTTTGCTATATCAAATGCAAGATTGATTCATGATAAAAATGTACAAGATGAGGCTTGCTTATAATGGTAAGCAGGCACAACCCTAAACCTAACTTGAGCTAAAAGATAGCTTAATTAGATAAGGATAACAAAAATGCAACCTAGGACTTAAATTAATGCCTAAGTAAACTTATGAAAATGTAATTAAATAGTTAATTACACCAACACCTCCCCATAAGTGCAACTTAGGGAGGAGATTATGAAGCAAACTACTATGGGTCCCAGCAACTAGGCCATGTTAGGTACCCATTTACATATGCAAATGAAATGCAATCTCTCATAAAGTGGAGAAAAGGGGAAAACCCAGTGGGAAGAAAACCCCTCTCCAAAAGAGAGAAAACAAAACAAAAAACAAGCATGACGAATGTAAACATGATGTATGGAGGACTCAATGATACCCCCCAAGGACTACATCCATCATGTATATACAATTAATTACCCCCCCGCACCCCCCATAAAAGGGAAGTAATGAGATAATATATCCTTCGCATGATGAAGAAGCTCCAAAGCCAATGAAGAATGCCTGAAAACAAAAGATGAACCAATGTCTGCAAGCAACACATATCCCCTTAGGAAGAAACAAATCCATAAGTTGATGAAGAATCAACTCCATATCCAACTGAAAGGAGGAAGAATGAATGCTCAATATGTATGTCTCTGAAAACTGATGAGGAACCTCCAAGCTTGAATGAGCCACAACCTAATCATGGTCAAAATCAACCAAGAAACATGACCAATCAAGTGAATGAGGAGACTCATGAAAGAGGAGAGAAATCCCCTCAAGTGTGTCCTCCAAATCTGTAGTATGAGATTCTAGGAACAAGTTAGAAATCCCTACCAAATAATCATCCCACAAAGCTAGATTTGAAAAACTATGATTATCTTATTGAACAAAAGCTACAATGGCTAAAGAAGCAGGAGGTGGAGTAGGAAGCTCAACACTAGTCTCTAAAATACGAAGGTGTAGATGACCAAACTTCTCCTCACTAAATGGGTCACACTTAATGGAGTGTGTGATGTAGTCAAAGGAACATTATCAGCTTCTGAAGCAAAATGTGAAAAAGAATATACTCGAGATGAATGATTAGCCATCCCGATTACAACAATATCCCTAGTCTCCAAGTCCCTTATATACACCCTATTAGGAGTGAACTCAACTATTTTACCTTGATCCCCATGAGTAATTTGATAAATAGAAAGGAGATTAGTGGTCAAAGAAGGAACACATAGCACATCATTGAAAGTTTTGTCTCCCATACCAATAGAACCCTTCCCACTTACCTTCATGAATGTATTGTTACCCATTAGAATGTGAGGTGAATTACAAGGCTCAAAAGAAGAGAAGATTCCATATGATGAGATGCCCCTGAATCAAGAAGCCATCTTTGAGAATTAGGACCTGTAGAGGCCAAGAGTGCATGTCCTTTCATATTATGTAGCCCAGAAGTGGATGTTGTGTTCTCTGACTGTGATGATGATGTTGATTGTGATGGTGAAGTAGAAGACACTAATTGGGGAATCTCTATGTTATTCTTTTGAAGAAGATGAGTGAGTTCATCAATCTTCTTATTGTAACATCTATTCTCATTATGTCCTAACCTTTTGCAATATGCACATTTGGACTTCTTTTTTGATGATTCCTCTTTTGAAGAGGATGAGGACTCAGGAGTGCCATGTGAAGGAGAATCTTTACCTTGCTCATTTGACTTGGTTTCCTTTTTTTGCTTCTTTCCTTTGCCACTTGAAACTTTTGTATCATTCACAATAAGAGCTTGAAATGTTGAAGACTTCAATGTGCCCATGTGCATCAACTTTGGTTGTTCCCTTGTGAGTTGTGCAACAAATTCATCAAGAGAAGGCATTTTGTATGCATTGCCAAGAGAATCCATTGTAGCATAGAAAGTAGAAACAAACACAGAATATGAAGGACCAAGCTTAGCAAGAATAGAAAGTATCATATGTTCATCCTCTTTAATAACCCCACATTGTGATCATTGCAATCTGAGAGAGTTGAGCTTAGAGAAAAAGTCTTGGATATTGTCAAAATCTGAAGGATTAAGACCCATCAGTTCATTCTCAAACTTAAATTACCTTAGCTTGTTTGGCTTACCAAAGAGACTCTCCAAATAGTCCAAACTTCATGAGGATGTGTGCAAGACGCAACATGATATCTAAGATCTGGAGAAATTGATAGAAAAATATTACCAAGAGCTTCATCCCTTCTATCAAGCCATTTTCTTTTCTCTTTTGCTCCTAGGGGTTCTGGATCTTGACCAAAAGTGATTTGTTGCAGCTTCGACTTTAACAGTAGCAACTCCATCTGAAATTTCTACTCATGATAATTAAACAGAGTTAGAAGTACAACCTTTGGCAAATCCATGATGAGAAGAACATCAAATTCCCGCACAAAATTAGAAAACAACTCCTTTCTCGCAGCTTCAAAGGGGAAAAATCATTGCAAAATATCTTGGAGCTTAATTTGGGTCACCCTTGTGACCATTAGCTTCTCCCTCTTTATTTGGAAATAAATAAGTTATTTTGGAAAACTTTTAAGAATCTCCAAAACTTGTCAGCTTTTTCAAAAAAATCAATAGAAAGCTTTTAAAAAGAACTTGCCCTCTTTTTTGAAAAAACTAACCAAAACTAGGGAAAATATGGCCATGCAAGGAAACCTTTCAGAGAATATGCCAAAAAATCAGGCAGAACGTACACCGATAGGAGATAGTACCCGTAGATGGATCAGATGCCAACAAAAATTCTTCAAATAATATGACGGCGATACATTTGAAGAAACCAGCATGATAAGACAAACCCGTAGATGAAGAAAATACCGACGACTATGAGCTCACTCCATACTGTCGATGATAGGGATTGAATGTTGACGACCTGCAAAAGACAACGTGGGCACCATATACCATTCAATGGATCGAATGGAGCGGAAGGACCACTGATGAGAAGAGCAAACCGATGATAGACTGGTACAATGAGAGATTGTCGGTACCAACAAAACCCCTAGTTTTGAAGCTATGGTCGCCGACTAATGATCAGACCATGCACGCCTAATTTTTGTCGGATTTATTCGTCGTTGATAGTTTTATCGAATCCAGGGTACCGCCAAATACAAGGCAGAGGAATATGCCTATCCGCTAAAGAAACTTGTACCAGGTCGAACCGATAGGAGATCGCTCCCAGAATATGTCGATCAAAATGCCAAGAGGTAAATGCTTGATCCACCAATGAAGAATCTTGTCAACAAATCAAGACAATGATTCAAGGATGATGAATGAAGATCTGCACAGTGGAGTATGCCAAGGTGCCGACAAATGAAATGGACCCACTGTCAGATCGTACCCTTGCATGCAATGACACCCGCAGAGAATATTCGCTTGGGGACTCCGCAAAACTTTTTATAAACCCCACAATATTAATAAAATTTTCCCAAATCCATACAAATTTATTTTACCATTCAAAATATAAATTGCCCCAAATTTATGAAAATACCATAGAAAATATGTTACAAAATATTTTTTTTAGGAAAATGAGAAAATATCTTCAAGTCAAAAATAAAAACTCTCAAATTTGGGAAGGAGTCCACAACCCCGGATGCTCTAATAATACTATGTTAGAAACCCAGGAAATAGTTGAAAGACTAAAATACTTCCACAAGAGAGATCCTGGCAATTATGCTTGCTATATCAAATGCAAGATTGATTCATGATACAAATGTACAAGATGAGGCTTGCTTATAAAGACAAGCATGCACAACCCTAAACCTAACTCGAGCTAAAAGATAACTCAATTAGATAAGGATAACAAAAATGCAATGTAGAACTTAAATTAATGCCTAAGTAAACTTATGAAAATGTAATTAAATAATTAATTACACCAACATATATTCTATTTTTATTAATAAAAAGTTATCTTTAATTATTAAATTAAATAATGTTTAAAAATAATCATTAAAAATGATCTTTCTATTAATAAGAATAGAAGAATTCAACTTTTTCTTTCAAACCTTGATTGAAACCCTCTCTAGGATGTGCTTCGGGTTGCTCCCGACATATCTAAAAGAATCAACTACTGTAGCTTCTTCTTTTTCATCCAATAGTATCATCGTGTTCAAGAAATCACACATCCTATTCAAACTATTGTAGCTGAAAAAAATGTCCTAGAAAAAGAGTCACAAATATACATTCAAAAAAGTGGAAGACCCACAACTTAAGGAAGAATGCACAAATCCCAAAGTGAAGAATAATGAGCTACTTTTAAAAAATATTACCTTAACAGCTCTACATAAATATTAATTTCAAGGTCATTCAACAATTTTGTGCAAACCAACCTAATATTTTTGCAATGAGTCATTCAATAACATTTTTAATTGATTTTATCGGTTTATAAAAATCTTATCGTTTTAATTATTTAAAAAAATTAATGAACATATTAAAAATAAAAAATTTAATGAGTTATAATTTATTAATATCAATAATTATTTGTAACAATATTAAAAATGGTTTAATTTTTCTAAAGGTGTTTTTTTTAACACTATAATTATTTAGAAACAATGGATATATTCTCTCAATGTAAACACTCATATTTTACAAATTTATTCACTTGAAGATAATTTATGTTATTGTCTATTCACATTTTTCTTCATTCTTTTTCCTTTCCCTTTTTAACGTTTTAATAAAAATATATGAAAAACTTAGCATTCTCTACTAATATTTTATCACTTTTATATCTCATTATGAACACATAGATGTCAAAAATAATTTTATACTATAAAAATGTGGATTGGCCTCTTATCTATCTATAACTAAGGTTTGGAGGTGTGACTCATCATTCAATTTGTCACATGGGCACATCTAGTTAAACATTTACTTCGGATAATAGTTAAATGCTTCAAAAAAAGATAAGGTTGCAATAAAAAGTTTAGTGAATGAGAATGAAAATTTTGTTTTTCAATATTTTTAGTTAAAAAAGTTGCATATTTATTTTGCACAAAATTGATTACAAATTTGTATTTTGATTATTTTTCTATTAAAAAGATAACTATCTAGATAAATTTGTATGTTGGTGAACATGGCTATAGAATATAACAATTTATCATTCCAATGCATTTCCTAAATAACAAAAAATGAAAGCAATTCCTAGAACACAAATACACACTATGAAAACTCAATTTTCATATCACTAATAATAAATAATTTAAAATCATAAAAAACAATGAAAACCATGTAAACAAATATTCAAAGTATTTTGAAGCATGTGTATGCATAGTTTACGTGCACAACATATAGTGAGAAGAGTAGCTCAACCTCAAATAAAAAGATAAAAAATTAGCACTATATTGACATTAATAAAAACATTTAAATTGTAAAATATTTTATTACAATTTAGTGTGTAGTTATTTCCCTTTCAAGATTTGAGCTCGGTTGTCATTATAATGAAAAGAGGCCTATACCCTATTGTTCTCATAGGCTAACCACCAACAATTGACAAAACATTTCAATGTAATCATAGCCACATCAATAGTAACATGTCATAATATTTTTTCAATACCTAAATTTATTAAAAAAAAATTGTGAAAAGAAACTGCTCAAGACATTTAAGGCAGTTGATTATACCAAAACACTTTATATTTTTGCATGCATTTAATACTATAATGTGACAAGCCAAAAGACATGGTATTTCAACATATATAACTGAACAATTTTATCGAACAAAGTTTACAATCTTATATACATATAGAAAATCTATAGACAAAACATTGTAATTAGAGGTGCAATATGAATTTAATTAGATACAAGTTTTTTCAAAATTACAAGTTTCTTTGAATGCATTGAAATTGTGATTATACACAATTAGATGGAAGATTTTCAAACAGTTCTTGAAAGCCAAATTCATCATGTCAATTATGCAATTTATTCTAAATCTATACTAACCACATCAATTTTTGTATCCTCTAACTCTTACTTCAGCTGTTATCTTGAAAGTTAAATTCATCATATCAATTATACAATTTATTCTAAATCTATACTAACCACATCTTATCTTCTTCAGCTGTAGTAGGAATTATCTGACTGTCACCACAATGTAAATCCTCACAAAGATTAGCGGACCATTCTGCAAGCTATGGTTCATATGAACATAGAGATTGCGCTCCTCTAGGCAGGCCTTCTCAAAGCTTCCCTTCACCATACTCTGGAGACCCACCATTTACTTATGTAAAATGACATGAATTAATAATGAGCAGCTTCTGAAGTGTTTTCTCTCTTCCAATAAGTTCTTAATCCAAGCCTTGTACCTAATACAACACCTGTACAAAACCTCTAAATGCCAAGAACAAAGTATTAGTCTTACTCTAAATAAAGTATTTAAGAGTTTGGAAACCCTTACAATTGAAAATACACCCTGAATTATTAATTCCACTGCTTAAGCTATTTTCTTATTATGCTAATGAAAAATGGTTCAAACTTGTTCATTACTCCCTGTATGAGAAACTCGTTTGTTTTACACTGGAAGCAACTCCTCAGATTGCAATCTATGCAAATATTTATAATTGTACCATAGAGACTTCTATTCAGACAACGATCATCACAGATGTTCAATATAAACAATAAAAGTTCAATGCCTCTGAAAGTAATTGTCAGCTTACAAATAAACAGTTGTGAGTACCTTTAAATACTAGCAGATTTAGTTGGCTTAAATATGTATGTCTTTGAATCTTTATACAAGGGATCACTTGGCCTCCTTAGTTTGGCATCCTTATGACTTAAGGATCAAGAAATTCAAATTTCGATTTTGTTTTTTCTCAGGCTCCTCCCTGCTCCTGGCCATCTTCTCCTGAACCTTCTGCTGGTAAAAGGTCCTGACAGCTAGAAACCTCCAAATCGCCTTCAAGATTCCTTTTAATTCTGGGTACAAAAGGTTGCACAACAGCTGTGTCCGATCAATCAAAATCTGATGCTGCATCATTTTGCACAGCCATCGGCTGATCTTCAAATGTTTTTTCATGAGCATTTAGTTATGCTTTCTGCAAAAGAAGCAAACAAGATCAGATGTATCCATTACAAAATAGAACAGGGTCAGATGTATGAGGAATCAACATGACAAAGTAAACGAATTCCCTTGAGCTTGCAGACAGTAACAGCTTTCCAATGGCAATGCCTTCTATTTAAAATATGCCAAGAATTTGGGACAAGGAAAACTTTGATTTCTCTTATAAGCTATCTTAAAGCATTTCAAGAAGCATTCTATGAATCTACGGTCGATTTGCATAGAAATTTATTTTTAATATAAGAAATTAGAATTTTTATTGCTTTGCACAGAAGCATGTAACTGATTAAAAATATGTCGCTTGTTTTTGTAGAAGAGCTCATTTGATCTGCTACCTGTCTTCCCTTGGTTAGAGGAATTATGAATACAGGCTATGTTACATGTCTTCCCTTGCTTAAAAGAACAGGCTATGGTCTTCAGTGCACATAATGTTCTAAGAAAACTTGATGTGATATCAGATTCCAACATTCTACCAAAAAGGGCTAACCATTTACATTTTTTTTAATAAATCTCTGAGCCATTTACTGTATATTCAGAACAGTATTAGCAGATAAACTATTTGCGCTAATCATGCGATGTCCCAATCCCTGCAAGGTAGTAATTAGTGATCTACTTTTTCCTAAAATAAAACTCTTGTTAAATTTATCTAAGACAAATCTGTAATCCATCGCGTACATTTCACATAAAGACCAAAAAGATAGGTGTAGCTTACACACAACCATAATTCAAGGTAAATCTTGAAGGAGTTTATTTTGAATACTCTCTTTGCAGAAGACCAAAATTCATGTTTGAAAATGTAAGAAAAAACATTGTTTTGGCACTACATTCATAAAGCATCCACCTAAGCTTCAATAAGATCTAAATGAATCAAGAAGGTGAAACAAATAGACATTATATACATCCGGGATTGTGACAGGTTAATCTCCATGAAAAAAAATAATAGCACACAAAAAACAGTCGATCTAACAGCGAGTGCACTCCATGGATGAGATCGACTGTAAGAGATGCGATGGCCCAAATAACTTGCAAGGTATTCAAATTAGCCTCTAGGATCCATGTACCCACCAACATATTGTAGTTTCTTAAAACCCAGGCAAAGAACAAGAAACAATAAACACAATAGTTTTAACACAGTGACACACACATCAATATTTTATTGATTCAACAGATTACATACTGCCTCGATATAAAGGTCTTCCTCAATACATTACAGACTCTCATAAATTAGACAGCAAGGAGATCTCTTTATAGAGATAACAACTCCTAAATATAGACAGTAAACTTGATCTATATTTTCCATGCATTTAGCATGCACAATCTAGATCACTTAAAAATATATCACCGAATATGCATTTATTCATGCAATCTAACAGTCATAAAATAAAAGCTGCACATTAGAATAAACAAGATGAATTGCATAACGGTGAGACGCATGCATCACTTCCCGACACATATTGACATCTAACACATGAATTCAACATGAATTCAAGATTGGGCGAGAGCATTGACACATATGCAAGACACAGAGGCAAAAACAATATATAGGTGGCATGATGTATTGGTCGATGCATAGCATGAATGTCACGTGGAGTCTAAGGCTGTGAAGCTCAAGAGTGATTAGGATGGTTTTCTTGTGTAAGTAAATAAGATATTTGGGGCTATGTGTTGTATGCTACAAAGGATAACTGGATAAGTGGTGTTTGTAATGTGCAAGGGTGTGATTGGTAAGCAATAATTTGATTGTGCCTATGCCTTGTGGAATTGGTAGAGTTAGAGAATTAATTTGAGAATATGACGAGTGCTTACGTCATGAGCAATAATCAAGCTAAACCTTATCTCTTATATGCACAAGTTATCGTTCTAGCACTGAATGAAGATTATAAAGAGTACATGTAGGCAGCTAATTTACATGGTTAAAAGAATTTTCTTTTAACCTATGAGAATGGGATTACCATGTTTATAAAAGATTGTATACGACTGTGTCTTGCAACCAGAGTGAATTTGATATATGAATAGCGAGCTATTTTCCTTGGCAAAGCCTCAATATTATTTCACGTGTCATCATCTTGTGAATTTCAAGGAAAATATGTTAAGTATGCATACATTCTTTTGTAATGCAATATGTGTTGTTCATTAAATCAATTTAACATAGGATAGCTCCCTAAATTTGTTAGGGAATTAATGTCTATATTATTTGTAGGGGTTGAGAGTTATTTTGTATGATTTTACAAGGCATATAATGTTAAATCTCTTTATAAGAGAATGTCTTCATGATTAAGCAGAATGTATTTGGGCATCTTATGAGTTGGACACTAAATCCATATAATCATATTTATTAGTTTGATTGCTTTAAAGATTAGTTGACATAAGAATGATACAAAATATTGCAAAAGATTTTGTATATTTTTTCTTTAATGCGATTAGGATGTTCTTGATTGAAATGGATATTTTTAAGTATGTTTAATATGTGATGTTTCTAATAGCTCTGATTTTTATATGTATACAAAGAGAATCCCTCCCTTTCCTAATTATGAATTGATTTCCCAATAGATAAGTGTTGGTCCTTTTGGCTTAATGATCAATCTTTCTCATTTAAGTATCTCTCTTTTGTCCTTAGTAACCTAAGAGAAGATTAGATTCTGCCCACTTTAATGATTTAATTGTATAACCTATATGAAATCTTTGTGAGCTCAAGCTAATTGAAATCGAGATAACTATGTAAGTGTGGTTGTAGAATGCACATTTGTATGCAAAGCATAAGGGAACTCATATAAAGAGATATAAATTTGTTTCTATTTTTAGTTGCGTACACAAGTGTGCTCTTATATATAAAGGATTTGTTTCGAGTCTACAAACCTACATTTTGAAGCTCTAGTGACAAGTCTTTGAGAGTTTCATGTGAACAAGGTGAGTTTACTTTAAAGGTCAACTATGTCTTTCTTTTTTTTTTAAATATCTTCTAAAAACCTTCAGGATTACTCTTCCAAACCTAATATAACCTAAAGTGAAGAAGAGCTGCCTAATGAGTTGGTCTTTAATGTTGCATCCCTAACTTTAACTCTGTTTTACTTTTTACTTTTGAAGTAATTAGTAGATGATTACGCATGATTCAATGATTAGATGTTTAGGATAAATGTCTGAAAAAATCAATGTTTTCTTGAGTCATGTTTATTTGACTAAAAATTTGACGTGTTTAAAAGTTGTCAAGATTTGATGATCTCATGAGGATTATGAAAATGATTATTGATACGCTAATCTCGTGTTGTAGATTGCAAGTTGCATTCAGGAAACAAGTTTTCGCCCTCCGAGAAAGGGAGGGAGAGCATCATCAGAGAGAAGGGTATAGATACAAGGAAAAGAACAGGTTGTCGCCATCTTAGGTCTAGTGTTGGTGCAACTTAGTGAGCCAAGTGGAGTTGGGGGAGAATATCTTGACCCAATCACGCTTTGAGTGTAAGCTTATGTGACTTTTTTTTATTAAACCTATTGATATTAATAGCTAAGATCATAGACTATTATTTTATGTAAACTTTGGGAGGTTGGAACAAAGTTGTTAGTGGGACTATTCATTACCGACCTCATTTACCAATGAATCATCCCTTCTTCTCGACAAGCATAGTAATGCTTTAGAGAGAGTGAGTGAGTCGTTGGGACAAGAGGAAATTTTAACCACGATTCCCTCAAATCATGCATGCTCATCCAAGAGCATTCACTGGCTGATTTTGTGGAGAGACCCACGACTTAGTGGGCATTTTCTGTTGCTTGTCAACCTGGAGTTCAGTTACCCGCAATGGAGTGGGTAGTTTCTTAACCACTTTTAAAGTGAAATCTTATTGGATGGAAGGAAAAACCGTTATGAGAGGAGCCAGGACATTGATGTTTAGAAGTCCGATAATGAGGGGGGGAGGAAGGAACGGGACTCAGGGGATTCGCTCAAGGCTATATATGAAAAGAATGATACTTCTAGTGCGGGGGGAAGCTTTTGGTCGCAAGACTCTCAAAATAATTCTCAAAGGGTTAAAGTGGGTTATGCAGTAACGAAAGAAAGGGGTAGTTATGGGAACTACCTCAAGAACTATCTTCTGGAGAGGGAGGAAATCGGCGTGGGGAGGTAAGCAGTTTCATATGGATGGAACAGACGTAGAAGTGGGGTGTTCATTCCATGGAAAGGCCAGAGAATCACTCAAAGTACTAGAATTATCCTTGTGCTACGACCTGTGCGTTTTGTTCACAAAAGATGAGTGACTATTGGGAAATAAAACGATGAGGCCAGAGAAGATGAGTCGTCTGCACTCATAGTCTTGCTTTGTTTGTGCTTCCATGAAATCCGTCGCTAACATATACATTGGGAGGCTAATTGGAAACAGGATGAAAGTGGCCCAAGTCTCTACCACTTGGGAATTGAAGTACAATCCACGTGGAAACCATGGCTTTTCCATATAGGCTTCAAGCCTGCAACCGCTTCAAGAATTATTTCTTCTCCAATTATCTATATAGCGGTTTCGATAACCGATTCTTGCCGAGGAAAAGTGTAAGGAGGAAGAACACCTATTCCTCGCTGACAACCAGGATTTCACCTTTATTGTTTCTTTCACCACCTGCCCACGACCTCCCCTTCTCTGGATTGGAACGCATGCACATTGCACATTCAGGGCAGACGGTGGGGCCGGAAGTACCCTCGATGCAGGTCTTTCATTTGAATCCTATTCACTATCTCATAAATACGTAAGTTGATAAAGGTTGTTCCAGTTCGATACTATTTATTTGGAAAGATCTTGTGTGGGTAAGAGAAAAGAAAGGAAGCTGACATGAGAGATCTAAAGAATCGAATGGAGAAACAACCATAATTTGTGGCTAAGTGCATATCGTTGGGCCAATCTTATTTACCTGAAAACCAAAAAAAAAAAAAAAAGTGAACTTTTCATTCTTGATATTGGAAATTGGCCTTTCCTAGCTTAAATATATACATATATATTTTGGATGTTGTTGAGGCATAAAAATCAGTAAAGGGGTATTTTTGTCTAAAATCCATTCCCTGCAAGGATCTTTAATTGCTCCTTTGAAATACCCCTGCTGAGATGGATCATCTCTTGATTTGTTACCGAAAAGAATATGTTCCAATAAAACTTCCTTTGATTAATAGAAGACTCTCTTCATTATGATCTTAGTCGACGAACATTCTAAAATAGTGCTTAACACTAAAAGCTCACACAGGTGAATATGAGTTGTCAGCTATTACTAACTAACCTTTCGGTCTAAGGCAAGGTATGCCTAGTAAGTCAAGAGTATGACTCTTACTTTCAAGGTGGATAAAATCAAACTTGTGAACCATAAAGGACTTTGGGTGAAGATTATGGTCAAGTTTGGAACAAGTTAAAAAAAAAGTGGAATAAGGTGACAGGGAGTCACGATTTCTCATTACTATTGTAAGCCAAATGGTTGAAACAAAACCCAAGATTAGGCATCACTGGAATGATTTTCCTAGCTCAATTCAATATGATGATAGTAAATTATTATGATTGATAAGGGTGTATGTGACCAGGAAGGTGTTTATGAGTTCATAACTTAATCTCTATTAAAAGTCAATAGACTCAGGTAAACCAAGGGGTCGAAAGTAGAATATCATCTTTTAAATCATACTCCTTAGGGTAGAAAGTTTGACTCAAGATCTAAGCAATTTATATAAACGATAATATTCATTTAAATATTATGTTAGTAAGGAAATACCTCGAATACTATGGTTAATCATGATACGTGAAACCTAAACTCGAACAATGCCAAGTGGTCTAGGAAAGACTAGAAGCATTTTGTTCTTATGATTTGTTACATTTATGTTATTACTTTTGGAAAAACGAGAATGCTTGACATTTCCATGAATTGGGTTAGAGAAGCTAAACCCTAGTAATAAAAAGGAGGATATAGGAAATCTATAGCTCTTATGGCAAATATGACATTGAACGTATGTATATTGATGGACATCAAAAGGTTGAGAAAACCATAGAACAAGATAGGAAGTCTTTATTATACCTTAAGAGATTCCATGATAATGTCAAAACTCAAGTTAAGGCATCAAGATGTTGGGTATTGAATCTTAAGAGTAAAATGACAAGAAGTCATAAACCCTAGATATTGAAAGAATGCAAGTAAGAGACTTTTAAAAAGGTTTGAAATACCTAAATCTTTACATTACATGTATATCCTGGATTAAGGAATAGTTCTAGTTAGATTGGCTAGAATGGACCTTCTATACAGACTAGTTTGTGTCCAGAGTATCAAACAAAGTAAGTAAAACTACGAGATGAGACAGTTTCTAAGACGAGTCAGAGGTGTGTGTCTAGATGGCATGACCGATCAGAATGATCATACTTAGCTAGAAGGGATCTAGAGTTGTATGGTCGATTGAGTCTTGTAGGACACAACACTGGGACTCAGATGGAGGAACTTGACAATTCCTTATATCTATACCCTTCGTGAAGGGCAGGGCCAGTTCCTGTTAGGAAGTGAGTGGGGGACTACTTGAATCCGTGGTTGGAGGTAAAGCACTCAGATGATACTCTCCCTCTGTAGTAGAAGTCTCACCGAGCCTCGTGAAGATCGACATCAACATTTTGGATGCAGTGAACTCAATGTTATGGTTTATGACATTCCACCTATGAGGTAAAACTATTCTTTATGCTAAGTGTATCTTATGTGATATAAATGAATATAGTAAGGAATTATCTTGATTATAGTTATGATTACATGTGAATTCAAGTTTGATTTTATCTGGAAAAGTTATACTTTATTCTTGTGCTTATGCAAATGATTAAAAAAAAAATATCTCTCATGTTTACTAAATTTATTTACCTTCTAGTAAACTCTATGAGTTTACTAGTGTATTAAGAGGATGGATGTTACATTTAACTACCTATGGTCTAATCATGCTTTTATCTCATTGCCTTAGATTTATTTTCATCTCCAACACAAGACTATCTAATACAAATCCAGAGTTTAAAATATACAAAATATTCATTATTAACAAAAAAAATCATTTTTTATAAAACTAAATAATCTATCATACATTTATAACTATTTTTAATTTAATTATACTTGAGATTGTTAATTTCTGAATTTTTTATTATAATAAAAAATCCAGAAATTAACAATCTTCAGCACTATAGATTGTGGAAATCTAATAACATTAATTGATTATACTTTCCATTATTCATTACCTTGATTAACCTGTCTCCAACTGTTAAAACTCCTAAATTACATTGTGGCCTTATTACATCTATCCTTAACATGGAATTCTTCCTATTACACCATCACAAATATATATGACCACAGACAAATCAAAAAATAATGGAAAAATTTACAGTTTCTAATTAACTAAAACTAGTTCAGCACTCCTTACCTTTGGGAAAGCTGATGGAAAGCCTCTACTATGCTCCCCTCTTTGCCCATCACTATCCATGCCTCTTTCACTTTTACTTCTTTGTCCTCGTTGAATGCCCGAATCTCGTATTGTTTTGACTGAAGCCAATTTGAAATTTGTGGGAAAATGCCCATCCATACCCATTTTCCATTAGTCATTTCAGCATAAAAATGATTGCCTCTGTCCGTACATATTTGGAAGAGTAAGTTGGGATAAACGTAATCTATAATAAAGCATATCAGAATGGCATTGGCGTTGGCAGAAATCTCCGGCCAACTCAATTTTAAGCCTCCAGATAACCCAAATTCGACCACGTTTTTCAGAGGAAAAGAGGTAAAGAAGTTTTTCAGCGAGCCCACGTCAACCACAACCCTCGTGCATATTATCAGTTCCCTTGGCCATTTCTGCACATTGTTTGCAAAAGGCACAGGCTGCACAAAATCAGATGCCTCGTAACAATAAATAGACTTTTATATTTCTAATTCAACTATTTTCTATTACCTGTATGTTACTGATGAATGGTTCAACAACTAGTCTGTCATTTGCTACAATTACCAACTTCTTCAATGATGTCAATCGTTCTAAACCTTCTATCTTCTCCAATTTGTGGCATTTTTTCAATTTAATTTCTTCCAGAGAAGTGAATTCTACGAGACTTGGAAGCCCATCTAATTCTGGACAGTTATCTATTTTGAGTGTTTCCAGTGATCTCAGACCTTTCAGATTTTTGACCTTCAATTTGTTGCAGTCTCTCAATTCAATTTCTTTTAGAGAAGTTGCCTCTGCAAGACTTGGAAGGGTGTTCAATTCTGTACAGCCATCTATCCTGAGTGTTTCCAATGATCTCAGGCTTTCTAAACTTTCTATCTTCTCCAATTTGGAGCAGTCAACCAAATCAATTTCTTTTAGAGAAGTTGCCTCTGCAAGACTTGGAAGGGTGTTCAATTCTGTACAGCCATTTATCCTGAGTGTTTCCAATGATCTCAGGCTTTCTAAACTTTCTATCTTCTCCAATTTGGAGCAGGCAACCAAATTAATTTGTTTTAGAGAAGTTGCCTCTGCAAGACTTGGAAGGGTGTTCAATTCTGTACAGCCACTTATCCAGAGTGTTTCCAATGATCTCAGGCTTTCTAAACTTTTTATCTTCTCCAATTTGGAGCAATATTCTAAATTAATATATATTAGAGAAGTTGCCTCTGCAAGACTTGGAAGGGTGTTCAATTCTGTACAGCCATATATCCTGAGTGTTTCCAATGATCTCAGGCTTTCTAAACTTTCTATCTTCTCCAATTTGGAGCAATATTTTAAATAAATTTCTTTTAGAGAAGTTGCCTCTGCAAGACTTGGAAGGGTGTTCAATTCTGTACAGCCATTTATCCTAAGTGTTTCCAATGATCTCAGGCTTTCTAAACTTTCTATCTTCTCCAATTTGGAGCAGGCAACCAAATTAATTTGTTTTAGAGAAGTTGCCTCTGCAAGACTTGGAAGGGTGTTCAATTCTGTATAGCCACTTATCCAGAGTGCTTCCAATGATCTCAGGCTTTCTAAACTTTCTATCTTCTCTAATTTGGAGCAAAATTCTAAATTAATATATATTAGAGAAGTTGCCTCTGCAAGACTTGGAAGGGTGTTCAATTCTGTACAGTCACTTATCCAGAGTGTTTTCAATGATCTCAGGCTTTCTAAACTTTCTATCTTCTCCAATTTGGAGCAATATTGTAAATTAATATATATTAGAGAAGTTGCCTCTGCAAGACTTGGAAGGGTGTTCAATTCTGTACAGCCATTTATCCTGAGTGTTTTCAATGATCTCAGGCTTTCTAAACTTTCTATCTTCTCCAATTTGGAGCAATATTCTAAATAAATTTCTTTTAGAGAAGTTGCCTCTGCAAGACTTGGAAGGGTGTTCAATTCTGTACAGCCATTTATCCTGAGTGTTTCCAATGATCTCAGGCTTTCTAAACTTTCTATCTTCTCCAATTTGGAGCAATATTCTAAATTAATTTCTTTTAGAGAAGTTGCCTCTGCAAGACTTGGAAGGGTGTTCAATTCTGTACAGCCATTTATCCTGAGTGTTTCCAATGATCTCAGGCTTTCTAAACTTTCTATCTTCTCCAATTTGGAGCAATATTCTAAATTAATTTCTTTTAGAGAAGTTGCCTCTGCAAGACTTCACAAGTGTTCACCTCAGATGTAGCTGATTTATCCCCGAAAGTGTTTCAATGATTCAAAGCTTAAACTTCCTATCTTCTCCAATTCCCAGGCACTGGTAATAACCAATTCTCTTAACTGCAAAGGAACCTGCAGCCAATTTTCGATACAATTAACATACATAGCATAAATTAAAAAAAAAAAAAAAAAATCCATTTTAACATTTTTTAAAGTAGCATAAAGCAAGATACTTACATCCGCATCACGTTCCCACAAACATTCTAATCTCTCAGGATAGGAAAGCTCTAAAATTCTTAATTTTTTCAATGAAAGCCAAGACGGAATATTTTTGTGCTGAAATCCATGACACTGAATGTAGACCAGTTCTCTTGATAATTCGCTATTTTCCTCATTGATAAAATCTCCATCACCAACAAAAATCTTCAATCCAGGCGAGCCGGTCGCGAGGATACGCTCTCCTTGGTTTGTGTTTATTATGATCTTTCCTTGTCGGGGGAAACAATTGTCACCAAACGCGTTTGCCATTCCTCGGATTCGTACTGCTTCCTGAATAGTCAAAAGTAAAAATAAGAATTATTTCAAAACAATAGAACTGATTAGAAGGCAGGCTCAGGGAGGAGCTGGTTCCCATGCCATGATTAATAAAACCATGAAAGAAAGCACCGACTTCACCTGTTGAGGCTGAATCTCGATAATCTGCCCTTTAGACCAAAGACGATAGGGTGATTGCTGATTTGCAATCTCCCTTCCCATATCTCTCAAATGATCATGCATTCTGATGAGATTCCTCTCGTCTAGCTCAACCAGACATTTATTCACAAGCCTGTGCCAACCATGCAGACCATTCCAATCTGATCCGTCCCATACTGCAATCACCCTACTGCTTGTGCTTCCAATGAAGAAACACGCTATATCCAAAAACATCTCTTTCTCTTCTTTATCTAGAGCATCATAGCTTATTTTGAGCCTTAATTTGATGTCGTTTGGCATAAGTCTGGACAATTTGTCGAATTGCGATTGCCAATAATTTTTGCTAGACTCCCCACAGAGCAGACCCCCTAAGACCTTGAGTGACAAAGGCAGACCATGGCAAGCATCTATGAACTTTTCAGCAAGTGCCTTCAATTCCAACGATGGAGAGGGCTGTCCGAATGCATGCCAACAAAAAAGCTGCTCGGCGTGAGCGCGACTGAGTGTTCTGATTTTATATATAGCAGATATGCCCCACGTTTTAAGAACACGCAACTCGCGTGTAGTAACAATAATCAGACTTCCCTGGCCAAGACTCTCCCTTGATGGCAGTAGAGCATCTAGTTGTTCTGTATTATCCACGTCATCTAAGACGATGAGCGCAGAAACAGTTCTCAAACGGCTTTTTATAATCTCTTTACCTTCGTCTACATTGTCAAGGACTGCTCCTCCGCCGTTGAAGCCAAGGTCCTCCAGAAGCTTTTTTTGTTTTTCATGTAAAAGCTCTTTCCTTGCAGCTTCACGAACATCGGAAAGAAAACTTGAGCGACCAATGGTCAAACATTTCTTGTTATAGAGATGCTTTGCAAGGGTTGTTTTGCCGGCACCACCCATGCCCCAGATCCCCACCATTTGTATCGGCCCGCCAGATTGAAGTGCAATGTTGTGAAAGTCTTGTTCAGCTTCATCCAAACCCACGGGATGCTTGGCAACATCTAATCGCACCTTCTTCAATTTTTTCAATACCCGACTCACCACATTCGCCACCACCTTCTCCTCGTCACTGAACAATGAACACCATTAGGCAAACGGAACGAACTTAAAAGGATAAAACGATCCGAAATGCATGCTAGGGGAAATTTGAAAACATAAAGAGTGTGACGCGAGCTTTTTATTTAAGTGTAACAAGCCCTTTTTCAAGCAATTTTTTTATTGACTTTTAAAATATATATATATATATATATATATATATATATATATATATATATATATATTAACAGTCAATTTTAATTAACTTAAATAAAATTTATTAGAGTGTACATAAAAACTAGCAATCGTACCTTGGTGTGCAATGGGTATGTCCAAGAGGTGTATGGAAGGTCAATTAGGGAAAATATGATTTTTTTGGCATACATTTGCGAGATCAATTAGTAGATCATTTTAATATTATTATTATTATTATTATTATTATTATTAGTAATCTTATTTTATTTTAAGTAGGAGAGAGGGGCCAATAGTAGTGCGGACTAATTTTGTCAACATCATGAACCCCTAATAGTTAAACAAAACAATATCATTTGTTGTTTTTAGAATATCATATTTTTATTTAAAAGAAAATTAATATATGACCCAAATAGACCAAATACCTATTGATAATCATAAATCTTTGATATCTCTAACTTTTATATTCAACACATACGGACCAATAGTTGAACACAAAAAATCTATTTATTGTTATAAAAACAACACATAATTATTTAAAATAATGTTTTTATCAAACAAAAATGGACCAATAAGAACACTAAAACTTTTTGAAAATCCCTCACATTTAATGGGAAAATAAATGTTATTTATTGTACAAACTATTAATATAAAATACTCCAATGCTTGTACATTGCTACAAGCAATAGTTGTACAGATATATTTTTTCACTATGATAACAATACTTTTTAAATGAGTCTTGTTTTATAAAATGAGCATTTTATTTTTAAATGACATGTTTATAGTGGATAGTTATGATATTTATGTTTTTTTTATATAGAATTTAGAAATTCTCATGTGTTCAAATATGGGTCTACTTTTGATCACATTTGGTTTTTTTTTTATTTACATTTGGACCATTTATTTACAATATATATAGGTAAGACTAGGTATTATAATCACAATTGACTACAGGACTACCTCACTCACACAACTTTTCGCCCCTCTCCCCTAGTACATATAGTTTTCTTTTTCCTAATCTATTCAAAGATCAATTAAATTATGAGATTTTTTATAAATGAATTTTATTTAATTAATATAAAATATATCAATTATTAATTATACTAATTTCATATTTATATTTAATATTTTGTATTATAATATACATATATAATTATAAAACATTTATTTATATAGTTAGTTTTGTTCAAGAATACAATATATAATATAAATATTGAAGTTAATAAAATAATTATTTATTTATTTTAGAATTATTTTATTTTATCTATATTGTTTATTTTATTTTATTTGAAAAATTATATATTTTTAATTTTAATTTTAATTTCAAAAATCATTCATTATTTTAGAAATGTTTTATTTTATCTTTGTTTGAAGAGTTATTTTATTTTTTATGTAAATTTTAAATTTAGTTTTGAAAAAATCATTATTCCTTATTTAAATAATTGTTTTGTTTTATTTTTACTTCTAAAAATATAGTGAAAATTATATACTTATAAGTACATATATAAATATTAAATACTATTTATTTGACTTGTAAATGATTGTCAAATTTAAATTTAAATGACAGCGTAAGATTTCAAATGTTGCTATTATTGAACACCTCTCAACATAATTAACTAAGAAATGACATTTTTACGCAACTTGGCCATTACAACGTTACATTACTACATAAAAAGGAATCGTGTGGACTATATGAGTTAATGAAGCGACAGTTGGATATATGACACCCCTAGCTCTTATTGCAAGTATTTAGGCATTTGTCTTTCCAACTAATTTCTTTGAGTTAGAATGGAGATCTCAAAATAGTAGAGTTGCATCCAAAGTCTTGGCACATGTGAGAGACCACCAATAACTTCTATGTAGTAGAAAAGTGGTTTCGATGTATGCAAGTCTATTAAAGAGTGGAAGGGACACCACAAAACAACCCCATTGCATCCACTTCATCTTTTTCTTCCCTTACTACAAATTTTTCAGCAAAGGAAAAAATTCACCTCCTACAACTCCATCAACATTTTTTATGCTTATGCATGTGCCTTTACATATTAAATATTAATTAATTGATGTTTAAATGGATGTCAAATATTAGTTAGAGGGTTTTCATGTACATGGTCATATTATGAGACTGCGTGTCTCTACATACTTATATACTTATAATTACCATTTAATTATGTCAGTCATATTTTTAGTTTTATAGTTTTAATCTTTGTAGTATATATTGGTTGTATTTTAGTTTTTATGTACATGGTACAATACCTCTCAACATAATTAATGTTTAAAAGTAACCAATACAGGGTAATGGAATTGTGAGAAAAATATACTAAATTAAAGTTTGTTGGAAGAAGAAAGATAAACCATAATTTATTAAGTTTGTTTATAATTTTAAAATGAAGTTTTAAGGAAGAAATTTGGAGGAAAATATCAAGACAAAGAGATGTTTTGATGACTCTTAAGAATGTATACTATGCATTAAGTCATCTTTCTAATAAACAAAATTACATGTTATTTGTCTCATAATAAATAAGATCCATAATACTTTGGGCACCTAAAAATAAAACAGTTTATTATAATTATGAGTTAATAAATTAATATATAAATTTCAATTACAAATTTAAAAATTGAAGTTTGATATTTAACTTTAAACTTTAACAAAACATTTTACCATTACAAAAAGTATATTTTATCTCTATTTAAAATTGTCAATTATACATTAAACTTTCAAGTGAATGAATATAAAGCAAATGAAAAATAACAAGTATCTTATGATTAAAAAATGTGTAAAGGGACATCACTTAACATCTAATAGGAAGAGCATTAAGGCACTTACTATTCTTAATGATGCCCCATTACAACTCGAAACTTCTTATTTTCACTACTGAAGCACTTCTACATTGCATGCACCCTTCTTTTCATGCTTAAAGAACACATCTACATATATTCATCTTCCTCCACAACTCACCGTAAGTCAAAAAGGCTCAACTTGATAAAAAATGGAGATAATTATTATAAAAAATTTAACCATAAATGCTAGTCCCGCCAAACACCAAGTAGATTGTGCATAATGCTCTCAAATGAATTGAGGCAATTAGGCATGGCTTCTTCTAAAGCTCTAGACAATAAATCGCAAAGCTTGAACTCATCTTTATTGAAAAATGCTCACAATCTCATGGCATCTAAGGAATTGTACATACTTCTAGGAATCGTGTGTTTGACATCTTGTCAACGATGATTTATGAATACATCATATGACGTGTTTTGTTCTAGATGAGGAGGTAACAAAAGTATAAGTAGAGGATGTAATTGTATCAAAAGTTGAAGTAGGTGGTGCAATTCTTAGAGCATCAAAAGCATGTGCTATCAAATACACTTGTTGTTTGGATGTAGCAAGAGTAAGTAGGACAATTCTTAGTCATCAAAACCATTTTGTAGGCCTTACTTGGGTTGTCCACAATGTAAGAAGAGGTTTCCACTGGATAAAATTGGAACAAAGAAGAATGCAAGTAAAAGCAACTTGGTTTTTGAAATGCTTTAAAGGTTAAGGTTGAGGCTTTGTTATAAATTAAAGCAGATAGAAACAAGGAAAACAAATAAAGTTGGCTTAATGCAAAAATGTTTGAAAGACAAAAGGCTAATAGTAATGGAGTGATGTCAAAAGCATAGGAATTAAATTGTCTATTAACAAAGAAAAATGTAGGTCAATGAGTTTGACTCGATAAATTACATGGTTGAATCTTCACAACGATTTCATTAAGAACAACGTATTTATTTATTTTTAAATTGAATTTTATTCTGGAATTCTTTTTTTTAAGTCCAAAACTCATATTTTAATTTTTGTATGATTCAAGTAATGTATAAAATTACTCTTGATGTGTGTCTATAATTATTGCATATATTTAAGTATGAAGTAAGAGTTCAATAATAAGTGTGAAGTAAAAGTTTATTATTGAACAATGTATTTCATAAGACAATTACCATAGCTTGTAATCTTCTATCATAATTATTTTTAAAATTTTAAAATCAATTTGAAAACTAAACTTTATTTCTCATTTATACCAAAACAATTCATATATAAATTTATATATTCATTATAATATATTTGTGAAATCCATAATATAATTTGTGGCATCAGGGAAATTCATCCCCATCAATTCAACATCAAAAAATTCACCACCAACAATTCATCGTGGGAAAATTCACTGCCATGACAAATTCACCTCAAGGAAAATTTACCACCAACGGAAAATCCGCAGCGGTGAATTGCTGGTGGTAAATTTTACTTGAAGTGAATTTGTTGAATTGCTGGTGGTGAATTTTACTTGAAGTGAATTTGTCATGCCGGTGAATTTTCAACAGTAAATTACTGGTAGTAAATTTTCCAACAGTAAATTGCTGGTGATGAATTTTCCTAAAGCCATAATTTCGCATTGAACGAAGTATTCTTATTCATCTGGGGCAACCATTCAACGAAGTATTCTTATTCATCTGGGGCAACCATTCTTATGTGACAGCCAAAAGAATAAAACTTAACTCATACATATAATAGCCAACGACAAGAACCCCACCTTCCCCTCCTTCCTCCCAAAAGACACACTCAAGGAAGATTTGATGAGCTAAATGAAGGAGAAAGACTATTTTGTACTTACCCCTGAGTATTAATGATCTCGCCATTGTACAAGGAAGCTTTATGGAGTGCCAACTTCCAGCTTTGAAGCTGTTGTGAGCTGTATCTGCTCGGGTGGAACAGCATGCAATCACAATAGAACAAGCTTAACTCAACTCTTATATATGACAAATTAAAAAGAGAAAATAATAATAATTGAGAATATCTGATAAAAACCCTTTTTTTATTTTTTAATTGATCAAGATCTTAAGTTCAAACTGGCATCCAACAGACAATACAGAGAAACGGTATTTGAGGTGTACCTGTTCTTCATTTCGTGCTTGCTGAAGGCCTCTGCATAAATTCCTTTTCCTTCAATGGCCCATCTTAGAGTAGACGGCTCAACATGATAGAAAATGGGGATAAATTTTATGGGAATAATTTCATTTTCCTTTTCCTTTATCTTTTGCACTATAAATGCCAGCTCAGCTAAACACCAAGGAGATTGTGCATAATTCTGAGAGAAAATGGCTATGTGAAGTGAAGCACTAACCATTGCTTCTTCTAAAGCTCTAGGGAAAAAATCTCCAACCTCCAGCTCATTTTTATCCAAAAATATTCTGAGTCCAGTAGCATCTAATTTATTGTAGATAGTGTTGGCCAGCGTGTATTTAACATCTCCTCCATGATGATTTATGAAGACATCGTAGGGCAGATGTTTCATTCCGGATGAGGATTCAGCAGAAGGTGAGGACATTATTAGGCCATCAAAAGGGGCTGCCATCAGATACAAATAAGAATGCTGATAAAAGCGACTTGGTATTTGAAATGCTTGACAATCTAAGCTGAGGCTTTGCTATAAATTGAGCCTAACAGAAACCAGGAAAATAGATAAACCTGGCTTAATGCAGAAAAGCTTCGGAAACTGAAGGCTAGGTAATCTAGTGGTATGCTGGAGCGAAGACGGAGTTGTATAGAAATAAAGATGAAAGTGGCGAGGAAAATGCGGAGAGAGAATGAGTGGATACTTTGTTGGGAAGAGTGGAGGAAAAAAGTGGAGAAGCAACTTTATGTCTATTTCACCGACTCTGTTAAATGGAGAGAAAGAGAAGTGGGGTCATATTAAATGCTCAATAGAATGGTGAAATAGACTAGATACTGCCAAACGTGTACAGTGTACAATAGATAGGTGGTTCCTGGTATCTCAAAAGTAAAGAATCCTTGTACCGTCAAAGTATCATATAAAATAGAATAACTTACACAGAAATCCTATCTTTGTCCTCAAGAGTCAAAGAACATTCGCTTTTTTAAGCTGAATTGTGCAACAAGTTATGCAGGAAAGAAGTGGAGAAGCAACTTTATGTCTATTTCACCGACTGTGTTAAATGGAGAGAAAGAGAAGTGGGGTCATATTAAATGCTCAATAAATGGTGAAAAGACTAGATACTGCAAACGTGTACAGTGAATAGATGTGGTTCCTGCTCAAAAGTATAGCCTTGTACCGTCAAAGTATCATATAAAATAGAATAACTTACACAGAAATCCTATCTTTGTCCTCAAGAGTCAAAGAACCCTACTTTTGCTTTTTTAAGCTGAATTGTGCAACAAGTTACGCTGTTTATAGCAGCCCTGTGCACTGTTCTTCCAATGCGGGGTCTTGTAATTGATCTTCTGTTGTAATTCATTATTTTTTCTTAGAAAAAAATAAAAATAAAAACATTTAGTTTTGTTCTTATTTTTTTAGTATGGTTAATTTATATGATTTAACAAATTTTATTTTTCTTGTTTTTTATGCGTAATTTTTTATTTTTTAATTATTTTTATAGAATTGTTATCAATCATATTTATATATCAAGAATTTCAATGTGTTTTCATAGTCTTGTAAATTTCATTTTATCTTCAATAATATTATGTATCTTTTTACTATAAAGATGATGGTGTATGTTCCATGAACACATTATGGTTATGGAGACATCCAATAAAATGGTTATGTATTTAATTATTATCATTCATGGAACCTTCCATTATTTTTCCTTCTCCTTTAGATGCTTTAAATTCACCGATGCATGAGATACGCAAAAATTATATATCTTTTTACTATAAAGATGATGGTGTACGTTCCATGAACACATTATATGATTATGGAGACATCCGATTAAATGGTTATGTATTTAATTATTATCATTTATGGAACCTTCTATTATTTTTTCTTCTCCTTTAGATGCTTTAAATTCACCAATTCGTGAGATTCGTGAAAATTATGCTTATTATAAGACAAGTGATGGTGACTTATCATTGAATACTTTTCTTTTTTTCATGGTATTTTTAATGAGGTAGTCCTAAATTATGTGCTTACCCTCACATGGTGTTGTAACACCTATTAATGATAAAATATTTCTCAAGCAACTCATGATAACCTCAAAGATGTTATTGATGATTCATAGTTTTATAATAAAATAGTTCATGTTATTTCTAATGCACGCGTTATTAAAGAACTTGCTAAATGCATTTAGTGAAAGTGATTGTGCTCATGTACATGTTAGATCTTTATCTTTATACTTTGAATATATAAAGAGAGAGATGATTTAATTGAAGAGCACTAGAATGATTTGCCTCACTTACTTTTTATTAAACTCCATTGCATGCTTTATTATATATGCATAAATTACTTTATGTCTTTCATTAGAGTTTGTTTCTATACTAATTCTAGTATCTCAAACTATAGTATCTATTATATAAGATGTGTTAAAAATTCATCCATACTTTCTAAATATGTATTATTTTTAGATGCCAATAATAATTTTACTATGGAAAATTATATAGCTTCTCATCATATACATTATATTTTGAACTCCATAGCATGCATGATTTGTCGTGCCCAAAATTTCAATATGACAACATGACAACTTTTTTTTTTGAAACTAGCAACTACTTAATCTAACATCGTGCCTAACACGATGACCATCATGCACACTTGATAACATTACTCATGTAATGTTAAGCAAGCATGTCACTTGAAGGTGGAGTGAGAGGAAAACGAGGTTGAGTGTGACAGAGCTTCCTTCCACAAACCCTAAAACGAGGGTTGTCCTAGTAAAGGGTTAGATAGCATATGCATGACACCTCAAGGAAAGATCACTTAGTGTTGATCCCTCTATAGGAGATTGTATGAGGAGTGACATTGTTTAAGTCTTGGCAAGACCTAGGATTAGACCAAAATATCTTCAATTTTAACGACGCTAGTTGAGTAGTCGATTTACACTTAATTCAATTACCCAAAAACTAATTTGTCATATTTTATATTATAGATTTTAAGCGTTGTCAAGGGTCCAATAGAAAAAGAATTCAAATAAATTAATTTAGCTATAATTTATCAATGTTTGACTAACCTTTATTTCTAATCAATGAATCCACCCTTGACAATAGAAGTTTTCGAGGAAAAATTTAAATTAATCCCCTTCTTCACAAAGATTACTTAATTTAAATTCTTTATACGACTCATATCACTAATCCCTTTAAATTCACCTTCCTATTTATTTATTAGTTTAATTACCATTTCATCTTTTTAGTTATTTATATTTATTCATTTTATTGAATAAAAGTTAGAAATAAGAAGAAGAAATAAATGGAACCACTTAAAGGTTAGGTGGGTATAATTTAATTATGTCGAAGGCGTTCCCTCAATGAAGTTTACCGAATCCATTTTGTTTATCAACAGTTACAATCGTAGGAGAAAGGATGCAAGACCATTGGATAGATCTTGCTTGTTCATTGCTTTTTGTACTCTTGTTGATGCATTTACTATCGATGGGAGTTGGTTTACAAAATATTTGCTTCACAATACAAGCTCTGCTCATTTTCCTCCCTCGCAATAGTTGACAAAAAGACAACATTTCGCAAGAATCTTTAGGTAAGTCATTTTCCCTAGTTTCATTTGCCCTCGTTTCTCAGCCTCTACATGGTCAGGTCAATTTTTCTTCAGCTTATTTTTCCTCTAAAATAATTCTTTTGTTATCTCTGTATAGGTTGGAATCCATCAGTTTGGCCTTCATAATATTGCTCCTGCAAAATCTTGCGGTAAGTCACTTGCCCTCCTTTCAATTTGTATAAAAAATTGCCTAGACTAATAAAAAAATGTTGTTTTGTATTCCTTGTCACACATTTTGCATCCCCCTCTATGTTGGCATATCCCTTACAAAGTGTGGCGGCCTTTGCCATGCCTCCACCCTTGCTTGCCCCCACCCCTGTCACTGCCCCTACGTGTCTACTCACAAAATCCATGTTGGGGAGGGCTTGCAAGTAGCAGATGCGGTTCACATTCAGCTTGAAATGCCATCTCTTTAATAATTATGCATATATGTTACAAACGAATATATTGTAAATTACAATATATATATATAATGTTAAATAATATAAATTAAGAAAACAATAATAAAATTATATAAAACTTTATGTATTAAAAATTATTGAAAATGAATATCAAAAGAGGTCGACCATGGGTGGGCTGAGAAGTTGCCCATGGTGGCCTAGGGGAGTCGCCCCAACCAAGAGCAATGACCCCCATGGGAGGGGTGTGAATCTCCCACGGAGGAGATTGCCCCCTTTCCCCCATCCCCCACCCCTCCTTCTCAATAACTATTTGTAAATAGAAAAAATAAATAAATACTTGCAAACCACAGAGACCTATCTTAAGAAATTAGTAAGTAATATTTACTTTTTTATGTTGGTTTCAACAGTGTTAACAAGCCACTGTAATGGCATTTATAGTCGATAAAATTCACACTATCACATATATTATAATTTGTAAATTTCATTAAGATTTTAAAAAACTTAAATCCATAACAGTCGACAATGTATGATAGTCAATCTGCTCAAACTTTGTAAACAATTTAATTTATTAACAAACCTCTGTTTGTAATATGCATATTCTATAAGAAAAAAAATTGTTTGATGTTGTTCACAATTAGTAATCTGAATTTATACATATAAATAATTTAATTCTCCAATAAATTGCATCATAAAAGAACAAATATAAATAAAACTAATAATTTGATTTTACTTGTACTAATTTGATTTTACTTGTATAAAAATGAGGAAAGAAAATATTGGACAATGGAATTTGAGACCATTCAATTTAAAAAATAACCTTGAAACATGACACAATAATGGATCAAAATGGGGAAAGAAAATATTGGACAATGGAATTTTAAACCATTCAATCTAAAAATTAACCTCGAAACTTGAAACAATCATTTTGAAAATTGCAATGACAAAATTTAAAGTACAAAACAAGTAGTTGTGGATAGTTGTTAGTTAAGAAATAGTTTTGTTGCTTATTAACTTTTATAACCCATCTTTAAATCAATTGTAGTGCTAAAATCTAATGTTAATGTGAAATCAACTAAATCTTTGAGTATTGAAAATTTTAAGTGGCTTAAAAATTCTATTTTATCAAACAATGAATTGAATAATATTCTATTTTATGGTATTTGTTGAAATTAATAGTTTTAGGTATATTGTTTAACTTAAAATTTATTATTTTATATAGCTTAAAGAAAATTAGATCATTTTATTTTGAGATGAGCTATTAGAAAAGTAAAACTATTACTTTTGTGCATCACAACTTGGAGTTGATAATCACCTTAAAATTTAATACCATAGCCATTGTAAATAAGTGTAATTAGTAGTTCAAAATCATTATTAGTATTAACTATTGTTTTAGCTCTAACTTTAAATATTGATAATCTCTAGCAATAGACGCATATTAATTAGTAACACTCATTGATGTTTTGTCTAATTTATAATTCTTAAAGTTTTGAAATAAACATTGAAGTAAGGAAATGAGCTTGTAAGGAATCTTAGAACTAACTTTGAATTTCAAATTCACATGGTTATATTAGATCAAATAAGAAAATAAATATCTTGAAATTCTCTAATATTTTTTCTTCCAATTAACTAATTAAGTAATAGTTATTTTAATTAGCGTATTAATCTTTTGTATGTATAATTTATGTATTAGAGTTTGAAACTCCTCAATATAAAGCTCCTCCCAATTGAACTACACCAACCCTATTTAAATAAATGTAGACACTCCTCTAACAAGTTGTTTTCTCACATTTAGGCCACATTGAATACTCCCCAAAATTCACCCTCTATTATTTTCTTATCAAAATTTGAAATTTCATTAATTGTAACTTCTCCTAGAGGTTTTTTGATATACTTAATAGCTGCCAACTTTCCCCACATCTTTCATCCCAAAATATCCATAATGTTGACCAAGAAAAACTCAATGGTCATGAAGGTGCCCAATTTTTAGCCTAGAAGATCCAATGACATTCCTTATGGCATTCTCTACGTGTGTCAAACCAACACGGAAGATCCTTTGCAGACATTTTGTAAGGTCTTCATCTCTACATTCATAAATACATTGTTTGATAGCCAATCTACCAGCCATTGTTCATGTGGTAGTCCATTGTAATCGTGCAAGAGAGATCTCCCCCAATTCTGTGCAAATGAATAAGCATGACTGGACTGACGAGATTACCAAGTTAGATTATGCAATCTCTCTGAGGTACGCCTCGTGATGCCTTGTAAATCAAGACATTCATTTATTTTGAGTAGTCACATGAAAAAAAAAATTTGGCAAGCTCCCGTCCTCGTTTAACCTTGCAAATCAAGATTGTTCAATACATTCTGATTATCAAAAATTATGATCTTCTATCTTTGATCATAGGCAAAGTAGCCAACTTGTCTGCTCACAATTTATCTCTTGATAACAATGTCAGATCGATTCCAATATATTTTTTATTTTCTAGTTTGAAATAGTCCATTGGCACATTGCGCTGATACAAATCAAAGAGTCGTCTTGATATCAACGTTGGTTAATTATTTTTCTCACACAGTTGAAGCCCAATGAGGATTGCTTGAAATTATGCTTCATTGTTAGTTCCGTGCTGCATTTTTTTTCTCACACAATTGAAGCCCATATTAGATTTCCTGCTTGATTACTAACAATGCATCTAGCTCGTAAGATTGTAAAGTTCCTCCAAGCGGCACCATTAAAATTTAACTTGAGACAGTCATGATGGTGGGAGCCATTAATGTTCTCTAAATGCTCCATCATCATGACTGTCTAAGTTATTAAATCATTTTATTCTTGAAGTATTTTCAAACTTGTTGAAAGTTATTAAATCATCTCAAGGTTTTAATTAATAAGGTAAAAGGAAAGGAGCAAGTCATCTTCCATGATTTGTACAACAAACTCTAATAATATCTTTAGGTACTACCAAGTCTAGATAAAAGAGGTGAATAGATTGATGAAAATAAAATATACAAAATTTAAAATTCAAAATCATAGAAGTTTAGAACCACAAATTAGGGTTCAAAACCATAGTTGTGGGAATTAGATCCACAACTACAAGATTGAACCTTGACAAAGCAAGGGCATTAAACATGTATGTCTATCTCTACTAATTGGTCCAATTTTTGGGACAAATCCGGGGGTAATTGACCCCTTTCCACAATATTCCAACCTTGCAAATGATCAGAAGCCCATTTAGCCATACAATCCGCAACCCCATTCCATTCTCAAGGAATATGACAGAAAGAAACATAATCCAAGAAAGCACACTAATTAAGGATATGTTTTATAATAATAACCAAATGCCAACTGACATTCTCTAACTGTTGCCTCTTCAACAAAGTCACTACCACTTGAGAATCAGATTCACAAATGATCTGTCTCCAACCAAGAGCACAACCACATCCACAACACATAAAATGGCAAGAGCCTCCATCACATTGTTAGTATACCAACGCTTATAAACAAAAAAGATAAACTCAACAGTCTCAGAACTATTCCGCCCAACACCTCCAATACTAGCATGACCCAAATTTCCATGAGAAGAACCATCTGTGTTGATTTTCAACACACCCTGAGGAGGAAGACACCAATGCCCCTCCCTATTTATCTTCTGAAGAGGATGGCGACATCTGGTTCTCATGATCTTACCAACACTCTGAGTAGCCCCCCCTCAGAAGAGGAAGATGGAGACGAGTGCAACAGGCAACCTCTCTAGGATCCACACCCTCCACCAAGTCACACTTAGCCGCAATAGTTTCTCCCAAAGAATGCAGAATCTTCCACCACAAATGTTGGACAACCAGCTCCACATCCTAAAAAATCTTGTGATTCCTCTCCAGCTAGATATGCCAAATAATAAAAGTCGGTTTAAGAGCCCAAGTAACTTAAAGAAAAGAGGTCTTAACAGGGGCCTTCCCCCACCGGGCAAATAACTCCGCCAAAGAAGAGACATGCCAACAAGCCTGGTTCCACACAGCCCACCAAAAGTGCCAAAGCCTTCTAGAAAAGGACCCTCTCATCACTTGTACAATACAAAATACACATTGAAGGACCCTGGAACCCCCTCTTGCACAAGTTATACCAAGTAAGACATCGGTTCTGGACCATCAGCCACATAAAAAAATTGCACTTGGGCCAAGAGAATTTGTTCCACACTTGCTTCCACCAAGGAACCTCAATGTCACCAAACACCTGCCTAACCAACTCACCATAACCTACTAAAATAGAGTACTTACCAGATAAATCACTATTACTCCAAGCCAAAACATCTTGCCCCACCATGGAATTGCATTCACGTGATGTCAGAATCTGAGCCAACTCTTGCCTATCCTCCTTTGACCCTCCTGGCGGCCAATCCAAGGAGTGCTTCCATCCAAGGCTAGCAGCCCGTCCAATATTCCGAACAGATTTATAATGCTCAACTGTATTCCAACCAGTAGCAGAAAAATGATCACAAAGAGACTAGAGGTGAGGGAAAGCAAAAAGAATAGGAGGATGACCATCCCAAGAATCCCACCAAAAAAGAGCCTAAGAACCCATATGACATCCAAAAAAGTCCCTTCTTAACCAACTAAACCCCCAATTTGAGGGCATTCTAAATCATAGATCCCATTCCTTCTAAAGGGAAACAAGGAACATCAAAAGTGTTAACATCCTTAAGATACTTGTGGGTAAGAATACAAGCCCAAAGCTGATGCTGACTAAGACACCAATGCCAATATAACTTGGCTGCAAGAGCTTGCCCATTCAAAACAATAGAACACTATACAAGGCCCCCCTCTTTCTATGGCCTGCATACTGTATCCCACTTAACAAGACCTTAACTGACTGCAAGTTACCACTCCAAAGAAACTATCGTGAGAGAGCATCAAATTCCCTTAGGAAATACAAAGGAGCCGCCTAAACAAAACACCTGTAAATAGGGAGAGCCTGGATAATAGACTTCAGAAGAGTCACTCTTGCAGTAGTAGAAAGCCAACGATAAGTCCAATGATTGACTTTACTGCGCAACTTATCAAACAAATTTTGCCAAGAAGACCTAGGCTGCCTACCAACAGCAAGATGTATTCCTAGATAGACAAAGGGAAGAGACCCAATCTAAAACCTCAAAATATTAGCAATCTACCGTTGAATAGCTTGATAAGTATTAAAAAAGAAGATAGCAGACTTGTGCTCATTGACTTTCTAACTTGAAGCCGCAAGGTAAATATCCAAAGCCCGCTTAAAAAAAAGTCTCCTAAAGGCAAGCCCTCCCCATAAGAGAAGTGTCGTCCACAAACTGAAGATGAGAGAGCTGCAATAACCCATTGCCCCAACACCAACCCTGAATCCTACCCTGGGAAACCCACGACTTAAGAAATCTTCCCAGACCCTTAGCCATAATAATAAACAGGTAAGGGGAGAGAGGATCTCCTTGACAAAGGCCTTCTCTCCCCTAGAAGCCTCAAACAGCTCAGAAGGTTCCCCATTCAAAAGAACAGAAAAAGAGGAAGAGGTAACACAACTCATAGTCCAGCTAACCCAGTCAGGACTAAAACCAAAGCCGAAGAAAATTCTCTGCAAAAAACGCCACTTAACCCTATCATAAGCTTTGGCCCTTTCACATTAAGCCTACTCCTTATGTTCACCCACTCACTCCATACCTATTGCCCATGTCCACACCACCTCCCTTGTTCCTACTTCCCATCTTTATCCCACAGTATTGCATGTACCTCTCATTCCTCACGTTGGTACTCTTATGACTATCCCTCTTCTTCAAAGGCTTGATAAGATGGAAGGTAAAGTTGATACCTTACCTAGTATAAATAAAAAAATATGCTTCTATTGCAAGAAAACACAATCCACTTACTTTTGAGATTTTAACTTATCCCCATTTTGTTGTCTTTGGGACTCTCTAGTTTAATATTTTTAATGGTAATGACACACTTGAGGTTCTTTAACACTACATTTTTAGATTTTTTATATGAAAATAAGTTATTGGCTCATGAATGGTTATGTTCTCTTTCACATGGCTCCACTCATTTATTTTTGGATTTGGCCAATGTTTTTGAGTTACTTCAATATGAATGTTAGTTTGAAAGTTATCATTTTAAACTTGTTTATTCGCAAGGATACAATGAGCATATACATGTAATATTTAAATCCTTATTTGCCAAAATCACTATCAAATCCCCAATGATGAGCTTCAAATGAGATTTGCTTAGGGATTGTTGCCTACAATTCAACAAAATGTGTCTCAATAATTATTCTTCATTCATGGATTTATGTACAAACATGAGGATTATTATTACTTTTCAGCATCAAAACTAGAGAAAATCAACACAATTATAGGATTCTCTTAACAGTGTGCTTAAAAGTTTACATAGTGAAAATATGGTTGCACCTCCTTGTGTTATGTCATTGCATACATCTAAGGTTATTCTTAAGGATATAATCCATATGCTTTTGTAATTATCATAGAGTTGATGGACATGATACTTCAATGTTTAAGGCATAAGAGTTGGGATTTGATTGATCATAAATGATTCTTGCTGAGGGTGTAAATGGTGGAGACATTCACTTGGTTGCTCCTGATCAGAATTTATTGAATTTCACAAAACAATGTCCTACACATAATCTAATAATGTAGATTTACATGAGAATCACGAGGTACATAAACATGAGCTTAAGAATATTCATTTGCATGCATTTGACAATCATTTTATGTGAATAGTGAACCATGTAAGAGCATGCTTCCTGATCCTCCTTACCATTGCAATGTATGTATAGAAAATTTACTGTTTAATGGTCATTTTTAGCAACAAGCATATGACCATTTCAGGTATTTCATTGAAAATGATTATTGGTATATTGATTGAAACTATGGGATGCCTTATTTTGCCTTTAGCTATTGGTCTGAAGAAAGTGTTTGTTTTATGTCATTTTATTCCTTCTTCAGATAGATTTATCATTTCACTTAGACATCCATGGATAGAACAGCATCAAGAAGTTTCATCTATGTTACATCAATGTGTTAAATATGTTCACAATTGTGAAGTAGTTACAATTGCTAGAGATCCACATGAGCCTCTATCAGAATTAAGTCATTTTACTTTGGATACTTTCATAAAAACACCTAAACAACCTTCAAAAGAGTGTAGAAATGATTTCCTTGATTCGTTTCAAATTGATAATTCATTAGTCATAAAGCCATGTACTCATGCGATGTAGGCACTGTAGCATGAAAGTTTGGTTTTGAGACAAATAAAGTCAAATATTTTACCATGCAAAGTATAGAAGAACCATTTCTAATACAAACGATAAACTGCACTGAAATTGCAATAATCCTGTTGCTTATGTGTCTTAGGTTACATATCATCTGATTAGTAGGTCCAAATAACATACCCCAAGAAGCCCAGAAATAATACTGATTGTCAATGATATCCATCTTGTAAGAACACAAAATGTTTGTTTCATGGATATTCTACTCTTCGATATAATCTGTTCAATATAGGAAGGAATGGGTGAATATGACATGATTCCAAACAAGAAATGACAGACATACAAGATTCATAACATTGAAAGAAGGCATTTGTCCTCGTGCACATTCATTTGCATGCCTAACAAATTGCAGCAGTGCACAGTTAATAGCCCTGTCTACTGACAGTAAGGATTCCAGATTATATTTTAATATCAAGAGGCATGGTGATGCCAAAGACACAACCCATCAAGAGAATTAATGAAAATTTCATTCTTCCTCTACTTCCTCTTCCTCCTGTAAGAGACTTTCGCGATTGTCGTGAGCCCAGAAACCACGGACATCTATCAGCATGCTAGCTACAGTGCCCCCTTGTTTGCATGAAAGTAAATCTGTAAGAGTGACCTTCAGAGGACCACATGGCTTGACCATATCCCAGATCTCATCCCTGACATCTTCTATACAGAGATCATAATTTCCACCTTCAATCCATTTCTGATGCACATCCCTGGAATGAAAATAACCAAATGAGAGATGAAAGTATAATATGAAAGTCAAATGTGCTAGCTAAAAACTATGTTAGCAAAAGTACCTTAAAGATTACAATGAACAAGCAAATATTTATTGCAGGTTACATCCCTTTTTGGAACATATACCAAAAATAAACATATGGAGATAGCATAAACAAAAAGTTTCAAATGTCATTCTAGTGTTATCAACTGTGGAAGCCTAAAACATCCAACAACAAAGAATGTCACATCATGTGCCATATTGGCTTATAAGAAAATTAAAATTAAGTTGAAGAAAAATCTAGCATCTTCGAGAAGCTAGGGCCCTTTCATGATAGTACTTGCCGTTAGATATAAATCTTTACTAAACTCTCTCTTGGTGTTTTTCAAAGGTAGTGCCATCTTCGAGGATTCAGAAGTTACCTTCCAATTGTTCCTAAAACTCATTCCTCCATCCTCAAACTTCAATGCATACATCAAAGAAGCAGAGGAAAGAACAGGAATGCAAAGAAATAGAAAGCTGAAATCATCCATCGGCTTACCTAAAAAGGGTATGAATATCTGCCGTTGTGAGGAATCCTCTTCCATTGAGATCAAGGCAATGAAAGAGATATGTCAAGCCCTCGGGTGTATCTTTATTTTCCAAAGCCAAAACAAAGTCAAGAAAGCTCTCAAAATCCATTTCACGACCATTTCCTCCACCACTTTTACCACAACGGATGTGCTCATCAAATACTGCATACACACAATTGTACAATCAGAAATTCTTCTGTTGGAGAATACATCACATAGAAGTGCATGTCGTAGTTTTAAACCATGCCATGTGACCTCAAAAAAACGTAGAGCAAATTTAAAGCAGAATTAAAAGATAAAACAGAATAAGATATATTTTTAATGATTAATGCTTCAAATGAGCTCTCATCTGAAAACATATGAAAAAAGTAACTTACCTTTCACAAAGTATGTCTTCATTTCTTTTTCTCAACTGGACAGTTTTTGTTTACAGAAAATACTATTGTAAACCATATAATAACAAGATATGCATTGAATATTGTCTTTCTATTAAATTTTTAAAAAGCAAGAGGTGGCTCTGCCTCAGAATCAAACATTGTATACAAGATCAAATAATCCTTCTTCAAACAAGTGAGGTCATATTAGTATCGAGACGGACTTTGGCTTTTAAAACTGAAATTACAGTCATAAAACTAATGAGTTCTTCATAATCCTGGCTTTCTAACTGATACTATTACATATAAACAAGTTGTGTTTACTCTAGCAAATAGAGAAATTGAAGCTCAATCATATGACTAACATTCTAACAAAGACTCCATCAAGTAGATAATATAGAATTTCCATGTTATTGCATTCAGGTATAATAGCCAAGGTGGCATTGCATATTTGCCGACTAAAAACTATAACCATTATCACAATGAGGAATGCAAGCAGGACCTAAATCAGTACATAGCAGTGATTTTTCTCAACTTTCTAGAATACAAATTGGAAAGATGAGTGGATGTGATTATCAGCTATATTTTACAAGCAACCTCATACCTAGTCTTTAATAGACTGTACAACAGCAATGAATACAGATAATTCATGAGACTAGCAATAGCATCAAGATCATCGGGTTCATTCTGAGTGTAGGGGCCAGCAAACTGCCTCAATTTTGTGATGATATAATTTGGAGAGAAGGAAAAAATCTTGTGTTAAGATATCAGAAAGCTTACCTCGTTCAATAAAAATATCAGTGAGAGACCCATCAGCATAATCCCGAATTTCTTGCTTGCTCAATGTCCCATTCATGTCTTTATCCAATGCAAGAAACATATCTTCACATCCACACCCCAAAAATATATTAATTAAAGCAATCAATGAAGGAAAAAATCACAATGCTGAATTAAAAGTCATTTTTACTTGCTTCACAATTAAATCAATCAGAAATTTTCAAATTTGTAATGTAGATTCAAACAGTGAATTGAACTAAAGCAGTTTAGCATTTCATCGACTTTAAAATTGATAAGTGCTTTTCCATGGAATTTGCATGATAAATCCCTCAATGCCTTGAACTATAAACAAACAAATCAAAACAATCCAATCCACAACTGTGAAACAAAGTCCCACTGAACAAAAAAAAGGAGAGAGTTGAGTCCATTCAACTTTTAGATAGAATAAAAATTTGTTATAGTCACAAGCAATGGAAGAAAAATCCCAATCACTAATTCATTATTATGGTGTGATTAGATTAGATCAGAGCAGTACAAGGTGAACAATGATTTATATTATTCTCAATACTGGGAAACACATGTTAGCATGGGAGAGAAATAGCTAATGTAAGAAAATAAATTATTTCGGGCTTTCCCAGAGGAAATTTAGTTATTATCCTTCTAAGAAGGACAATCACTCAAATAAAGATTTTGGAAATTAAAGCCCAAGTTAGCATCATCATAGAGGAAGAAGTAAAAACGATAAAACAAAATGCCACATTGAGCAAAGGCAAGGGGATTGATTGTAGCTCTGAGGTATAGAAAAGGTTGTCTTGTGCCACAGTGTATAACAGAGTATGGTTAGTGGCTGAAGGCTTCCACGAAGAGGAAGAACTCACTAGATTATTCCAAATCAAGATTAATTTTAAGGGCAAGAAAATAGATGCATTCTTTGATACATGTTTGCAGGCAAACCTTATCTCCCAAAAGCTGGTTGATCAGCTTGGATTGAAGACCATGGATCATCCTCAATTGTATTGGCTTGGATGGATGAAACAAAATGAATAGACATCTCACTAAAAAATCAATGTAAGTTGATTTTTGGATAAATCCCAAGTTTAAGGATGAAGTGCTGGTAGATGTGATCCCACTAGATGTGTGGTGTCATTTTTGGAGTCCCTACCTAATATGTGCATGATGCAATCTACTTTAGGAGGAAAAATCAGTCTAGAATTCTTTTAAATGGCAAAGAATTTCCCTTGAATTCATGTTGGAAAGTCAGATATATCCATACTTATTGTTTCTCAAGCCAAGATGATTCTTAATGTGATGTAGGAGCATCATGAGGATGAGCAATCAGTGCCACCAAAAATTCTGTTTAATAATGGTTTGTGTGTGTAGGTGCCATCCTTGGGTTCTTGGGTAGTCCTTGTAATTAAAATTCATTGAATGTCACACTTGATGGGGGGGACTTGGAGAATCATCTTGACACTTGGCTTGTTTATGACATCTATTCATGAAGAGGGTTTCTTACGCTAGCCATCACTATCCATAAGAGAATCTATGAGATGTCACAGACAAGTTACTTGTAAGGGGAATGAAATTTGACTAGTCAAAGTCCACCTTGGGATTTCAGCTCTCTATTTGCATGTAAGTGCTTTTAACCCCATTTAATGATGCATGTTGGATAGGGGCACCCACTTAGCTATTTTCAGCTGAATGG
>VDFB02075321.1:334613469-334810790 GCA_007258455.2 Sequoia sempervirens | reverse complement strand
TTGTTACTTATGCAATGTGAAATAATGCTTTGAGTTTGAAAGATGTGCAATGCAATGTAATTAGCAATATGAATATAAACTACATAATATTTAACCATTCTTTTTATGCTATTTTACATTGATATTTAGCCATTGCTCACTTGATTAAAATTTTAAAGAGTTTAATCATGCACATGAGGAGGAAATTAAATTTAGATTGTCAACTTCTATATATATCAAATTATCCAATAATCAAGTGTATGTCCATATACAAATGGCATCAACGCCAACTCAAACAAAGTTTTACAATATGTGGCATATGCCATCTGGGTATCTATTCAAAATTTACATGCCAAAATGTCTATCTCATCCTAAACTACTGATGGATCATCAAAATGGAGACTCTTTGAAGCACTCGTTGGCTCTGAAGGTAGCTGCACAAGAAAAAGTCAAACCACAATTGAGATTAGATATACTATATAATTTAAAATTGAATAATTAACATAAAAATCAATACACATTGAATTATAATTGAACTCTAAAATTGAAATCTTGATTACCTAAAATATACGTCTCTTTGAAGGGTCAAGAGTCCTAGAATATACCCCTCTCAAAGACCTAACCAAAACAAAATTTTTGTAACGTCAATCTATATATGTGAGAACAAAACATGAAATTGATCCAAGTTAGCAAATTGTTGGTAATATGGCATGTTCACCAAAGCACAAAAATAAAATAAACACATACCTCTTATGTTTGATCTTTATATGTATCTTTCCTTTTAGGTGTCTCAACACCTCCTACTTGAGGTGTTTCAACACCTCCTCCTTTAGGTGTTCGAATACCTACTCCTTCAAGTGTTGTGGCACTTATCAACAATGATGTATAGCTCACAACCACTTGTACATAAAAATGACAAGTACATATGAAACTACGAATCTATGTCAATGTATGCATAATCAATAAAATATTTTATAAATCTTAATTCAATCAAATTTGAGTTCAATTACCTTTCCCTTATCTAACATTGTGCGTCCATAGTCTGGAGAGTGTCGCACCTCACTTGCACTAGGTGTTTCCTACAAGCAGAGAATAAGATAAACATATAAGTTAATATATAATTTCATTAATGACAATTCAAATGACAAGCAAGTATATAGTAAAAAAATGTAAATGAGTGAGTGCAAAAATACATACTGTGTGCATCTCAAGGCCAAATGAAATGGCCCTAAGGGTGCTATCAGTCACCCGTGTGAGCTCCTCCTCAGACATTAACTGTTAAATATACCATGTAAATAAATATTAGTACTTGATACTATCTCTTATTAATATTCATTTTTTTTAAAATGCAATTATGAATTACCTTAAATGCTACACGTGTAGCTTCACTCCAATGTCCACCTCTAGCGGAGAGGACTCTGTAGGGTGTGTTCCACTCCCCTACGTGTGATATGCTATAATCTCCACATCTTGGATGTCATAATCAAAAGTGTCTAACAGCTGCTTAGGGGGCTGTACAATAGGACCCAAACATATTTTTTGGCACGTATTGCAAATATATGGCACACAAATATGTGGACTGAGAATCACCTGACAGCATTGGATCCATCACCAAGATCACCAGATTGTGGCTGAGCTACTGAAGAAGCATGGGAAACCAAAAGACCACTCAAAGAGTGAATGGCTTGGATAGTTTGTGTGGTTGCATCCTCCGTAATATCTAGATGTTGTACTAGAGGTGGCAGAGGAAGGGGAGGACGGGGAACATGTGGGCGCCTAACTACTCTAGCTGCCCCTGGCCTATCCTGAGGCATACCTCTACCAACGCCCTAGAAGGGTTTAATGTAAAAGTAATTGACATGATGCCCTAACAAAAACTTAGCATATAATTTTTTAATAAAGTAAAAAGGTACATCAAGATTATTGTTGGGTGGTTTATCAAAAACCATACACCAATGATCCCAAAAGTTATCTACTATGCCCCTATGCATGCACCATTTTATAGAAAGTTTTGGTTTGTTAACATTAACTGGCAAACCAGTGCTAGGGCTAATAAATAAAGAGGCTATTTGGGCTTTTCTTATTTGGATATTTTTCACATCATCATAAGACCAATCCACATGCATAATATTCCCTCATGCTACTCACCATGAATGAAAGGCATTATGTTGGGTGGAGAGGGTTTCTACATTTATAATTATTCTGTCAATGTGGTTGGATTTGAAGGTTGGGGTTGGATTTGCAAGAGGTGGTGGTAGAGCATTTAACATTTCTGCATTTTGATTCACAATAGATTGATTTCATTCTTGGCCGGTGGAATTTTAACCATTCATTTTAGCAACCATAATCCCTGATTAAAGGACAAAAAATAGTCTCAATTAAAAATTAGACAATATAAATGAAAATATTATAAAAATACCCTTGTTTAAAAAAAAATCTAAAAAAAACCCTACTTTTTAACAAAAATCTCTAATTTTTAATACATATACATAAGAAACACTATTTTTAAATAAAAATCCATAAAAAAACATTCATTGTTTATCAAAATCCATTCTAAACTCAATTGTTTCATAAAAATTCAATCAAAAATCCTATTTTGAAAAAAAAAATCCACAAAAAACATTCATTTTTTTATCAAAATCCATTCTAAACTCAATTTTTCATAAAAATTCAATCAAAACCCTATTTTTAAAAAAAAATCCACAAAAAACTATTTGAAATTATTCACATTTAATTCAAAATTGAATCAAATCAAATAAAAATTAAAAAACTTACCTTTTCAAATCATATTTTGGCCAAATCGGATATCCGTTATGTGAAGAATCAATTCACTGTGCGCCTACGGGTTGTTGACCGTGAAATAACTTTAAAACAATGACAGAGTTTTTATATATATGATTTTTACAAATTAGATATCCGATCCAAATCGGATATCCAATTTGTAAAACTAGGTTTGGTGTTTGCTATGGTGGTGTGTACTGACACCCGAGCCTAAAAAAATTCAACACAATATTTTTGCATTTTTCGGTCGATGAAACACGTGTTTTTTTCCTCATTGCCATTTTTTGGCCGACCATGATCCTACACATACCCAGAGAATAATTAAAGTTAACTCCTATTGAGCCCATATTTTCAAATTGACAATGTAATACTAATAAAATTAAAAGAAATTAAAAGATTGGCCTTATACAACAAATTAAGCATAATGAAATAATTGAAGAGATATTCCATAAGAATTCTCTAATGGTACTCCTCAATATCCTCAAAACTCCAGCACCATATCCATCTCTTCCCCTTTTTCCCATAGAAATCCTTTTTTGGGGTATAATTTTCAATGCCTACCTCCACTTCCCATATATATTGATGGCTCCATGACACCAATCCCAAGTCCTCAAGCCATAAACATAGAATTTTCCATAATCATTTCTTATTCATTTCTAGATATGGCAAGGCTTGCCAGACTGATTTTCCCATGTCCTTATTTGCAAAGATAGATTCTTGCACTTAAAATCATCAAATATTTTAGTAGATCTCTTTTCTTGAATAGGGGATCCTTACTTGACCAAGTTCCCTTGTTGTCCTTTTCCTTCCAATTGAACTTTCCTAAAATTGGACACAAGGAGTTAACATCTTTCTCATTATTGGTAGAGTAGATTCCATAGCTAGAGTGCAAGTGAATGCAATTTGTAGTGTGTTTTTAAAAAAATTCTTACAAGGTAATTGCTTTCCCTTTAGTTCCCCTGATATTTTCTAGATGAGAAATCAAAGATCTGTCGATGTTGAGGAGCTACTGAGAAACAGTGCGATCAGAAATTGGGAGGAAATCAACATATTCTACAATTGATTGAGAATGCAAAGGTTGAGTCAATTGGATGATTGGAATTGCAAAAGAATACATAGAATATCAATACATTTAAGGTAAATCTATAAATAATGATAGAACTTAGAGTGAACCAAAAACTTGTAGTTGATGGAGAAGCTTTGGGATGAACTACATGAAAGGAAGTTGAATGCATGGAATAAGCTTCCTATACTAATCTAAGCAAGAGAGAGTTACAAAAATTTATTAAACACCTTTAATTGTTACAGATTTAGATGCACATACATATCATAAATAGATAAACAATTAAATCATAACATAATTTTACATGAGAAAATCCGTTTCGGGAGAAAAACCCCACTCCAAAACAAAGCCCAATTATATTATTCAACAAAAATTAACAAGTTACAATATAATTTCAAATCTATGCTCTCGCAGGAGTCTTCACGCTTCTTCTCAATTTTGGAGTAATTTCAACAACATAATGGTACTTCAATAAAATATCAACTACAACTCCAAAATACAACTGCTCAATATATAAGAGCTTACAATGCATAAATTGGATGCTTCTAAAACAACTGCCAAAGAATGAAGATGCAACATGGAAAGTGCCAAAACCACTGGACACTTATAATGGTAAGTTTCCAATTATCACCACATGCCACACTGCAACGTCCAATTATCACTAAACCTACAGATGCAAAATTTGCACTTGCCAAAATAACTGCACCTCAAAAACTCACATTCCATGCAAACTCAACATGGAAATAGAAAATTCCTTAATGCACAACTCCACCTATAAAATAAACTTTCCAACTTGACTCCTCATCATAATAGAAATTGCAAGTTGTAACTCACAAGACAATGTGAGAAGATTAGCAACATTTAATATTTAAAAAATCAATACTTTGAAAAAATCAAAGGTTGAGACACCTTCATTTTCCTAACATTCTCCCACTTGTTGAACACCTTTGAAGATTTAATCAAAGTAAAAAGATTTAACTACTAGAGGTCATGAGCCCCATAAACTTTGAACACCATCTAAACTTCTTTGTACTCACTATCTTTGTCAATGCATCTGCAATATTCTTCAAGGACTTGACCTTTCCATCTTCCACCATATCACAAAAAAATGAAATTGAACATCAATTTTCTTTGTTCTCGCATGGAAAGTAGGATTCTTTACTAAAAAATGGCACTCTAACTATCACAATAGATAGTAATCTAGCCTGCATCAAAACAAATATCAAAACACAAACACTTAAGCCAAATGGCTTCCTTATAGGTATGAGTAGTTGCCATGTACTCTACTTCTATCATGGAAAAAGGACTACAGCTTATTGCTTACTCATCCAACTGATAGCACCACCATACATCGTGAACACATAGCCACTGGTGGATCTTCAGCTATCAATTTCATCTTCCCAATATGAATCCACATATCCACAAACACTCACTGAGTGTCGAGGCCAAGTAGGATAACCATAAAAACATAAGGAATACTTGGAAGTACCCCACAAATATCTAAACACTATTTTCACTACATCTCAATGTACCCATCCAGGATTAGCCATAAACTAACTAAGGACTCCAACTACTTGGGCAATGTCTGGCCTTGTACAGACCATAGTTGTACATAAGACTGCCAACAACACTCACATATGATACTCTGGTCATGTCCTCCATCTCAATAAGATTTTTAAATAATCCTCCATAAAAAAGTCTTGTCCACTACATTATAGGAAAAACTAACCATCTGCAAGTTGTCATGTTGAACCTCTCCAACACTGTATTCACATTCATTCTTTGGATTAACCAAAGCTTTCTAGTAGCTTTGTCTCTTCTAATCTCCATCCCTAAAATATACCTTGTTGAACCTAGATCCTTCATCTCAAACTGTATGATGCAAGGGAGGATGGTCTTCAACCTATACAACACAATTCAAGATCAATCAAACAAGGATTAGATTCATAAGCTCCTTAATGCACTCTTCACAAGATAACCTTGTCCTTTGCTTGTAGGTCAGCAGAACTATATTTTGCAATTTATCTCCTCAGTATTTCTTTTCTCATCCCAACTCTTGACTAATTCAAATACCCTTTTTTTCCAACTCAATCATATACCAAAACTAACTAGGGTTCTTTTTGAACAAATCTCACAAAACCTAGCTACACTGCTGCCCTAAAAGACCAATTAGGTATAATTTACAAAGAAATACCTCTTTAAATTCTTCACCAACCTAAGATAACTATTCAAACCTTCTATGCAGCCAACAAATAGCCACTTTCAACAATTTTTTAAGACTCCAAACTCCCTTATACTCGTTGCTCCAGTAAATCCTTATTTTCCTTCAATTAGGGTATGGTTTATCAAACTATTGGTTCCCCAACACATACAATCTGGAAATTTCCTCCAACACCCTTAAAAAAATCTTCCTACACTCAAATTATCATCAAATAGCCTCCACTCAAAGCCTCTCTTCAAACTCTCTCTCAAAACCTCATTTTTTATTCTCAAACTTATCGCAAAACCCCACGATAATCAAAGTTTTCCCCAAAAACTCATCATAAATGGAATTTCCTTCTCATGAACATACTAAACCTATCTTTGTATTCCCATTACATGGAGTTACAGGTGTGACAATATGTGGAATGGGCTTACAACATATTTACAACTTCAAAACCCTCAAACAGGGCTTACCCGGCCTATCTCAGTAAAATGAAGACAAAATGTTGCAAAACTTGTTTCAAGGACCCAAAACAAATGAAAATCATAGGTAAAAATCCCTTCCACCAAATACACAAGCTTTTAGAAATATGTACAAAAGTACAAAGCCATACAAATCACCAATAAAATGAATTTTATAGAAAATTCACAGTGAATGATGCAAAACAAGGGTGTATATTATTGTTTCTTCTTCAAAACTCCAACAACCTGTTACATCATGGGAGGAGACATATTTATAAATTTACAACTCAACAAATCCCTCCAAAATTGACTAACTACCTTCAATATTCCACCTGACTGTTGGTCTCCCAGAATTTTACATTTTTGCAATTACAATAATTTGACAACTTTTGTCAACTTTAACACTTTTGCACTTTTGAACCCCTAAACCTTTTAAATCCCTCTAAAATGACTCAATACCAAATAAAATGATCAAAATAGACCTTATTTAACATAACCACCTTAAACTCTTCATAAACCTCATATTTACATAGTTTTCTCTTTTGAGCATTATTGACAACATTTTAACATGACATTACAACTTCAAATCCTACCAACCTAGATCAACTCAAAACACTTCCTAATGGTCCTTGAGACCTTATTACAACATTCCAAATTAAAATTTATCACTTTACCACCTAGTGGTCCTGATTTTCCTTGGTGCTCCTACACCATACACCTGGCCATGAAAACTTTCCAAGTCTCTTGGAAGTCTGCAACACTCTGACCTGCAACTATTTATTGATCTCCAACACTTTGATGATCCTCCCTATGCCTGCAATTACTCCCTTTTTCCTTCATCTTCACCTTAGGCTTGGCTTTTTCCATGCAAAACTATCCTTCTCTTGACTGGTCACCTTGAATCTGCACCCTCATTCTCTATCTAATCATCCATGGCTGCATCCAACTGCTCCTAACTTGTTCCTTGGTTTCATTCACTTCCAAAAAATCCACACTCTGTCCTTCTTCTTTTATTTTCACCCTTGGATTAACCTCCATCAACATGATCCTCAAAAAAATGAAGTGATAAAGCACCTCCTTCCTTCTTTGTCTCTTAACCATCCTCTTTAACATCAGTTTTAGGTCCTGCAATCTAGGAACCACTTTCATGGCAACATATGCCTGCCTCTCAACCCAAGGACAATTCTCTACCCTTACCTCAATACTATGGCCTTGCTCCACTTCATTTGGAGACTTCACACACACTTTTCCTTTAGCCTTTTATAGGCTCATCATTTTCAACTCAGCATCCTTGGTCCCTTCTATCATGGAGACCTTCCTCAAACTTTGTATGTTCTCCACTTCACCCCTTGGGGTGACTACAACCTTCCTCATTCTCTCAACCCCTGCAAAATTAGTCATCTGCTCTTTCCAATTACTTTGGCTTTCTTCAATCTTTTCTATCTCATCCTGCAGTGTACTCTCTACCTTCACCACTGTGTTCTTAGTCTCATTCACACTTGTCCTCTCAATGGAAAATGTACCTTACTGACTAGGCGATCCATCTACTTTTCTACCACTTCAATTCCAATCAAACTTTTTTCCTTTATGTTCTTTGTTTTTTCTAATTTAGTTATCTTTGTTTTTGCAACACTTGACTGACTATTGTCTTCCTTCACCTTCAAGGGACATTATACTGCCCCTACCATGCTCTCTTCCCCTTGCATACTCCATTCACTCTCTCTTACCTCTACATTCTTTCTCTTTTCCTCTGAGACCTTCTCTTCATGTGGTCTTCCATCTTATTTTCCATTAGACTGGTGTTTCTCTCTAACTCTTTGTCCTTTCATTGGACAATGCACCTCTTTCATCATGACCTCACTAGGCCCTTCTTGAATCTTCTCTTTCTTGAATACCCTGATCTTGTCTCTTCCTCTTACTAGGGTCTCTACCTTAAGAACTTTTGCCTCACAATCTTGTGCTCTAGGTTTTCATTCCTCTATCATGTCAGTACTTGACTGTCCTATCCTTGTTTCTGCCTTTTCTTCATTGAAATCAATCCCTTTGTTGTCTTCATCTTTCTTGACAAACTTGTCTTGATCCTCCATAGGAAATTCCTTTCTAATCATCACCAACTCTCCATCCTTTTTCCTTTCTAGCATTGCTCCTTTGTCCACTTTTTCTGCCTCAACTCTTTCCTCTATGTGAGTGGTTGCACCTTCACTATGTTTATCTTCCTTTTTCTTGAGGAACTCCTTCCTTCCCATCACCACTATCCTTTCCATTTTTTCTTGTTCTTTGTCATCTCCCTGCAATGGGGTTAGCTTGAACTTGATTGCATCCTTCTCAATATCATACACATTAGTCATACAATCATGTAAGGAATACCTATCAAACTGCCACTACCTTCCTAGTAACAAATGACAATAATTCATTGGCAAAACATCACACCAAATGCTATCCTTATATGCACCAATATGAAACTAGACCTTATTTAACATTCAACTGATACAATTCATTTTATTGGTGATTTGTATGGCTTTGTACATAACCTACAACTTGACACCTTAAACCCACAGTCATGCTATCCTTTCTAACTATAATTTATCTACCATCTCAACTGATACAATTTTATCGAGAGTACCTAAATCTATCACCACATTTCATACCTTGTTCTTGCATTTGCATTTGGTCCAGAATAAGGCTTTCCTTTGTGTCATCTCTTTCACCTTGGAATATCTCTCCTAGAATTATTTGATCTCCTTTTCCTTATTGTCTTCTAGAGGCATGGTGTCTTTTCAATTTCTCACTTACTTTCCCAAACCTGCAAAATACAACCAAAGGTCTACTCCCTATTGCTCTGATACCAATTGATGCAATGGAGGATGGTCTTCAATCTATACAACACAATTCAAGATCAATCAAACAAGGATTGGATTCATAAACTTCTTAATGCACTCTTCACAAGATAACCCTGTCCTTTGCTTGTAGTCAGTAGACCTATATTTTGCAAATTATATCCTCAATATCTCTTATCCTAGCCCAACTCTTGATAGATTCAAATACCCTTTTTGGCCAACTCAATCATATACAAAAACTAACTAGGGTTCTTCTTAAACAAATCTCACAAAACACAGCTACACTATTGCCCTAAATGACCAATTAGGTCTAATTTACAAAGAAAGACCTCTTTAAATTCTTCACCAACCTAAGATAACTGCTCAAACCTTCTATAAAGCCAACAAATAGCCACTTTCAACAATTTTTTAAGACTCCAAACTCCCTTATACTCGTTGATCTAGCAAACCCTTATTTTCCTTCAATTAGGGTAGGGTTTATTCAAACTCTTGGTTCCCCAACACATACAATTTGGAAATTTCCTCCAACACCCTTAAAACAGTATTCCCACACTCAAATTACCATCGCATAGCCTCCACTCAAAGCCTCTCTTCAAACTCTCTCAAAACCTCATTTTTCATTCTCAAACTCACTGCAAAACCCCAAGACAATCAAATTTTTCCCCCAAAACTCATCATAAATGAAATTTCCTTCTCACTACCATCCTAAACCTATCTTCCTATTCCCATTCCATGAAGTTATAGGTGTGACAGTATGTGGAATGGGCTTACAACTTCAAAACCCTCAAATAGGGCTTACCTGTTGCAAAACCTGTTTCAAGGACCCAAAAAAAATGCAAATCATAGGTAACACTCCCTTCCACCAAATACACAAGCTTTTAGAAATATGTACAGAAGTACAAATCGGTACAAATCACTGGTAAAACGAATTTTATAGAAAATTCACAGTGAATGATACAAAATAGGGGTGTATATTATTGTTTCTTCTTCAAAACTCCTTCAACAACATCATGGGAGGAGACATATTTATACATTTAAAACTCAACAACTCCCTCCAAAACTGACTAACTACCTTCAATATTTCATCTAACTATTGGTCTCCCAGAATTTTGCATTTTTGCAATTACAATAATTTGACAACTTTTGTCAACTTTAACACTTTTGCACTTTTGAACCCCTAAACCTTCTAAATCCCTGTAAAATGACTCAAGAAAAAATAAAATGATCAAACTAGACCTTATTTAACATAACCTACAACTTGACACCTTAAACCCTTCATAAACCTCATATTTACATAGTTTTCTCTTTTGAGCATTATTGACAACATTTTAACATGACATTACAACTTCAAATCCTACTAGCCTAGATTGACTCAAAACACTTCCTAATGGTCCTTGAGACCTTATTAAAACATTCCAAATTAAAATGTATCACTTGACCACCTAGTGTTCCTGATTGTCCTTCGTGCTCTTGCACCACTATACTAACAATTGAGACTTCAAATTTGAAATCAAACTTTTACCTTTCCCAAAAACAACATATCATCTACGTAAAATGCAATTGTGAGAATATGATCATTATTAGATTTATAATACACATAATGGTTAGATTTAGATCTTACAAATCCCAATGACAACACATAGGTATCGAACTTCTAGTACCACATTCTAGGAGACTGCTTAAGATCATACAAAGACTTTTTCAACTTGCAAACCAAATTTTCTTTACCTTTAACCATGAAATGCTCTGGTCATGACATAAATCTCTTCGTCCAAGTCACCATGAAGTAACATTGTCTTCACATCCATCTATTCCACTTCTAGATCATACACTACTACAAGTGATAAGAGAAATCGGATAGATGTCAACTTTGCAACAAGAGAAAAAATATCACCATTGTCAATTCCCCCTAGACTTGATAATACCCCTTAGTAATAAATTGAGCCTTATACTTCTCAGCACTACCATCTAGACCATATTTTCTCCTAAACACCCATTTACGTCTAATGGGTTTCCATCCTTTAGGAAAAGTTGCCAAATCCCATGTATCATTTTTCTTCAATGCAACCATCTCCTTGTCCATAGCTTTCATCTAGTAATATGCATCACTCGTACCCATAACCTCTCTAACAATCCTAGGCTCATCAGTGCTAGAAATCAAAGCAAAAATGCAACTGGAATCTAATAATGAATAACCAAACCTTTCAGGTGAATAACCAAACCTATAAAGTTGTCGCCTATCTCTCATAGACCTCCTTACTTACTAAGGTTGAGGTTCTTCTTCTTCAAAACTTTCAGAACTTCTCAAGCTCTCCTCATCATCAGGTCTATTATGGGCTTCAGGTTCAACCTTCTTAGAGTCAAGAGGAAGTTGAGCCACATCTTCTTTCTTTTGTTCTTTTGTAGGTTACAAAATAGTGGATAAAGGTTTATATCTCTAAAGATAACACTTTGACTATAGAGAACCTTTTTTTATCATTGGATCCCAAAGCTTGTACCCTTTCACACCAAGACCATAACCGATGAATATACATTTAATAGCCTTGTTTTCCAGCTTTGACCTTTTCTCCCCTAGCATATGAGCATATTCATTCCAACCAAAGACACAAAGATGTTTCAATGAGGGCCTCTTTCCCAGCCACACCTTTACAGGTGTATGCTCAACAAGAGTTGATGTAGGAGATATGTTAATTGGATAGCATGCGGTGGCAACAACCTTAGCCCAAAACTTTTGTTAAAGGTCAACTCCACTTAGCATACTCCTAGCCTTCTCCATCAATTTCATGTTCATCCTCTCTACAATTCCATTTGGTTGAGGAGTATATGGAGTTGTCTTATGCCTTTCAATCACATGTTCTTTATAGAGCTTATCAAAATTTGTGGAACAAAACTCACCACTATTATCAATCCTAAAACACTTAATCTTCCTACTAGTCCGATTTCCTACCAAGGCCTTAAACTCCTTAAACCAACTAAAGACTTCAAATTTACTTATGAAAAAATAAATAAATGTCCTACTGTAATCATCTATGAAAGAAACAAAATATGCATATTTTGATAAGGAAAGAATATTTACATGACCAAAAACATCATAATGTACATAGTCCAAAACCCCAAAAGATTTGTGAGAATTGTGATAAAAATGAATATGATTTTTCTTTCCATAGACACAATGTTTGCAAAAATAAAACTCAAGATTACAATCATCAAGCCCCTCAACAAGGAATTTATTTTTCAGGGTTTTTAAACCCTTTTCACCAATGTGACCAAGTCTTTGGTGCCAAAACATTGTCTTCTCAACAAGTAACTTCATCTCCAAAGCATGAGCACCCTTGGGTACCTAGAAAGCACGACCATCAGAAGTGGATGCAACTTTTTTCTTTATTGCTAGTTCCAATGGTGAGGATTGTGACTCAGAAAATATTTTTTTCTTTTCCACAGAAGAACTATTGCACTGAACTGTGCATGCATCCAACTAAAATAGAGTGCATATCCAAACACCCTTAGCAAGCACCATAGCTCCTCTTGGCATCTTGCATCCTCCATTTGAGAAGACAACTTGCACACCCACATCATTCAACTTACTTATAGAAAGAAGGTTTCATGCCAAACCAAGGATATGCAGGACACCATTGATCCCCTTCACTCTACCATATGGGAATCTTATCTTGACTCTTACACCACCAACAATATTCAGGTGAAAGTCATCACCCAAGTACACCTTCCCACCATCATAAATTTCATACTTAGAAAACCAATCTTGATGTGAAGTCATGTGGAAAGAAGCACCAGAATCTATCAACCACACATCTTGTGATGCATGTGTTGCCAAGGTAGTGACAAAGGAATTTGCATCATTCTGAGAGGAGTTATTAGATTCATAATTAAAGAATGACTTCTTTTTCTCCTTACAATCTTTGTGAAAATGACCAAATTTGCTACAATTCCAACATATCGCCTTGGTCTTACTAGGAGACTTAGATCTCCCACATGATTTGGATTCTAAATTTTCTTGCTTTGTGTCCTTTTTTCCTTTCTCTTTCATTCTTCCTCAAACCGCAAGATCCTCTTTAACTGTTTCAAAATATTTTCTCTGCATCTCTTCATATAACAATGACGCAACCACTTCATCCATCTTAAAGGTGGTAGTGATACTTCCAATGGCCATGACAATGTGGTCCCAAGAATCTGGCAATGAGCATAACAAAGTCATGCAATGATCCTCCTACATTTTCACACCAACAAAGTTCAATTGTACTAGCAATTTGAATGCATTTAGATGATTTGCAACAAATCCTACTTCCTCCATTTGAAGAGAATACATCTTCTTTCATAGGAACAACTTATTTACTAGGGATTTAGCCTGATAAATATGAGCAAGTTTCTTCCAACGAATTGTAGCAGTCTTCTCTTCATGAATGTTTAGGAGTATAGAATCAGCTAAATAGATTCTTATCAAAACCTTAGCCTTATGATCCATCAGATCCCAATCTTCTTGTTTCTTGCTTGTTGGCATTGTTCTAGAAATAGTTTTCCACAAATCGTGATCTACAAGCATGTCTTCCAGCTTGAGCTTCCACAACTCAAAGTTTCCTGCGTTAAACTTATCTAACTCAATTCTACTAGATGTGCTCCCCATCTCTTTCCTGCAACAAGGTCATGAAATACCCTTCTGCAAAACTCCCACTAAAACAAAGATCGGCTCAAAAAAAACCCTTCAAACCCAACAACAAAATCAAAATTGGCCAGGCTTTGATACCAACTAAAAGGAAATTTAGTGTGCGGAATAAGCTTCCTACACTAATATAAGCAAGAGAGAGTTGAAAAGATTTCTTAAACACCTTTAACTATTATAGATTTATATGCACATGTATATCATAAATAGGTAAACAATGAAATCATAACACAAAAATTTATGGGGCGAAAAACCCTTCTGGGAGAAAAACCCCACACTCCAAAACACAACTCAATTATATTTTTCAGCAACAATTAACAAGTTACAATATAATTTCAAAGCTATACTCTTGCAGGAGTCTTCACACTTCTTGTCAATTCTTTAGTAATTCTGGTAGCATAATGGTTTTTCAATAAAACAACTCTAAAATACAAGTGTTCAATATATAAGAGCTTACAATGCATAAATTAGAAACTTGTAAAACAAATTCCAAAGGCTTAAGATGCAACATGGAAAGCATCAAAACCACTGCACATGCATAACAGTAAGTTTCTGATTGTCACCATATGCCACACTACAACTGCCAATTATCACTAAACCTACACATGCAAAATTTGCACTTGCCAAAATAACTGCACCTTGAAAACTCACATTCCATGCAAACTCAATATGGAAATAGAAAATTCCTTCATGTACAACTCCACCTATAAAATCAACTTTCCAACTTGACAATGTGAGAAAATTAGCAACATTTAATATTTAAAAAATCAATGCTATGGAAAAATCAAAGGTTGAGACACCTTCATTTTCCTAACACTACAAACATTAATACAATCAAGCATATTTATGTTAAATGAAGATAACATAACATGAAATTAGTGTAAATGATTAACTAAATGTAGATAACTAATTCAACCACTGGTCATGTTGTCTATGACCTGAAAATGCCACAATCGTAGCAAGTAGCGAAACTAGTGAGAATTTTTCCAAAATTAAGTGGTTGGAAAACAAGGTAAGCTTGATCAACTTTCCTTTGGCATAGAGATGGTGTGGGATGGGGTCTCGTAAGTGGTTGGAAGAGATATTTCGCTCCATGATCTGGCACTTGTTGAAACATGGTAAGTTTGATCAACTTTGTGTTTGATTCAGAGATGGAGTGGGATGGTGTCCGTAAAGTGGTTGGAAGATATATTTTGCTCCATGATCTAGCACTTGCTAACAAGCCTAAAGTGTCATATGCAGTATAAGCTTGTGAACCTGACGCTTCAATATTTTTTAAAGGTATGACCAAATTTACAGTTCACTGTAGAAATAGTTATAAGGTATTGCTCCATCCTATCATTTCTCTATGTTTATTTATAATTGTCTATTTCTCAAGATTTTTAAGTTGTGGACTAATCATTAGGTGCATCTTAAACACCTCTTTCCACAAAAAATTACAGATTTCCATGTCATAAATTAAAATTACACTGCCAACTTGTAAAAAACACTATTGAATATTTAGTTCAAATATTGGTGCTAATAATATTTTGGAGCCCTGCAATCATAGCTAGTAAGTTTAAATGACCATGGCGATATAGTCAAAAATGTAAATAAATGAATTTTATTAAGCAAATCTATTATGAGATTAGTATATACAAGTAGAATAAATAACAATTCTTGTTTAGGCAATCAAGTAATTTTGAGCACTTTTTATACAATTCAAAAAAAGATGTTGAAAAATAAGCCACACTCAAATAAAAGATGATTCATTTACAAAGAGGGTTGATAGTTCAATAATAGACTACCCAACAACATAAAAATTCTCAAATTCAATTACTAACTAATCCATAAAAAAAAAAATAGATAAAATGTGATGCATAGACCATTCCTAAAAGGAAAGACCATTTGATTTGCAAGAAACTAAAAAATCAAATAGTAGTCTTCAAAGGAGGTTTACAACATTATAACAATGAAACCAAATAGATCAATTTAAACTTCTCAAAAACTCTCATTGACTACACTTATTCCTAGAAAGAGGATGTTTGCAAATACCATCTCATAATAAGGACTTTGCAGGTAATTTGATAAAAGTGAATATGATATTTAACCCTAGGTAAACCCACAAAAGTGGTTTACAATTGGAGTGAGGAAGGAAAAGTTGGTTTGCTAGAACCCGGGTTCGAGCGAACCCATTTAATGAAATGCCCCAGCATTCCTGCCAAAAAAATAAGGAAAACCCCTTTTGAAAGGGGGTTCGAATGAACCCTGGTTCACTCAAATCCCCGGGGGTTTGCTCAAACTCCCCTTTCCCACCTTCCTGCTCTCTGGCACAAAAAAACCAAATTTTTTTCCCTTCGAAGTTCAAGTTGAGGATGAAAATGGAGGAGACTTCACAAACCCAACTAAAATCAGGTAGTCCTCAGAACGAGCTATCCAACGACTATAATTTTGATATGTTTTGGTTTTATTATGTATGTATTTTTTTAGTTTTATTAAACATAGGTTTTTCACCGAAAATCAAGCTCTTTGTTCTACACATGTGGAAAATTAGCAGATTATCAAAAAATTGAAAATATGAGTGCCCAAGATATTGAAGTCCTTGATCCAACAAAAAAAATGAATTTCAATAGATACCAAAAAAATTATGCTTTATGTGGTCTACCTATGTTTGAATTGTAATTTGTTTGACTTTGAAACTTGATTAAGGAAAAAATATTCAATAAAACACTATCTAACCAATTGGAAGCATATATATCAGAGTTACAAACCTAAATTCGAAAGAATTAGAATTTTATCCTTCATGGAAAAAAAGTTATACGTTATATAGTGAGCATCACTCCTTAAAATGTTGTTTTTTGAAAAAAAAAACTAGTTTTCAAAGGAGATGGAAAAAGAAGTGCAATCTAGATCCAAAAATTTTGAAAAAATAAAAATAAAAATCTACAAACAAAATGTCACAAAACTCTAGTTTGCATCATCTTCAAATTCCTCACGGTTTAGCCGCTATAGGTGCCCGAAAGTGAAGATTTAGTTAGAAAAAAGTATTTCAGTGTCTAGTTTGGCCAAAAATTGTAAACCAGTATTGTGGGATCACCCCCCTATGATAATTAGCTTAGATCTCATCTTCTATACATGCATATTTACCAATATCGGCCTTGTGGTAAGCAAAAATTGCATTCAAGTAAAGATTAGTACAGTTTGGGGTGGATATGGCAACCACTCCAAATTCCAATGAAACAAACATGGAAAAATAACACTCGCTAGCACACTCTTCACTAATAGAGGAGAATTATACCTTCAATGGATTTGAATTGTTTTTTTTCTTGCTATGGGTTGTAAGAAGACTAAGGCAATAAATGTCTAGAATTTTATTATTCTAGTGAAATTGGCCATATAGGTTCTAATGCTCACATGATGATCTTTGATGATGGTGTTTTTCCTTATTTAATTTTGAATGACTTGTAATTAATCACAATTCATTATATAATTTATATTAAAATGATAAGCATATATTCTATTTTTATTAATAAAAAGTTATCTTTAATTATTAAATTAAATAATATTTAAAAATAATCATTAAAAATGATCTTTCTATTAATAAGAATAGAAGAATTCAACTTTTTCCTTCAAACCTTGATTGAAACCCTCTCTAGTATGTGCTTTGGGTTGCTCCTAACATATCTAAAAAAATCAACTACTGTAGCTTCTTCTTGGTCATCCAATAGTATCATCGTGTTGAATAAATCACACATCCTATTCAAACTATTGTAGTTGAAAAAAGTATCCTAGAAAAAGAGTCACGAATATACATTCAAAAAAGTGGAAGACCCACAAGCTAAGGAAGGATGCACAAATCCCAAAGTGAAGAATAATGGAGCTACTTTTAAAAATTATTAGCTTAACAGCTCTAGTTAAATATTAATTTCAACGTCATTCAACAATTTTGTGCAAACCAACTTAATGTTTTTGCAATGAGTCATTCAATAGCATTTTTAATTGATTTTATTGGTTTATAAAAATCTTATCGTTTTAATCATTTTAAAAAAATAATGAACATATTAAAAATAAAAAATTTAATGAGTTATAATTTATTAATATCAATAATTATTTGTAACAATATTAAAAATGGTTTAATTTTTCTAAAGGCGTTTTTTTTTAACACTATAAATATTTAAAAACAATGGATATATTATCTCAATGTAAACACTCATATTTTACAAATTTATTCACTTGAAGATAATTTATGTTATTGTCTATTCACATTTTTCTTCATTCTTTTTCCTTTCTCTTTTCAACATTTTAATAAAAATATATGAAAAACTAAGCATTTTTTACTAATATTTTATCACTTTTATATCTCATTATGAACATATAGATGTCAAAAATAATTTTATACTATAAAAATGTAGATTGGCTTCTTATCTATCTATAACTAAGGTTTGCAAGTGTGACTCATCATACAATTTGTCACATGGGCACATCTAGTTAAACATTTACTTCAGATAATAGTTAAATGCTTCAAAAAAAGAGAAGGTTGCAATAAAAGGTGAAAATCTTTAGTGAATGAGAATGAAAGTTTTGTTTTTCAATATTTTTAGTTAAAAAATTTGCATATTTATTTTGCACAAAATTGATTACAAATTTGTATTTTGATTATTTTTCTATTAAAAAGATAACTATCTAGATAAATTTGTATGTTGGTGAACATGGCTCTAGAATAAATGAAAGTTTTGTTTTTCAATATTACTAAAAAGTTTGCATATTTATTTTTCAAAATTGATTACAAATTTGTATTTTGATTATTTTTCTATTAAAAAGATAACTATCTAGATAAATTTGTATGTTGGTGAACATGGCTCTAGAATAAATGAAAGTTTTATTTTTCAATATTACTAAAAAGTTTGCATATTTATTTTGCACAAAATTGAATACAAATTTGTATTTTGATTATTTTTCTATTAAAAAGATAACTATCTAGATAAATTTGTATGTTGAACATGGCTCTAGAATATAACAATTTATCATTCCAATGCATTTCCTAAATAACAAAAAATGAAAGCAATTCCTAGAACACAAATACACACTATGAAAACTCAATTTTCATATCACTAATAATAAATAATTTAAAATCATAAAAAACAATGAAAACCATGTAACCAAATAGTCAAAGTATTTTAAAGCATGGGTATGCATAGTTTTCATGCACAACATATGGTGAGAAGAGTAGCTCAACCTCAAATAAAAAGATAAAAAAATTAGCACTATAGTGACCTTAATAAAAGCATTTAAATTGTAAAATATTTTATTACAATTTAGTGTGTAGTTCTTTCCCTTTCAAAATTTGAGCTTGAGTTGTCATTATAATGACAAGAGCCCTATACCCTATTGTTCTCATAGACTAACCACCAACAATTGACAAAACATTTCAGTGTAATCATAACCACATCAATAGTAACATGTCAATATTTTTTGAATACCTAAATTTATTAAAAAAAAATTGTGAAAAGAAACTGCTCAAGACATTTAAGGCAGTTGGTTGTACCAAAACACTTTATATTTTTGCATGCATATAATAATATAATGCGACAAGCCAAAAGACATGGTATTTCAACATAAATAACTGACAAAAATTATCGAACAAAGTTTACAATCTTATATACATATAGAAAATCTATCGACAAAACATTGTAATTAGAGATGCAATATGAATTTAATTAGATACTAGTCTCTTCAAAGTTTCAAGTTTTGAAATTGTGATTATATACAATTAGATGGGAAAATTCCAAACAGTTCACAAATTTTCTTAAAAGTCAAATTCATCATGCAATTTATTCTAAATCTATACTAACCACATCAATTTTTATCTTTCAACTCGACTGTTACCAGAATGTAAATCCTCACAAAGTTTAGCGGACCATTCTACAAGCTATGGTTCTTTCGAACATACAGATTGCGCTCCTCTAGGCAGGCCTTCTCAAAGCTTTCCCTTCACCATTCTCTGAAGACCCTTCATTTACTTATGTAAAATGGCATGAATTAATAATGAGCAGCTTCTGAAGTGTTTTCTCTCGCCCAATAAGTTCTTAATCCAAGCCTTGTACCTAATACAGCACCTGTACAAAACCTCTAAATGCCAAGAACAAAGTATTAGTCTTACTCTAAATAAAGTATTTAAGAGTTTGGAAACCCTTACAATTGAAAATACACCCTGAATTATTGATTCCACTGCTTAAGCTATTTTCTTATTATGCTAATGAAAAATGGTTCAAACTTATTCATTACTCCCTGTATGAGAAACTCGTTTGTTTTACACTGGAAGCAACTCAGATTGCAATCTATGCAAATATTTATAATTGTACCATAGAGACTTCTATTCAGACAACGATCATCACAGATGTTCAATATAAACAATAAAAGTTCAATGCCCCTGAAAGTAAATTGTCAGCTTACAAATAAACAGTTGTGAGTACCTTTAAATACTAGCAGATTTAGTTGGCTTAAATATGTATTTGTCTTTGAATCTTTATACAAGGGAGATCACTTAGCCTCCTTAGTTTGGCATCCTTATGACTGAAGGATCAAGAAAGTTAAATTTCGATTTTGTTTTTTCTCAAGCTCCTCCCTGCTCCTGGCCATCTTCTCCTGAACCTTCGATCAGTTTTCTTCTTTTGTTGGGATCTGAGGCAGGTAAAAGGTCCTGACAGCTAGAAACCTCCAAATCGTCTTCAAGATTCCTTTTAATTCTGGGTACAAAAGGTTGCACAACAGCTGTGTCTGACCAATCAAAATCTGCTGCTGCATCATTTTGCACAGCCATTGGCTGATCTTCAAATGTTTTTTCATGAGCATTTAGTTCATGCTTTCTACAAAAGAAGCAAACAAGATCAGATGTATCCATTACAAAATAGAATAGAACAAGGTCAGATGTATGAGGAATCAAGATGACAAAGTAAACGAATTCCCTTGAGCTTGCAGACAGTAAGAGCTTTCCAATGGCAATGCCTTCTATTTAGAATATGCCAAGAATTTGTGACAAAGAAAACTTTGATATGTCTTATAAGCTATCTTAAAGCATTTCGAGAAGCATTCTATGAACCTAAGGTCGATTTGCATAGAAATTTATTTTTAATATAACAAATTATTATTTTTATTGCTTTGCACAGAAGCATGTAACTAATTAGAAATATTTCGCTTGTTTTTGTATAAGAGCTCATTTGATATGCTACCTGTCTTCCCTTGGTTAGAGGAATACAGGCTATGTTACATGTCTTCCCTTGCTTAAAAGAATAGGCTATGGTCTTCAGTGCACATAATGTTCTAAGAAAACTTGATGTGATATCAGATTCAAACATTCTACCAAAAAGAGCTAACCATTTACATTTTATTTAATGAATTTTATGAATCTCAGACCCATTTACAGTATATTCAGAACAGTATTAGCAGATAAACCATTTGCGCTAATCATGCGATGTCCCAATCCCTGCAAGGTAGTAATTAGTGAGACTTTTTCCTAAAATAAAACTCTTATTAAATTTATCTAAGATCTAAGACAAATCTGTAATCCATCGAGTACATTTCATATAAAGACCAAAAGGATAGGTGTAGCTTACACAGAACCATAATTCAAGGTAAATCTTGAAGAAGTTTGTTTTTGAATACTCTCTTTGCAGAAGACCAAAATTCATGTTTGAAAATGTAAGAAAAATCATTGTTTTGGCACTACATTCATAAAGCATCCACCTATGCTTCAGCATAGCAGAAATAAGATCTAAATGAATCAAGAAGGTGAAACAAATAGACCTTATATACATACGGGATTATGACAGGTTAATCTCCATGTAAAAAAATAATAGCACACAAAGAAGAGTCGATCTAACAGCGAGTGCACTCCATGGATGAGATCAACTGTACGAGATACCATGGCCCAAATAACTTGCAAGGCATTCAAATTAGCCTCTAGGATCCATGCACCCACCAACATATTGTAGCTTCTTAAAATCAAGGCAAAGAACAACAAACAATAAACACAATAGAACACACACATCAATGTTTTATTGATTCAACAGATTACATACTGCCTCGATATAAAGGCCTTCCTCAATACATTACAGACTCTCTGTCATAAATTAATCAGCAAGGAGATCTCTTTATAGAGATAACAACTCCTAAATATACAGTAAACTGGATCTATATTTTCCATGCAATTAGCATGCACAATTTAGATCACTTAAAAATAGGACTCTAAATATATCCCGGATATGCATTTATTCATGCAATCTAACAATCTTAAAATCACCGGATATGCATTTATTCATGCAATCTAACAGTCTTAAAATAAAGCTGCACATTAGAATAAACGCATATTCAAGACAGAGGCAAAACAATATGTAGGTGGCATGATGTATTGGTTGATGCATAGCATGAATGTAACGTGGAGTCTAAGGCTATGAAGCTCAAGAGTGATTAGGATGATTGTGGGATGGTTTTCTTGTGTAAGTAAATAAGATATTTGGGGCTATGTGTTGTATGCTACAAAGGATAAGTGGTGTTTGTAATGTGCAAGGGTGTGATTGGTGAGCAATAATTTGATTGTGCCTATGCTTGTGCAATCGGTAGAGTTAGAGAATTAATTTGAGAATATGACGAGTGCCTATGCCATGAACAATAATCAAGCTAAACCTTATCTCTTATATGTACAAGTTATCGTTCATGTGGGCAGCTAATTTAGCTGGTTAAAAAAAAAATCTTTTTAACCTATGCGAATGGACCCAAGGAAGATTACCTTGTTTATAAAAGATTGTATATGATTGTGTCTTGCAACTAGAGTGAATTTGATATATGAGTAGCGAGTTATTTTCCTTGGTAAAGCCTCAATATTATTTCATGTGTCATCATCTTGTGAATTTCAAGGTAAATATGTTAAGTATACATACATTCTTTTTTAATGTAATATGAGTTGTTCATTAAACCAATTTAACATAGGGTAGCTTCATAAATTTGTTAAGGAATTAATGACTGCATGTTATTATTTGTAGGGGTTGAGAGTTATTTTGTATGATTTTAGAAGGAGTATAATGTTGAAATCTCTTTATAAGAGAATGTCTCCGTGACTAAGAAGAATGTACTTGGGCATCTTATGAGTGGGTCACTAAATTCATCTAGTCATATTTATTAATTTGATTGCTTTAAAGATTAGTTGGCATAAGAATGATACAAAATATTGCAAAAGATTTTGTAAGTTTTTTGTTTAATGCAATTAGGATGTTCTTGATTTATATGGATATTTTTAAGTATGTTTAATATGATGTTTCTACTAGCTTTGATATTCATATGTATACAAAGAGAATCCCTCCCTTTCCTAATAATGAATTGGTTTCCCAATAGGTAAGTGTTGGTCTTTTTGACTAAATGATCAATCTTTCTCATTTAAGTATCTCTCTTTTGTCCTTAGTAGTCTAGGAGAAGATTAGATTCTGCCCACTTTAATGATTTAATTGTATAACCTATATGAAATCTTTGTGAGCTCAAGCTAATTGAAATTGAGATAACTATGTGAGTATGGTTGTAGAATGCACATTTGTATGCAAAGGATAAGGAAATTCATATAAAGAGATATAAATTTGTTTCTATTTTTAGTTGTATACACAAGTGTGCTCTTATATACATGAAGGATTTGTTTTGAGTCTACAAACCTACATATTGAAGCTCTAGTGGCAAGTCTTTGAGAGTTTCATGTGAACAAGGTGGGTTTACTTTAAAGGTCAACTATGTCTTCTTTTTTTGTTTTGTTTAAATTATCTAATAAAAACCTTAAGGATTACTCTTCCAAACCTAGTATAACCTAAAGTGGAGAAGAGCTACCTCATGAGTTGGTCTTTAACTACCTATGGTCTAATCATGTCTTTATCTCATTGCCTTGGATTTATTTTCATCTCCAACACAAGACTCTCTAATATCCAAACTTTAAAATATAATAAATATTCATTATTAACAAAAGACAAATCATTTTTTTTATAAAACTACTATCATACATTTATAGCTATTTATAAATTAATTATACTTTCCATTATTCATTGCCTTGATTAACCTGTCTCCAACTGTTAGACTCCTAAATTAGATTATGGCCTTACTACATCTGTCCTTCAATTCTCCTATTACACCATCACAAATATATATGACAACAGACAAATCAAAAAAATATTATTTTTTTAAAAAAATTACAATTTATTTTTATGTAAAACTAGTTCAGCACTCGTTACCTTTGGGAAAGCTGATGGAAAGCCTCTACTATGCTCCCCTCTTTGCCCATCACCAACCATGCCTCTTTCACTTTTACATCTTTGTCCTCGTTGAATGCCCGAATCTCGTATTGTTTTGACTGAAGCCAATTTGAACCTTGTGGGAAAATGCCCATGCATAGCCATTTTCCATTAGTCATTTCGGCATAAAAATGATTTCCTCTGTCCGTAGATATTTGGAAGAATAAGTTAGGATAAACGTAATCTATAATAAAGCATATCAGAATGGCATTGGCGTTGGCAGAACTCTCCGGGCAACTCAATTTTAAGCCTCTGGATAACCCAAGTTCGACCACATTTTTCAGAGGAAAAGAGGTGAAGTTTTTCAGCGAGCCCACGTCAATCACAACCCTCGTGCATATTATCACTTCCCTTGGCCATTTCTGCACATTGTTTGCAAAAGGCACGGGCTGCACAAATCAGATGCCTCGTAACAATAAATAGACTTTTATATTTCTAATTCAACTATTTTCAATTACCTGTATGTTACTGATGAATGGTTCAACAACTGGTCTGTCATTTGCTACAATTACCAGTGATTTCAATCTCTCACGGTGCTCCAAGCTGACTGTAAACCGCCCCGTCGAGAGGGCATGTACTTCCAACTTCTTCAATGATGTCAATCGTTCTAAACCCTCTATCTTCTCCAATTTGTGGCATTTTTTCAATTTAAATTCTTCTAGAGAAGTTAATTCTGCAAGACTTGGAAGCCCATCTAATTCTGGACAGTTGTCTATTTTGAGTGTTTCCAGTGATCTCAGACCTTTTAGAGTTTTGACCTTCACTTTGTTGCAGTCTCCCAATTCAATTTCTTTTAGAGAAGTTGCTTCTGCAAAACTTGGAAGGGTGTTCAATTCTGTACAGTAATATATCCTGAGTATGTACAGTAATATATCCTGAGTATCTCCAATGATTTCAAGCTTTCTAAACTTTCTATCTTATCCAATTTGAAGCAATATTCCAAATGAATTTCTTTTAGAGAAGCTGCCTCTGCAAGACTTGGAAGGGTGTTCAATTCTGCACAGTAATATATCTTGAGTATCTCCAATGATCTCAAGCTTTCTAAACTTTCTATCTTATCCAATTTGGTGCAGTATTTCAAATTAATTTCTTTTAGAGAAGTTGCCTCTGCAAGACTTGGAAGGGTGTTCAATTCTGTACAGTTATATATCTTGAGTGTTTCCAATGATCTTAGGCGTTCTAAACTTTCTATCTTCTCCAGTTTGGAGCAGTATTCCAAATTAATTTCTTTTAGAGAAGTTGCCTCTGCAAGACTTGGAAGTGTTCGATTCTGTACAGTTATATATCTTGAGTGTTTCCAATGATCTTAGGCTTTCTAAACTTTCTATCTTCTCCAGTTTGGAGCAGTATTTCAAATTAATTTCTTTTAGAGAAGTTGCCTCTGCAAGACTTGGAAGGGTGTTCAATTCTGTACAGTTATATATGTTGAGTGTTTCCAATGATCTTAGGCCTTCTAGACTTTCTATCTTCTTCAATTTGTTGCAGCCTTTCAAATTGATTCTTTTTAAAGAATTTACCTCTCCAAGACTTGGAAGGGTGTTCAATTCTGTACACTTATATATCCCGAGTGTCTCCAATGATCTCAGGCTTTCTAAACTTTCTATCTTCTCCAATTTGTTGCAGCATTTCAAATAAATATTTTTTAAAGAATTTGCCTCTGCAAGACTTGGAAGGGTGTTCAATTCTGTACAGCAATATATCCTGAGTGTTTCCAATGATCTCAGGCTTTCTAAACTTTCTATCTTCTCCAATTTGAAGCATTATTCCAAATTAATTTCTTTTAGAGAAGTTGCCTCTGCAAGACTTGGAAGGGTGTTCAATTATGTACAGTAATATATCCTGAGTCTCCAATGATCTCAAGCTTTCTAAACTTTCTATCTTCTCTAATTTGGAGTAGTGTTCCAAATTAATTTCTTTTAGAGAAGTTGCCTCTGCAAGACTTGGAAGGGTGTTCAATTCTGGACACTCATATATCCTGAGTGTTTCCAATGATCTCAGACTTTCTAAACTTTCCATTTTCTCCAATTTAGAGCAGTGTTTCAAATTAATTTCTTTTAGAGAAGTTGCCTCTGCAAGACTTGGAAGGGTGTTCAATTCTGGACACTCATATATCCTGAGTGTTTCCAATGATCTCAGACTTTCTAAACTTTCCATTTTCTCCAATTTAGAGCAGCATTTCAAATTAATTTTTTTTAGAGAAATTGCCTCTGCAAGACTTGGAAGGGTGTTCAATTCTGGACACTCATATATCCTGATTCCTGAGTGTTTCCAATGATCTCAAACTTTCTAAACTTTCCATTTTCTCCAATTTAGAGCAGCGTTTCAAATTAATTTCTTTTAGAGAAGTTGCCTCTGCAAGACTTGGAAGGGTGTTCAATTCTGGACACTCATATATCCTGAGTGTTTCCAATGATCTCAGACTTTCTAAACTTTCCATTTTCTCCAATTGAGAGCAGTGTTTCAAATTAATTTCTTTTAGAGAAGTTGCCTCTGCAAGACTTGGAAGGGTGTTCAATTCTGGACACTCATATATCCTGAGTGTTTCCAATGATCTCAGACTTTCTAAACTTTCCATTTTCTCCAATTTAGAGCAGCGTTTCAAATTAATTTCTTTTAGAGAAATTGCCTCTGCAAGACTTGGAAGGGTGTTCAATTTTGTACAGTCATATATCCCGAGTGTCTCCAATGATCTCAAGCTTTCTAAACTTTCTATCTTCTCCAATTCCCAGGCCCCGAAAATAACCAATTCTCTTAATTGCAAAGGAGCCTGCAGCCAATTTTTGATACAATTAACATACATAGCATAAATTAAAAAAAAAAAAATCCGTTAAACATTTTTTAAAGTACCATAAAGCAAGATACTTACAACCGCATCGCGTTCCCACAAACATTCTAATCTCACAGGTAAGAAAAGCTCTAAAATTCTTAATTTTTTCAATGAAGCCAAGACGGAATATTTTTGTGCTGAAATCTATCACACTGAATGTAGACCAGTTCTCTTGATAATTTGCTATTTTCCTCATAAATAAAAGCTACATCACCAACAAAAATCTTCAATCCAAGCGAGCCGAGCGCGAGGATACGCTCTCCTTGGTTTGTGTTTATAATGATCTTTCCTTGTCGGGGGAAACAATTGTCACCAAACGCGTTTGACATTCCTCGGATTCGTACTGCTTCCTGAATAGTCAAATAGTAAAAATAAGAATTATTTCAAAGCTATATAACTAATTAGAAGGCAGGCTCAGGGAGGAGCTGGTTCCCATGCCATGATTAATAAAACCATGAAGGAAAGTACCGACTTCACCTGTTGAGGCTGAATCTCGATAATCTGCCCTTTAGACCAAAGACGATAGGGTGACTGCTGATTTGCAATCTCCCTTCCCAAATCTCTCAAATGATCATGCATTCTGATGAGATTCCCCTCGTCTAGCTCAACAAGACATTTATTCACAAGCCTTTGCCAACCATGCAGACCATTCCAATCTGATCCGTCCCATACTGCAATCGCCTTACTGCTTGTGCTTCCAGTGAAGAAACACGCTATATCCAAAAACATCTCTTTCTCTTCTTTATCTAGAGCAACATAGCTTATTTTGAGCCTCAATTTGATGTCGTTTGGCATAAGTCTGGACAATTTGTCGAATTGCGACTGCCAATAATTTTTGCTAGACTCCCCACAGAGCAGACCCCCTAAGACCTTGAGTGACAAAGGCATACCATGGCAAGCATCTATGAACTTTTCAGCAAGTGCCTTCAATTCCAACGATGGAGAGGGTTGTCCGAATGCATGCCAACAAAAAAGCTGCTCGGCATGAGCGCGACTGAGTGTTCTGATTTTATATATAGCAGAGATGCCCCACGTTTTAAGAACACGCAACTCGCGTGTAGTAACAATAATCAGACTTCCCTGGCCAAGACTCTCCCTTGCTGGCAATAGAGCATCTAGTTGGTCTGTATTATCCACGTCATCAAAGACGATGAGCGCAGAAACAGATCTCAAACGGCTTTTTATAATCTCTTTACCTTCGTCTACATTGTCAAAGAATGCTCCTCTGCCGTTGAAGCCAAGGTCCTCCAGAAGCTTTTTTTGTTTTTCATGTAAAAGCTCTTTCCTTGCAGCTTCACGAACATCGGAAAGAAAACTTGAGCGACCAATGGTCAAAAATTTATTGTTATAGAGATGCTTTGCAAGGGTTGTTTTGCCGGCACCACCCATGCCCCAGATCCCCACCATTTGTATCGGCCCGCCAGATTGAAGTGCAATGTTGTGAAAGTCTTGTTCAGCTTCATCCAAACCCACGGGATGCTTGGAAACATCTAATCGCACATTCTTCAATTCTTTCAACACCCGACTCACCACATTCGCCACCACCTCCTTCTCGTCACTGAACAATGAACACCATTAGGCAAACGGAACAAACTTAAGGATAAAACGATCCGAAATGCATGCTAGGGGAAATTTGAAAACATAAAGAGTGACGCGAGCTTTTTATTTAAGTGTAACAAGCCCTTTTTCAAGCAATTTTTTTATTCGACTTTTAAAAAAATTAAAAATTAAAAATATTAACAGTCAATTTTAATCAACTTAAATAAATTTTATTAGAGTGTATATAAAAACTAGCAATCGCACCTTGGTGTGCAATGGGCATGCCCAAGAGGTGTATGGAAGGTCAATTAGGAAAAAATATGATTTTTTTTTGGCATACATTTGCGAGATCAATTGGTAGGTCATTTTAAAAATATTATTATTATTATTATTATTAGTAATCTTATTTTATTTTCTGTAGGGGAGAGGAGCCAATAGTCATGCAGACTAATTTTGTCAACATATAGCCATTGACTGGAATATTGTAGAACTTTCAGTTTTTTTTTTGAAATGTAGACTGGTTTCTTATTTATCTATAACTAAGGTTTGGAGGTGTGACTCATCATGCAACTTGCCACATTAGCACATCTATTGAGAAGTGTCTAAAATTCGACTTTTTGAAGGTTCGACCAAAACTTAATCATGAACCCCCAATAGTTAAACAAAAAAATATCATTTGTTGCTTGTAGAATATCATATTTTTATTTAAAGAAAATTAATATACGACCTAAATAGACCAAATACCTATTGATAACCATAAATCTTTGATATCTCTAGCTTTTATATTCAACACATATGGACCAATAGTTGAACACAAAAAAACTATTTATTGTTATAAAAACAACACATAATTATTTAAAATAATACTTTTATCAAACAAAAATAGACCAATAGCATAACACTAAAACTTTTTGAAAATCCCTCACATTTAATGGGAAAATACATGTTATTTATTGTACAAACTATTAATATAAAATACTCCAATGCTTGTACATTGCTACCCCAATAGTTGTACACATAAAAACAATATTTTTTCACTATGATAACAATACTTTTAAAATGTCTTATTTCATAAAATGAACATTTTTTTTTTAAATGACACGCTTATAGTGGATAGTTCTGATATTTTATTTGAGAGAAATAAATACTTATTTCACTTCTTCATGAATGTATTTATGTTTTTTATATATAACATTTAGAAGTTCTCATGTGTTCAAATATGGGTCCACTTTTGATCACATTTAATTTTTTTTTATTTACATTTGGACCATTTATTTACAATATATATAGGTAAGACTAGGTATTATAATCACAATTGACTAGAGGAGGACCTCCCACAACTACTGGCCCCTCTCCCCTAGTACATATAGTTTTCTTTTCCCTAATCTATTCAAAGATCAATTAAATTATGAAATTTGTTATAAATTATTTTTATTTAATTAATATAAAAATATATTAATTATTAATTATAATAATTTCATATTTATATTTAATATTTTTTATTTTATATATATATAAAATTTAATCTATATTATATAAAATATATAATATATTAATTATATTTTGTATTAAATAAGAATATAATAATTATTAATTAATAATTATAAAACATTTATTTATATTTATTTATATAGTTAATAGTTTTAATAATAATAATAATAATAATAATAATAATAATAATAATAATAATAATAATAATAATAAATAATATAATTATATATTTATAAATACTTTTTATTATATAAATTTAAAATTTACATTATTTAATTATGCTAATATATACTTAATTACTCAGGGTAAGAGATGTAGTAATGTTAAAACCTAAATGTACTCATCATTTGGATCTTGGTCGTCCTTATTTTCACGTTGTTGCTCGCCAAATTAGGAGTCAAAGGTCAATACCAGCAAGGAAGAGTTTGGAGGAGTGAAAAATAGCTGAAATTTTGGGAAAAATTATGATCTCAGGTAATTTCATGACAAAATGAGTTCTTAGAACTCAAATAGGGACACGCCTTTGGCATGATTAAAACATAATGAATATATATTTATAACTAGCTATGGCACCTTGTACAATGGGTACGCCGAAGAGGTGTAGAAGGTCAATTAGGAAAAAAATGGTTTATTTTTTTCACACATTTGTATAGTAAATGAGAACAATTGGCAAGTCATTTAGAAATTGATTATTTATTTTTAATTATAGAATAATATTATTATATTTATTTTTTAAATTTTATGTATTAACTATTATATTATTATATAAATATGTATTATTTATGTCATTATTATATTAATCTATTACATTTATTATTAATGTATTAACTATTATATTGTTATATAATATAGCATTATATATTATAAACCAAATTATTTATTAAATAAAACTAATTAATTATGTGGTAATGTTAAAACCTAAATGTGCTCATTATTAGGGTTGCAATTTATGCTAATTTATACTTAACTATGTAGAATAAAGGATGCCAAAAATTTTAAACCTAATATATATGTATTTGATAATTTTGTTAAAAAATAAGATATATAATAAATAATATAATATATTATTTATAATTTATTTTTAATTATATTAAATATACATTATATATTAATTACACTAATTTATACTTCACTATGTAGGGTAAAGGATGTTGTAATTTTAAAACCTAAATGTGCTCATTATTAGGATCTTGGCCATAATTTTCATTTTATTTGAAAACCTAAATGTGCTCATTATTAGGATCTAAGCCGTAATTTTCATTTTAATTAAATATCATATATTACAAAATATTCTACATCAAACTTAAAATCTAAATATATTTATTTATTTATGCACATGTATTAACTCATTTATTACCACCTACTCTCCATCTCAACTCAATATAATTCTAAAGTGATTTGTTGATATTGTTTAATTAATTAACTTACACTAAGATTAGTTATACCACATGTAGAGAAAGATAAAAAATAACTTTAGTTTTGTTTTGCTCATAAATTTTAAAATAATAATAGTAAAACCACTTCAGTATATACTATATTCCCTAGGAATAATAGTTGAGAAATTTGCGTTGCTCATTCCACGCAGGGCTTAAATTTGACAGTCGACCTTGCCTGTCAAGCAATTTTTTTGTGACGGTCATTTACTTGAAGTTGCCTTTCAAATATTTAAGGTTATCTATTTTAAGAAAAATATATGTAGATTGAAAAAACATATATAGGAATAATTACATAGAAATTTTGAAAGTTTAACTAAAATTTTGCCTTTCAAGTGATACAGTCTTCCTAAAATTTTAATTGTATTTTACAGTTAAAATGACTAAATACGGCCATACGGCCATCAAATTTAAGCCCTGATTCCACGGATTCACATGGGGATAGGGGGATACTCTAAAACCCTCGTCAAAGCCTTATTTTCAGGCTGCAGCTGGCCAAATTGGAGATGGAGGAGCGGCAGGGAAAGCAGCAAAAAGGCAGGGAACAGTCGAAAGAATGGCGAAAAATGATGAACGCTGAGATTCGGCCAGAAAAATGGTAGCGGTGGGGAAAACAATCGGAAAACGGCAAAAAATAGTCAAAAAATGGCGAAAAAATGATGGACGGCTGAGATTTGTTTCACTGTCAACCAGGGCCTCTTATTACATTTCAACCGTTGAAGGAGAAAATGAACTTGAAAAGTTCATATAGGGACATGCCTTTGGCGTAAAAATATTGAAGTTAATAAAATAATTATTTATTTATTTTAGAATTATTTTATTTTATCTATATTGTTTATTTTATTTTATTTGAAAAATTATATATTTTTAATTTTAATTTTAATTTCAAAAATCATTCATTATTTTAGAAATGTTTTATTTTATCTTTGTTTGAAGAGTTATTTTATTTTTTATGTAAATTTTAAATTTAGTTTTGAAAAAATCATTATTCCTTATTTAAATAATTGTTTTGTTTTATTTTTACTTTTAAAAATATAGTGAAAATTATATACTTATAAGTACATATATAAATATTAAATACTATTTATTTGACTTGTAAATGATTGTCAAATTTAAATTTAAATGATAGCGTAAGATTTCAAATGTTGTTATTATTGAACACCTCTCAACATAATTAACTAAGAAATGACATTTATACACAACTTCACCATTACAACCTTACATTACTACATAAAAAGGAATCGTGTGGACTATATGAGTTAATGAAGCAACAGTTGGATATATGACACCCTAGCTCTTATTGCAAGTATTTAGGCATTTGTCTTTCCAACTAATTTCTTTGAGTTAGAATGGAGATCTCAAAATAGTAGAGTTGCATCCAAAGTCTTGGCACATGTGAGAGACCACCAATAACTTCTATGTAGTAGAAAAGTGGTTTCAATGTATGCAAGTCTATTAAAGAGTGGAAGGGACACCACAAAACAACCCCATTGCATCCACTTCATCTTTTTCTTCCCTTACTACAAAATTTTCAGCTAAGGAAAAAATTCACCTCCTACAACTCCATCAACATTTTTTATGCTTATGCATGTGCCTTTACATATTAAATATTAATTAATTGATGTTTAAATAGATGTCAAATATTAGTTAGAGGGTTTTCATGTACATGGTCACATTATGAGACTACGTGTCTCTACATACTTATATACTTATAATTACCATTTAATTATGTCAAGTCATATTTTTAGTTTTATAGTTTTTATCTTTGTAGTATATATTGGCTGTATTTTAGTTTTTATGTACACGGTACAATACCTCTCAACATAATTAATGTTTAAAAGTAACCAATACAAGGTAATGAGTAATGGAATTGTAAGAAACATAATTAATGTTTAAAAGTAACCAATACAGGGTAATGGAATTGTAAGAAAAATATACTAAATTAAAGTTTGTTGGAAAAAGAAAGATAAACCATAATTTATTAAGTTTGTTTATAATTTTAAAATGAAGTTTTAAGGAAAAAATTTGGAGGAAAATATCAAGACAAAGAGATGTTTTGATGATTCTTAAGAATGTATACTATGCATTAAGTCATCTTCCTAATAAACAAAATTACTTGTTATTTGTCTCATAATAAATAAGATCCATAATACTTTGGGCATCTAAAAATAAAACAGTTCATTATAATTATGAGTTAATAAATTAATATATAAATTTCAATTACAAATTTAAAAATTGAAGTTTGATATTTAACTTTAAACTTTAACAAAACATTTTACCATTACAAAAAGTATATTTTATCTCTATTTAAAATTGTCAATTATACATTAAACTTTCAAGTGAATGAATATAAAGCAAATGAAAAATAACAAGTATCTTATGATTAAAAAATGTGTAAAGGGGCATCACTTAACATCTAATGGGAGGAAGAGCATTAAGGCACTTACTATTCTTAATGATGCCCCCAATACAACTCGAAACTTCTTATTTTCACTACTGAAGCACTTCTACATTGCATGCACCCTTCTTTTCATGCTTAAAGAACACATCTACATATATTCATCTTCCTCCACAACTCACCATAAGTCAAAAAGGATCAACTTGATAAAAAATGGAGATAATTATTATAAAAAAATTAACCATAAATGCTAGTCCCGCCAAACACCAAGTAGATTGTGCATAATGCTCTAAAATGAATTGAGGCAATTAGGCATGGCTTCTTCTAAAGCTCTAGACAATAAATTGCAAAGCTTGAACTCATCTTTATTGAAAAATGCTCACAATCTCATGGCATCTAAGGAATTGTACATACTTCTAGGAATCGTGTGTTTGACATCTTGTCAACGATGATTTATGAATACATCATATGACGTGTTTTGTTCTAGATGAGAAGGTAACAAAAGTATAAGTAGAGAAAATAATTGTATCAAAAGTTGAAGTAGGTGGTGCAATTCTTAGAGTATCAAAAGCATGTGCTATCAAATACACTTGTTGTTTGGATGTAGCAAGAGTAAGTAGGACAATTCTTAGTCATCAAAACCATTTTGTAGGCCTTACTTGGGTTGTCCACAATGTAAGAAGAGGTTTCCACTAGATAAAATTGGAACAAAGAAGAATGCAAGTAAAAGCAACTTGGTTTTTGAAATGCTTTAAAGGTTAAGGTTGAGGCTTTGTTACAAATTAAAGCAGATAGAAACAAGGAAAACAAATAAAGTTGGCTTAATGCAAAAATGTTTGAAAGACAAAAGGCTAATAGTAATGGAGTGATGTCAAAAGCATAGGAATTAAATTGTCTATTAACAAAGAAAAATGTAGGTCAATGAGTTTGACTCGATAAATTACATGGTTGAATCTTCACAACGATTTCATTAAGAACAACGTATTTATTTATTTTTAAATTGATTTTTTTCTGGAATTCTTTTTTTTTAAGTCCAAAACTCATATTTTAATTTTTGTATGATTCAAGTAATGTATAAAATTACTCTTGATGTGTGTCTATAATTATTGCATATATTTAAGTATGAAGTAAGAGTTCAATAATAAGTGTGAAGTAAAAGTTTATTATTGAACAATGTATTTCATAAGACAATTACCATAGCTTGTAATCTTCTATCATAATTATTTTTAAAATTTTAAAATCAATTTGAAAACTAAACTTTATTTCTCATTTATACCAAAACAATTCATATATAAATTTATATATTCATTATAATATATTTGTGAAATCCATAATATAATTTGTGGCATCAGGGAAATTCATCCCCATCAATTCAACATCAAAAAATTCACCACCAACAATTCATCGTGGGAAAATTCACTGCCATGACAAATTCACCTCAAGGAAAATTTACCACCAACGGAAAACCCGCAGCGGTGATTGCTGGTGGTAAATTTTACTTGAAGTGAATTTGTTGAATTGCTGGTGGTGAATTTTACTTGAAGTGAATTTGTCATGCCGGTGAATTTTCAACAGTAAATTACTGGTAGTGAATTTTCCAACAGTAAATTGCTGGTGATGAATTTTCCTAAAGCCATAATTTGCATTGAACATAAGTAACAAAGTATTCTTATTCATCTGGGGCAACCATTCTTATGTGACAGCCAAAAGGATAAAACTTAACTCATACATGTAATAGCCAACGACAAGAACCCCACCTTCCCCTCCTTCCTCCCAAAAGATACACTCAAGGAAGATTTGATGAGCTAAATGAAGGAGAAAGACTATTTTGTACTTACCCCTGACTATTAATGATCTCGCCATTGTACAAGGAAGCTTTATGGAGTGCCAACTTCCAGCTTTGAAGCTGTTGTGAGCTGCATCTGCTCAGGTGGAACAGCAAGCAATCACAACAGAACAAACTTAACTCAGCTCTGATATATGACAAATTAAAAAGAGAAAATAATAATAATTGAGAATATTTGATAAAAACCCTTCTTTTATTTTTTAATTGATCAAGATCTTAGGTTCAAACTGGCATCCAACAGACAATACAGAGAAACGGTATTTGAGGTGTACCTGCTCTTCATTTCATGCTTGCTGAAGGCCTCTGCATAAATTCCTTTTCCTTCAATCGCCCATCTTAGAGCAGACGGCTCAACATGATAGAAAATGGGGATAAATTTTATGGGAATAAATTCATTTTCCTTTTCCTTTATCTTTTGCATTATAAATGCCAACTCAGCCAAACACCAAAGGGATTGTGCATAATTCTGAGAGAAAATGGCTATGTGAAGTGAAGCACTAGCCATTGCTTCTTCTAAAGCTCTAGGGAAAAAATCTCCAAGCTCCAGCTCATTTTTGTCCAAAAAGACTCTCAGTCCAGTAGCATCTAATTTATTGTAGATAGTGTTGGCCAGCGTGTATTTAACATCTCCTCCATGATGATTTATGAAGACATCGAAGGGCAGATGTTTCATTCCGGATGAGGATTCAGCAGAAGGTGAGGACATTATTAGGCCATCAAAAGGGGCTGCCATCAGATACAAATAAGAATGCTGATAAAAGCGACTTGGTATTTGAAATGCTTGACAATCTAAGCTGAGGCTTTGCTATAAATTGAGCCTAACAGAAACCAGGAAAATAGATAAATCTGGCTTAAAGCAGAAAAGCTTCAAAAACTGAAGGCTGGTAATCTAATGGTGGTGGTATGCTGGAGCAAAGACGGAGTTGTATAGAAATAAAGATGAAAGTGGCGAGGAAAATGCGGAGAGCGAATGAGTGGATACTTTGTTGGGAAAAGTGCAGGAAAGAAGTGGAGAAGCATCTTTTTGTCTATTTCACCAACTCTCTTAAATGGAGAGAAAGAGAAGTGGGGTCATACTAGCAATTGCACCTTCATGTGCAATGGGTACGCCGAAGATTTGATGGAGATAAAAATTAGAATAGTTGATATTCTATGTGAAAGATAGAAATCATGCAACGTGAAGTGTCATTTTTTTTAATTAAGTGAACTTATGCATATATTTCTTCTGAAAGAATTCATTAAATATAGCAGACAGTGGTATATCAGTTTACAGTTTACTGAATAGTGCATTGAGTTTGCAATAATTAACATTTAAAATGAATTCAAAACTCACTACTCATTTAAAATGAATCCAAAACTCACTACTCAAGTTGATTGAGAATTATAAACTCACATCTATGATCACTTCACAAAATCCGTATTAAGTGAACAAATTTAAGGAATTAAAAACTCACATCTACTTGAATTCCAACATTAATCTTCATTATCACATTGTTATGAAGTTGTCACATTGTTATGAAGTTGTGGTCCCAGTATTTGTTTTAATCGGATGTCTAACATTAATCTTCATTGTGAAGAAAGTATTAATACGTACTGCATTCCAAAATTTAATATATCACTGAAAACAAACACATCTAGAGTTATGTACATTGATACAACTAATTTCCATCATTTCTTTATAATCTATCTTTTAACTAATAAATGCTATGAAATCAATTTTAATGAAAAGAGCGAAAAGAAAAAAGAGAAAACTATATTAAAAGAGGAAAGCATAAGTTACAAAATCTCCCTAACCCTGTTAACTGAAAACCAAGCCAGGGAGGAAGTTCCAATAAAAACTGCAATTAGAATTAGAATACATCATTACATGAAGAAGCAAAATGAAAAAGCTTCTTGTCATGTAGTCCCCATTTCAAGAGAAGCAACCACAGAGTCTATAGAAAAGATACAAAAACATATACCGAATGGAAAGCACCAAGTAGAACTTAACAATCCATCTTGCAACAAGGAGGTTCGTATGAAAATCAAACAAAAGAACTGTGGCAGAGTATAGAGGTAACATTCCAGTGCCATGCATCATCAGGTAAAAGTTTCAGTAATAGTTTTGAACCAACTCAGAAGACAGCCAATCAAGGGAAAGTTTGACAGTCAAGGGTGATGGTGATAGTTAGCAAGGTTCTTAAAGGGTATTCTAGGTTGGTAGTTTAAAAAAAAAAATAGTTCATTCAAGTTCAAAGGTTATAGTTTTCAAAAAAAATTCAAGTTTAAGATAAGTTTCACAATATAACAATCAGAAAAATTATCACACAAAGAATATTGAACAAAGATATGTTGCAGTCTACTAAAGTTCCACTTTTCAAAAAAAAATTCAAGTTTAAGATAAGTTTCACAATATAACAATCAGAAAAATTATCACACAAAGAATATTCAACAAAGATATGTTGCAGTCTACTAAAGTTCCACTCTTCCCTTGCTTGCGTCTTATTCACCCACATACAATATAATCAAACCAAACAAGTACGAAATATGAATGAGTTGTATGAAAGAACGCAGACAAAGTGAGGTAGCAGTTCAATGCTAAATTTAGACATTAAGGCATTCTTTAACATACAACTCATGCTTTAAGGTTATTATAGTTGAAGAGTCAAAGTCTGCAAATTTAATCCCAAGAGAGGTTTGACAGTGCTTAATGCAAAGCAAGATAAGGCACTAGCAAAGACCATGAAGAGAGGAGATCAAAGTAAAGTCCATCTTGCAACAAGGAGGTTTGCATGAAAAATCAAACAAAAGAACTGTGCCAGAGTACAGAGATAACAATTTTAGAGACTTGAATATGCAACGACAGTATGCACTATTAGGGACAGTCAAAAGCTGAGATGGGCAGTCATGAGGTGTAATGACTAAACCATAGTACAATGCTTGATATAGACTGTCATAAACAGTAAGGTGGGGGTCAATAATCTCATGACATCAAAGAGAGCTTGATGATGATGTGGTAATTATTATGTAAGTAGCAGTCACAAGGCAAAGTACAACACACCCAAAAAGACATAGAGGACACAAACTGGAGGTTCAATCTCTGCTACTGTCACAATAATCTCATGACATCAAAGAGAGTTTGATGATGATACAATCATAATTATGTAAGTAACAGTCACAGGGCAAAGTACAACACACCCAAAAAATACATAGAGGACACAAACTGGAGGTTCAATCTATGCTACTGTGGAGTCAAGTGGAGTCATAGAAACCAAGGTGGACTTGGGCTGGCTTTTTGGTGATTGTTGAGATAATACAATGCATAGGCTTTCTAGAGGACAATCCTTCATTGAAGTCTTTTCAATGAAAGAAAAATTTCATGAAGTCTATTCATACACCCACCAAGAGAATAAAGACCAAAGGGCGAATGGGCAAAGTGCCATATGATCAGTGGCAGCTAAGGTCAAAAGGGCAGAGTGATGACTTCAAAGAAGCTGCCCTAACATGATGACAGACAATCATGTCCAAGCCATGGAGGACAGTGAGTGCTCGTATTGTCCACGGAGCTGTTCAATATAGGCAAAGATAGTCATCACAAAGACTTTTTTTATACAAATTGACAGGAGGGTAAGCGACTTACCGCAAGATTCAGCACAAATTCTGTCTTTTTTTTTCAACGATGCTGACGGGAAAAATGTACAGAGTTTGCTAGAGCAATATTATGAAGGCCAGACCGATGGATTCCAACCTGCGCAGAGATAACAAGAGAATTAATTAGGAGTAAAAAAATAGAAGAAAAATTGAGCCTGTCGTGTAGAGGCTGAGAGAAATTGAGCTGCCGTGTACAACCTACGTAAATCCAGATTGAGGCTAATGTCATTCACAGTAATGATGCTCTGATACCCCCTTGCCACATTAGCACTCTATGTAAACAGAACAGCCTCATTCAAATCGTCAGGATGGTATGGACCCAAGATAACCTGCACCCACAACATGTACAGGTTACCAAAAATGCTTAGTAAAACCAGGGCAAGCGACGTACCTCAAGATTCTAAACAATTTATGTCTTTCTATGAATGATCCAAGCAGAAAAATGTCTACAGTAACTTAGCTCAACGTATTCCTTTTAAGCAAAAAACTCCCACAGAATCGAAACCGCACAACATCAGCCATAAAATATTAGATTTGGTCATAGAAGACTGGGCTCTGGTGAACCCCGAACGGATAAACATGAATCGCTCCTATAGTGACGGTTCTGAGATCATTAATCGATGTTCATCCTTGAGTTTTTTGCATTCATTCAGCGCATTATTTTCACTTACACGCCTCATAGCTGTCAATTGCAGAATATGTCAGTACATGTGGGAAGACGTAGATGAGCAGTTATTACCATTCAGGTTCAGAGGATAAGGTATTGACGCATCTGCAAAATATCTGTCTCTAAATTCGATTTCCCCTACTTTACGAACAGTAGGTAAATGCATCAGCAAGCAACGGACGACCAAGATCTATGAAATGGCCTTACATCCTTTCTCCTGCGCTTGTGACCATCGATAGGCAAAATGGATTGGGAAAACTCCATTGAGGGAATGCCTTCGGCGTAATAAATGGTGAAAAGACTAGATACTGCAAACGTGTACAGTGAATAGATGTGGTTTATGGACAAAAGGTATCTTCATCGTGTGAAAGCCCTGCTCAAAAGTAAAGTCTTGTACCGTCAAAGTATCATAGAAAATAGAAAAACTTATTCATAAATCCTATCTTTGTCCTCAAACTATGGAATAGAATGGATTGGCTAAATATACCATACGAATATAGGGCTACGGTTTATAGACTTTATGAGCAGATTAGAACCAAAATCAGAACAAGTAAAGGTATGTCTAAATGTTTTGAGAGTGATATTGGGGTTAAACAGGGTTGTCCTTTATCCCCCACTCTTTTTGGGTTAAACAGGGTTGTCCTTTATCCCCCACTCTTTTTAGGCTATACATTGATAAACTAGAAGATTGGTTAAATGAAACTGGTGAAGGAGGCACTTAGTTGGCGGGTTATGTGGTGAAGCTGCTGCTATATGCAGATGATCTTATCTTAATCTCTAAAACTGCCCATGGTTTGAGGGGTCTTTTGAAGGCCTTAGACTTTTTTTGTCAGGTAGTGGGAATGCAAGTGAACACTACCAAGACCAAAATCATGATCTTCTCCCTAAAGAAGAAAAGGAATAAAAATAACTTTCTCTTTGAAGGCAACCCCTTGGAGATGGTGAAGGAATACAAATACCTTGGGATTGATTTTCATTATAAGCTCAGCTGGGAGACTAGTAGAACAAAAAGGATACAAGGGGGTTGGAAAGCTTCTTTCTTACTTCAAAACAGGTGCATGAAAGCTGAGCTTTGGGATTGGAAGACCAAGAAAACTCTCTTTGGTTTGCTGGTCACGCTGATGGTCCTCTATGGCTGGAAAGTCTGGGCCAGCAGCATGTCAAAGTACAGATGGAGACAACTAGAAAGAATCCAAAAGCACATGATCACTTGCAACCTCAAAGTCAAAACCATGGTCCCTTATGAAATTCTCTTGGTTGAATCGGGAACCTTTCTTTTGGAGGCGCCAGCTATATCTCGATTGCTAAATTATTTAAAGAAGGTGGAGAACATGGATAGCCATCGTTGGCCCAAAGCGGTTGTGAAGGAGGTTTTAGGCCGTAGGAAGAAAACATGGATGAAACAAAATAACAATTGGTTGAGCAAGTGGGACATCAACTTGCATGATTGCCCTAACACCAATGAGGAAATTAAAAAGTATGTCACAAAAAAGTTCTTGGCTGCCATGTGGACAAAGCAGATTGGGCGAAAGAAAGAGCACTATGTCAAAGCGTTTAACCCAACTTGGGAGCATGGAGATAAAACTTATTTAGGAGCTGCTATTAAGGGTAAAGCACGGTTGCTAATCGCTCAATTGAGGACCGGGTCGCATCATCTGAAATGTGAAACCAGAAGGTGGACTATACCTAAGGAAGCGTGGGAGGATAGAATTTGCATGTTTTGTAGCAAAGGGGTGGTAGAGACCGAATGGCATTTTATCATGGAGTGCACGGCTTACGAGGATATTCGTAGTCAATATGAAGGTAACTTGAAGATTAGCAACCTGCACGAGCTATTTGATGAAGAAAAAATCATCAAGACTACTAGTTTTCTAATCAAAATTCACAGTAGAAGATCTAGCATCGAAAAGATTTTGGAGTCTCTGTAGTTTTGTGGTTCTCGATCCCTTAGACTTTTTGGTCTCGTGGACAACATTAAAATCCTTCATTCATTCATTCAAGAGTCAAAGAACATTTACTTTTGTTGTTTTAGCTGAATTGTGCAACAAGTTATGTTGTTTTATAGCAGCCTTATTCACTGTTCTTCGAATGGGGTCTTGTAATTGATCTTCTCTTGTAATCCTTTATTTTTTCTTAAGAAAAAATTAAAAATAAAAAACATTTAGTTTTATTCTTATATTTTCCTATGGTTAATTTATATGATTTAACAAGCTTTATTTTTCTTGTATTTTATGTGTATTTTTTTTTTTATTTTTTTTTTTATTTTTATAGAATTGTTATCAATCTATATCAAAAATTTCAATGTGTTTTCATAGTCTTGTAAATTTCATTTTATCTTTAATAATATCATGTATCTTTTTACTATAAAGATGATAGTGTATGTTCCATGAACACATTATGGTTATGGAGACATCCAATAAAATGGTTATGTATTTAATTATTATCATTCATGTAACCTTCCATTATTTTTCCTTCTCCTTTAGATGCTTTAAATTCACCGATGCATGAGATATGTGAAAATTATATATCTTTTTACTATAAAGATGATGGTGTACATTCCATGAACACATTATATGATTATGGAGACATCCAATTAAATGGTTATGTATTTAATTATTATCATTTATGGAACCTTCCATTATTTTTTCTTCTCCTTTAGATGCTTTAAATTCACCAATTCATGAGATTCGTGAAAATTATGCTTATTATATGACAAGTGATGGTGACTTATCATTGAATACTTTTCTTTTTTTCATGGTATTTTTAATGAGGTAGTCCTAAATTATGTACTTACCCTCACATGGTGTTGTAACACCTATTAATGATGATATATTTCTCAAGCAACTCATGATAACCTCAAAGATGTTATTGATGATTCATAGTTTTATAATAAAATAGTTCATGTTATTTCTAATGCACGTGTTATTAAAGAACTTGCTAAATGCATTTAGTGAAATTGATTGTGCTCATGTACATGTTAGATCTTTATCTTTATACTTTGAATATATAAAGAGAGAGATGATTTAATTGAAGAGCACTAGAATGATTTGCCTCACTTACTTTTTATTAAACTCCATTGCATGCTTTATTATATATGCATAAATTACTTTACCTCTTTCATTAGAGTTTGTTTTTATACTAATTCTAATATCTCAAACTATAGTATCTATTATGTAAGATGTGTTAAAAATTCATCTATACTTTCTAAATATGTATTATTTTTAGATGCCAATAATAATTTTACTATGGAAAATTATATAGCTTCTCATCATATACATTATATTTTGAACTCCATAACATGCATGATTTGTCATGCCCAAAATTTCAATATGACAACATGACAACTTTTTTTTTTTGAAACTAGCAACTACTTAATCTAACATCATGCCTAACACGATGACCAGCATGCACACTTGATAACATTACTCATGTAATGTTAAGCAAGCATGTCACTTGAAGGCGGAGTGAGAGGAAAACGAGGTTGAGTGTGACAAAGCTTCCTTCCACAAACCCTAAAACAAGGGTTGTCCTAGTAAAGGGTTAGATAGCCTATGCATGGCACCTCAAGGAAAGATCACTTAGTGTTGATCCCTCTATAGGAGATTGTATGAGGAGTGGCATTGTTTAAGTCTCAACAAGACCTAGGATTAGACCAAAATATCTTCAATTTTAATGACACTAGTTGAGTAGTCGATTTACACTTAATTCAATTACCCAAAAACCAATTTGTCATATTTTATATTATAGATTTTAAGAGTTGTCACGGGTCCAATAGAAAAAGAATTCAAATAAATTAATTTAGCTATAATTTATCAATGTTCGACTAACCATCATTTCTAATCAATGAGTCCACCCTTGACAATAGAAGTTTTTGAGGAAAAATTTAAATTAATCCCCTTCTTCGCAAAGATTACTTAATTTAAATTCTTTATACGACTCATATCACTAATCCCTTTAAATTCACCTTCCTATCTATTTATTAGTTTAATTACCAATTCATCTTTTTAGTTATTTATATTTATTCATTTTATTGAATAAAAGTTAGAAATAAGAAGAAGAAATAAATGGAACCACTTAAAGGTTAGGTGGGTATAATTTAATTATGTCGAAGGCGTTCCCTCAATGAAGTTTACCGAATCCATTTTGTTTATCGACAGTTACAATCGTAGGAGAAAGGATGCAAGACCATTGGATAGATCTTGCTTGTTCATTGCTTTTTGTACTCTTGTTGATGCATTTACTATCGATGGGAGTTGGTTTACAAAATATTTGCTTCACAATACAAGCTCTGCTCATTTTCCTCCCTCGCAATAGTTGACAAAAAGACAACATTTCGCAAGAATCTTTAGGTAAGTCATTTTCCCTGCCCTCGTTTCTCAGCCTCTACATGGTCAGGTCAATTTTTCTTCAGCTTATTTTTCCTCTAAAATAATTCTTTTGTTATCTCTGTATAGGTTGGAATCCATCAGTTTGGCCTTCATAATATTGCTCCTGCAAAATCTTGCGGTAAGTCACTTGCCCTCCTTTCAATTTGTATAAAAAATTGCCTAGACTAATAAAAAAATGTTGTTTTGTATTCCCTGTCACACATTTTGCATCCCCCTCTATGTTGGCATATCCCTTACAAAGTGTGGTGGCCTTTGCCATGCCTCCACCCTTGCTTGCCCCCACCCCTGTCACTGCCCCTACATGTCTACTCACAAAATCCATGTTGGGGAGGGCTTGCAAGGTAGCAGATGCGGTTCACATTCAGCTTGAAATGCCATCTCTTTAATAATTATGCATATATGTTACAAACGAATATATTGTAAATTACAATATATATATATAATGTTAAATAATATAAATTAAGAAAACAATAATAAAATTATATAAAACTTTATGTATTAAAAATTATTGAAAATGAATATCAAAAGAGGTCGACCATGGGTGGGCTGAGAAGTTGCCCATGGTGGCCTAGGGGAGTCGCCCCAACCAAGAGCAATGACCCCCATGGGAGGGGTGTGAATCTCCCACGGAGGAGATTGCCCCCTTTCCCCCATCCCCCACCCCTCCTTCTCAATAACTATTTGTAAATAGAAAAAATAAATAAATACTTGCAAACCACAGAGACCTATCTTAAGAAATTAGTAAGTAATATTTACTTTTTTATGTTGGTTTCAACAGTGTTAACAAGCCACTGTAATGGCATTTATAGTCGATAAAATTCACACTATCACATATATTATAATTTGTAAATTTCATTAAGATTTTAAAAAACTTAAATCCATAACAGTCGACAATGTATGATAGTCAATCTGCTCAAACTTTGTAAACAATTTAATTTATTAACAAACCTCTGTTTGTAATATGCATATTCTATAAGAAAAAAAATTGTTTGATGTTGTTCACAATTAGTAATCTGAATTTATACATATAAATAATTTAATTCTCCAATAAATTGCATCATAAAAGAACAAATATAAATAAAACTAATAATTTGATTTTACTTGTACTAATTTGATTTTACTTGTATAAAAATGAGGAAAGAAAATATTGGACAATGGAATTTGAGACCATTCAATTTAAAAAATAACCTTGAAACATGACACAATAATGGATCAAAATGGGGAAAGAAAATATTGGACAATGGAATTTTAAACCATTCAATCTAAAAATTAACCTCGAAACTTGAAACAATCATTTTGAAAATTGCAATGACAAAATTTAAAGTACAAAACAAGTAGTTGTGGATAGTTGTTAGTTAAGAAATAGTTTTGTTGCTTATTAACTTTTATAACCCATCTTTAAATCAATTGTAGTGCTAAAATCTAATGTTAATGTGAAATCAACTAAATCTTTGAGTATTGAAAATTTTAAGTGGCTTAAAAATTCTATTTTATCAAACAATGAATTGAATAATATTCTATTTTATGGTATTTGTTGAAATTAATAGTTTTAGGTATATTGTTTAACTTAAAATTTATTATTTTATATAGCTTAAAGAAAATTAGATCATTTTATTTTGAGATGAGCTATTAGAAAAGTAAAACTATTACTTTTGTGCATCACAACTTGGAGTTGATAATCACCTTAAAATTTAATACCATAGCCATTGTAAATAAGTGTAATTAGTAGTTCAAAATCATTATTAGTATTAACTATTGTTTTAGCTCTAACTTTAAATATTGATAATCTCTAGCAATAGACGCATATTAATTAGTAACACTCATTGATGTTTTGTCTAATTTATAATTCTTAAAGTTTTGAAATAAACATTGAAGTAAGGAAATGAGCTTGTAAGGAATCTTAGAACTAACTTTGAATTTCAAATTCACATGGTTATATTAGATCAAATAAGAAAATAAATATCTTGAAATTCTCTAATATTTTTTCTTCCAATTAACTAATTAAGTAATAGTTATTTTAATTAGCGTATTAATCTTTTGTATGTATAATTTATGTATTAGAGTTTGAAACTCCTCAATATAAAGCTCCTCCCAATTGAACTACACCAACCCTATTTAAATAAATGTAGACACTCCTCTAACAAGTTGTTTTCTCACATTTAGGCCACATTGAATACTCCCCAAAATTCACCCTCTATTATTTTCTTATCAAAATTTGAAATTTCATTAATTGTAACTTCTCCTAGAGGTTTTTTGATATACTTAATAGCTGCCAACTTTCCCCACATCTTTCATCCCAAAATATCCATAATGTTGACCAAGAAAAACTCAATGGTCATGAAGGTGCCCAATTTTTAGCCTAGAAGATCCAATGACATTCCTTATGGCATTCTCTACGTGTGTCAAACCAACACGGAAGATCCTTTGCAGACATTTTGTAAGGTCTTCATCTCTACATTCATAAATACATTGTTTGATAGCCAATCTACCAGCCATTGTTCATGTGGTAGTCCATTGTAATCGTGCAAGAGAGATCTCCCCCAATTCTGTGCAAATGAATAAGCATGACTGGACTGACGAGATTACCAAGTTAGATTATGCAATCTCTCTGAGGTACGCCTCGTGATGCCTTGTAAATCAAGACATTCATTTATTTTGAGTAGTCACATGAAAAAAAAAATTTGGCAAGCTCCCGTCCTCGTTTAACCTTGCAAATCAAGATTGTTCAATACATTCTGATTATCAAAAATTATGATCTTCTATCTTTGATCATAGGCAAAGTAGCCAACTTGTCTGCTCACAATTTATCTCTTGATAACAATGTCAGATCGATTCCAATATATTTTTTATTTTCTAGTTTGAAATAGTCCATTGGCACATTGCGCTGATACAAATCAAAGAGTCGTCTTGATATCAACGTTGGTTAATTATTTTTCTCACACAGTTGAAGCCCAATGAGGATTGCTTGAAATTATGCTTCATTGTTAGTTCCGTGCTGCATTTTTTTTCTCACACAATTGAAGCCCATATTAGATTTCCTGCTTGATTACTAACAATGCATCTAGCTCGTAAGATTGTAAAGTTCCTCCAAGCGGCACCATTAAAATTTAACTTGAGACAGTCATGATGGTGGGAGCCATTAATGTTCTCTAAATGCTCCATCATCATGACTGTCTAAGTTATTAAATCATTTTATTCTTGAAGTATTTTCAAACTTGTTGAAAGTTATTAAATCATCTCAAGGTTTTAATTAATAAGGTAAAAGGAAAGGAGCAAGTCATCTTCCATGATTTGTACAACAAACTCTAATAATATCTTTAGGTACTACCAAGTCTAGATAAAAGAGGTGAATAGATTGATGAAAATAAAATATACAAAATTTAAAATTCAAAATCATAGAAGTTTAGAACCACAAATTAGGGTTCAAAACCATAGTTGTGGGAATTAGATCCACAACTACAAGATTGAACCTTGACAAAGCAAGGGCATTAAACATGTATGTCTATCTCTACTAATTGGTCCAATTTTTGGGACAAATCCGGGGGTAATTGACCCCTTTCCACAATATTCCAACCTTGCAAATGATCAGAAGCCCATTTAGCCATACAATCCGCAACCCCATTCCATTCTCAAGGAATATGACAGAAAGAAACATAATCCAAGAAAGCACACTAATTAAGGATATGTTTTATAATAATAACCAAATGCCAACTGACATTCTCTAACTGTTGCCTCTTCAACAAAGTCACTACCACTTGAGAATCAGATTCACAAATGATCTGTCTCCAACCAAGAGCACAACCACATCCACAACACATAAAATGGCAAGAGCCTCCATCACATTGTTAGTATACCAACGCTTATAAACAAAAAAGATAAACTCAACAGTCTCAGAACTATTCCGCCCAACACCTCCAATACTAGCATGACCCAAATTTCCATGAGAAGAACCATCTGTGTTGATTTTCAACACACCCTGAGGAGGAAGACACCAATGCCCCTCCCTATTTATCTTCTGAAGAGGATGGCGACATCTGGTTCTCATGATCTTACCAACACTCTGAGTAGCCCCCCCTCAGAAGAGGAAGATGGAGACGAGTGCAACAGGCAACCTCTCTAGGATCCACACCCTCCACCAAGTCACACTTAGCCGCAATAGTTTCTCCCAAAGAATGCAGAATCTTCCACCACAAATGTTGGACAACCAGCTCCACATCCTAAAAAATCTTGTGATTCCTCTCCAGCTAGATATGCCAAATAATAAAAGTCGGTTTAAGAGCCCAAGTAACTTAAAGAAAAGAGGTCTTAACAGGGGCCTTCCCCCACCGGGCAAATAACTCCGCCAAAGAAGAGACATGCCAACAAGCCTGGTTCCACACAGCCCACCAAAAGTGCCAAAGCCTTCTAGAAAAGGACCCTCTCATCACTTGTACAACACAAAATACACATTGAAGGACCCTGGAACCCCCTCTTGCACAAGTTATACCAAGTAAGACATCGGTTCTGGACCATCAGCCACATAAAAAAATTGCACTTGGGCCAAGAGAATTTGTTCCACACTTGCTTCCACCAAGGAACCTCAATGTCACCAAACACCTGCCTAACCAACTCACCATAACCTACTAAAATAGAGTACTTACCAGATAAATCACTATTACTCCAAGCCAAAACATCTTGCCCCACCATGGAATTGCATTCACGTGATGTCAGAATCTGAGCCAACTCTTGCCTATCCTCCTTTGACCCTCCTGGCGGCCAATCCAAGGAGTGCTTCCATCCAAGGCTAGCAGCCCGTCCAATATTCCGAACAGATTTATAATGCTCAACTGTATTCCAACCAGTAGCAGAAAAATGATCACAAAGAGACTAGAGGTGAGGGAAAGCAAAAAGAATAGGAGGATGACCATCCCAAGAATCCCACCAAAAAAGAGCCTAAGAACCCATATGACATCCAAAAAAGTCCCTTCTTAACCAACTAAACCCCCAATTTGAGGGCATTCTAAATCATAGATCCCATTCCTTCTAAAGGGAAACAAGGAACATCAAAAGTGTTAACATCCTTAAGATACTTGTGGGTAAGAATACAAGCCCAAAGCTGATGCTGACTAAGACACCAATGCCAATATAACTTGGCTGCAAGAGCTTGCCCATTCAAAACAATAGAACACTATACAAGGCCCCCCTCTTTCTATGGCCTGCATACTGTATCCCACTTAACAAGACCTTAACTGACTGCAAGTTACCACTCCAAAGAAACTATCGTGAGAGAGCATCAAATTCCCTTAGGAAATACAAAGGAGCCGCCTAAACAAAACACCTGTAAATAGGGAGAGCCTGGATAATAGACTTCAGAAGAGTCACTCTTGCAGTAGTAGAAAGCCAACGATAAGTCCAATGATTGACTTTACTGCGCAACTTATCAAACAAATTTTGCCAAGAAGACCTAGGCTGCCTACCAACAGCAAGATGTATTCCTAGATAGACAAAGGGAAGAGACCCAATCTAAAACCTCAAAATATTAGCAATCTACCGTTGAATAGCTTGATAAGTATTAAAAAAGAAGATAGCAGACTTGTGCTCATTGACTTTCTAACTTGAAGCCGCAAGGTAAATATCCAAAGCCCGCTTAAAAAAAAGTCTCCTAAAGGCAAGCCCTCCCCATAAGAGAAGTGTCGTCCACAAACTGAAGATGAGAGAGCTGCAATAACCCATTGCCCCAACACCAACCCTGAATCCTACCCTGGGAAACCCACGACTTAAGAAATCTTCCCAGACCCTTAGCCATAATAATAAACAGGTAAGGGGAGAGAGGATCTCCTTGACAAAGGCCTTCTCTCCCCTAGAAGCCTCAAACAGCTCAGAAGGTTCCCCATTCAAAAGAACAGAAAAAGAGGAAGAGGTAACACAACTCATAGTCCAGCTAACCCAGTCAGGACTAAAACCAAAGCCGAAGAAAATTCTCTGCAAAAAACGCCACTTAACCCTATCATAAGCTTTGGCCCTTTCACATTAAGCCTACTCCTTATGTTCACCCACTCACTCCATACCTATTGCCCATGTCCACACCACCTCCCTTGTTCCTACTTCCCATCTTTATCCCACAGTATTGCATGTACCTCTCATTCCTCACGTTGGTACTCTTATGACTATCCCTCTTCTTCAAAGGCTTGATAAGATGGAAGGTAAAGTTGATACCTTACCTAGTATAAATAAAAAAATATGCTTCTATTGCAAGAAAACACAATCCACTTACTTTTGAGATTTTAACTTATCCCCATTTTGTTGTCTTTGGGACTCTCTAGTTTAATATTTTTAATGGTAATGACACACTTGAGGTTCTTTAACACTACATTTTTAGATTTTTTATATGAAAATAAGTTATTGGCTCATGAATGGTTATGTTCTCTTTCACATGGCTCCACTCATTTATTTTTGGATTTGGCCAATGTTTTTGAGTTACTTCAATATGAATGTTAGTTTGAAAGTTATCATTTTAAACTTGTTTATTCGCAAGGATACAATGAGCATATACATGTAATATTTAAATCCTTATTTGCCAAAATCACTATCAAATCCCCAATGATGAGCTTCAAATGAGATTTGCTTAGGGATTGTTGCCTACAATTCAACAAAATGTGTCTCAATAATTATTCTTCATTCATGGATTTATGTACAAACATGAGGATTATTATTACTTTTCAGCATCAAAACTAGAGAAAATCAACACAATTATAGGATTCTCTTAACAGTGTGCTTAAAAGTTTACATAGTGAAAATATGGTTGCACCTCCTTGTGTTATGTCATTGCATACATCTAAGGTTATTCTTAAGGATATAATCCATATGCTTTTGTAATTATCATAGAGTTGATGGACATGATACTTCAATGTTTAAGGCATAAGAGTTGGGATTTGATTGATCATAAATGATTCTTGCTGAGGGTGTAAATGGTGGAGACATTCACTTGGTTGCTCCTGATCAGAATTTATTGAATTTCACAAAACAATGTCCTACACATAATCTAATAATGTAGATTTACATGAGAATCACGAGGTACATAAACATGAGCTTGAGAATATTCATTTGCATGCATTTGACAATCATTTTATGTGAATAGTGAACCATGTAAGAGCATGCTTCCTGATCCTCCTTACCATTGCAATGTATGTATAGAAAATTTACTGTTTAATGGTCATTTTTAGCAACAAGCATATGACCATTTCAGGTATTTCATTGAAAATGATTATTGGTATATTGATTGAAACTATGGGATGCCTTATTTTGCCTTTAGCTATTGGTCTGAAGAAAGTGTTTGTTTTATGTCATTTTATTCCTTCTTCAGATAGATTTATCATTTCACTTAGACATCCATGGATAGAACAGCATCAAGAAGTTTCATCTATGTTACATCAATGTGTTAAATATGTTCACAATTGTGAAGTAGTTACAATTGCTAGAGATCCACATGAGCCTCTATCAGAATTAAGTCATTTTACTTTGGATACTTTCATAAAAACACCTAAACAACCTTCAAAAGAGTGTAGAAATGATTTCCTTGATTCGTTTCAAATTGATAATTCATTAGTCATAAAGCCATGTACTCATGCGATGTAGGCACTGTAGCATGAAAGTTTGGTTTTGAGACAAATAAAGTCAAATATTTTACCATGCAAAGTATAGAAGAACCATTTCTAATACAAACGATAAACTGCACTGAAATTGCAATAATCCTGTTGCTTATGTGTCTTAGGTTACATATCATCTGATTAGTAGGTCCAAATAACATACCCCAAGAAGCCCAGAAATAATACTGATTGTCAATGATATCCATCTTGTAAGAACACAAAATGTTTGTTTCATGGATATTCTACTCTTCGATATAATCTGTTCAATATAGGAAGGAATGGGTGAATATGACATGATTCCAAACAAGAAATGACAGACATACAAGATTCATAACATTGAAAGAAGGCATTTGTCCTCGTGCACATTCATTTGCATGCCTAACAAATTGCAGCAGTGCACAGTTAATAGCCCTGTCTACTGACAGTAAGGATTCCAGATTATATTTTAATATCAAGAGGCATGGTGATGCCAAAGACACAACCCATCAAGAGAATTAATGAAAATTTCATTCTTCCTCTACTTCCTCTTCCTCCTGTAAGAGACTTTCGCGATTGTCGTGAGCCCAGAAACCACGGACATCTATCAGCATGCTAGCTACAGTGCCCCCTTGTTTGCATGAAAGTAAATCTGTAAGAGTGACCTTCAGAGGATCACATGGCTTGACCATATCCCAGATCTCATCCCTGACATCTTCTATACAGAGATCATAATTTCCACCTTCAATCCATTTCTGATGCACATCCCTGGAATGAAAATAACCAAATGAGAGATGAAAGTATAATATGAAAGTCAAATGTGCAAGCTAAAAACTATGTTAGCAAAAGTACCTTAAAGATTACAATGAACAAGCAAATATTTATTGCAGGTTACATCCCTTTTTGGAACATATACCAAAAATAAACATATGGAGATAGCATAAACAAAAAGTTTCAAATGTCATTCTAGTGTTATCAACTGTGGAAGCCTAAAACATCCAACAACAAAGAATGTCATATCATGTGCCATATTGGCTTATAAGAAAATTAAAATTAAGTTGAAGAAAAATCTAGCATCTTCGAGAAGCTAGGGCCCTTTCATGATAGTACTTGCCGTTAGATATAAATCTTTACTAAACTCTCTCTTGGTGTTTTTCAAAGGTAGTGCCATCTTCGAGGATTCAGAAGTTACCTTCCAATTGTTCCTAAAACTCATTCCTCCATCCTCAAACTTCAATGCATACATCAAAGAAGCAGAGGAAAGAACAGGAATGCAAAGAAATAGAAAGCTGAAATCATCCATCGGCTTACCTAAAAAGGGTATGAATATCTGCCGTTGTGAGGAATCCTCTTCCATTGAGATCAAGGCAATGAAAGAGATATGTCAAGCCCTCGGGTGTATCTTTATTTTCCAAAGCCAAAACAAAGTCAAGAAAGCTCTCAAAATCCATTTCACGACCATTTCCTCCACCACTTTTACCACAACGGATGTGCTCATCAAATACTGCATACACACAATTGTACAATCAGAAATTCTTCTGTTGGAGAATACATCACATAGAAGTGCATGTCGTAGTTTTAAACCATGCCATGTGACCTCAAAAAAACGTAGAGCAAATTTAAAGCAGAATTAAAAGATAAAACAGAATAAGATATATTTTTAATGATTAATGCTTCAAATGAGCTCTCATCTGAAAACATATGAAAAAAGTAACTTACCTTTCACAAAGTATGTCTTCATTTCTTTTTCTCAACTGGACAGTTTTTGTTTACAGAAAATACTATTGTAAACCATATAATAACAAGATATGCATTGAATATTGTCTTTCTATTAAATTTTTAAAAAGCAAGAGGTGGCTCTGCCTCAGAATCAAACATTGTATACAAGATCAAATAATCCTTCTTCAAACAAGTGAGGTCATATTAGTATCGAGACGGACTTTGGCTTTTAAAACTGAAATTACAGTCATAAAACTAATGAGTTCTTCATAATCCTGGCTTTCTAACTGATACTATTACATATAAACAAGTTGTGTTTACTCTAGCAAATAGAGAAATTGAAGCTCAATCATATGACTAACATTCTAACAAAGACTCCATCAAGTAGATAATATAGAATTTCCATGTTATTGCATTCAGGTATAATAGCCAAGGTGGCATTGCATATTTGCCGACTAAAAACTATAACCATTATCACAATGAGGAATGCAAGCAGGACCTAAATCAGTACATAGCAGTGATTTTTCTCAACTTTCTAGAATACAAATTGGAAAGATGAGTGGATGTGATTATCAGCTATATTTTACAAGCAACCTCATACCTAGTCTTTAATAGACTGTACAACAGCAATGAATACAGATAATTCATGAGACTAGCAATAGCATCAAGATCATCGGGTTCATTCTGAGTGTAGGGGCCAGCAAACTGCCTCAATTTTGTGATGATATAATTTGGAGAGAAGGAAAAAATCTTGTGTTAAGATATCAGAAAGCTTACCTCGTTCAATAAAAATATCAGTGAGAGACCCATCAGCATAATCCCGAATTTCTTGCTTGCTCAATGTCCCATTCATGTCTTTATCCAATGCAAGAAACATATCTTCACATCCACACCCCAAAAATATATTAATTAAAGCAATCAATGAAGGAAAAAATCACAATGCTGAATTAAAAGTCATTTTTACTTGCTTCACAATTAAATCAATCAGAAATTTTCAAATTTGTAATGTAGATTCAAACAGTGAATTGAACTAAAGCAGTTTAGCATTTCATCGACTTTAAAATTGATAAGTGCTTTTCCATGGAATTTGCATGATAAATCCCTCAATGCCTTGAACTATAAACAAACAAATCAAAACAATCCAATCCACAACTGTGAAACAAAGTCCCACTGAACAAAAAAAAGGAGAGAGTTGAGTCCATTCAACTTTTAGATAGAATAAAAATTTGTTATAGTCACAAGCAATGGAAGAAAAATCCCAATCACTAATTCATTATTATGGTGTGATTAGATTAGATCAGAGCAGTACAAGGTGAACAATGATTTATATTATTCTCAATACTGGGAAACACATGTTAGCATGGGAGAGAAATAGCTAATGTAAGAAAATAAATTATTTCGGGCTTTCCCAGAGGAAATTTAGTTATTATCCTTCTAAGAAGGACAATCACTCAAATAAAGATTTTGGAAATTAAAGCCCAAGTTAGCATCATCATAGAGGAAGAAGTAAAAACAATAAAACAAAATGCCACATTGAGCAAAGGCAAGGGGATTGATTGTAGCTCTGAGGTATAGAAAAGGTTGTCTTGTGCCACAGTGTATAACAGAGTATGGTTAGTGGCTGAAGGCTTCCACGAAGAGGAAGAACTCACTAGATTATTCCAAATCAAGATTAATTTTAAGGGCAAGAAAATAGATGCATTCTTTGATACATGTTTGCAGGCAAACCTTATCTCCCAAAAGCTGGTTGATCAGCTTGGATTGAAGACCATGGATCATCCTCAATTGTATTGGCTTGGATGGATGAAACAAAATGAATAGACATCTCACTAAAAAATCAATGTAAGTTGATTTTTGGATAAATCCCAAGTTTAAGGATGAAGTGCTGGTAGATGTGATCCCACTAGATGTGTGGTGTCATTTTTGGAGTCCCTACCTAATATGTGCATGATGCAATCTACTTTAGGAGGAAAAATCAGTCTAGAATTCTTTTAAATGGCAAAGAATTTCCCTTGAATTCATGTTGGAAAGTCAGATATATCCATACTTATTGTTTCTCAAGCCAAGATGATTCTTAATGTGATGTAGGAGCATCATGAGGATGAGCAATCAGTGCCACCAAAAATTCTGTTTAATAATGGTTTGTGTGTGTAGGTGCCATCCTTGGGTTCTTGGGTAGTCCTTGTAATTAAAATTCATTGAATGTCACACTTGATGGGGGGGACTTGGAGAATCATCTTGACACTTGGCTTGTTTATGACATCTATTCATGAAGAGGGTTTCTTACGCTAGCCATCACTATCCATAAGAGAATCTATGAGATGTCACAGACAAGTTACTTGTAAGGGGAATGAAATTTGACTAGTCAAAGTCCACCTTGGGATTTCAGCTCTCTATTTGCATGTAAGTGCTTTTAACCCCATTTAATGATGCATGTTGGATAGGGGCACCCACTTAGCTATTTTCAGCTGAATGGGAGTTACGTTTGAGCAAAGATGACTCCATTATTTGGGCACCATGTTTGAGGTTGTTAATGAGGGATTACAAATTTGACCAAGATTAGAACCCCTCTTGGTTTTTGTTGGCATCCTTATTTATTAGGCTACAAGTTCCAAATCAAAGTCAATCATAATGGCCTTAAATATTTCTTGCAGCAAAGGTTGTCCTCCAAACAAAAGAAGTGGATGATTGCAATGCTAGCTTTTGGTTATGAGACCATTTAGTATTAAGGCAACAAAAATGGGGTGGCTGATGCACCTTCATGTAAGTATAAAGAGGATGGTTCATTGTTCTCTCTCTCAGTTCTAGTGTACATCTGGACGGAGGCAGTTTGTCTAGAATGGAAAGCTGATCCTCAATCACTGTTGGGGTTTAAGTGGTTGGGGCAAGTGTTGAAATGCTGTGACTGCATTTATTTATGTAACAACTCCCAACTCAAGCATCAATTGCTCATGGAACTTCATTCATCTCCCACAGTAGGTCACTCTCAAATCTTGAAGATGTAGGAGCACATCAAGCAAAAATTTGACTGGGATAGACTAGAGCAGGATGTCAAAACTTTTGTGGTCAAGTGTGAAGTGTCTCTGTGGAACAAAGGAGAGATAGACAAACTAAAAGGATCGCTACAACCCCTTCCTATTCCAAACACAACTTGGGCAGATATTTCCAAGTAACTCATTGTGGGGCTTCCTACGTCTAGTGGTAAATAGGTCATTTTGTCTAAGTTACTGGTTCGGGTTCGGGTTCGGGTTCGGGTTCGGGGACGGGTGCGGGTACGAGAACCCGGTACGTGGGTACGTGAAATTTTTTTTTAGGGGTTTGGGTACGTGTGTGTGTGTGCATATATATATATATATATATATATACAAAAAAATAAGAGAAATATACAGAATTGTAAAACTAAAAGTCTAAATCATTTCATAGTATGATACTTGATCATTGAACAATGCCAAATGCCAAAGATAAATATTAAATGCCAATTGATAGTTGAAAAATATTCAAATAAGCCATAGCAATGATATCATATACTTCTATGTTCACTATTCCAACGGAAATCATCACAATTACTGAATTACAAAATGTAGTTCATGAAACATGATTCAATTGATTTTCCTTATGTGAAAAATTAGAGAATGTGAAGTCTCTACCAAGATGAATGATGTTTTTGCGATTGTTTTACCAGTTTGTTGGATATTCTATTTCTATCAAACTTAAATCATGGCATGAAGCAAATGATAAGAATATGCTTTCATAAACAGTGAATGTATAAATCTGATTATCCCAAATCTGATCATTACATTTATACTGATCTGAGCAAACTAAGCACAACTAGAATTGTAATTTCAGGTCCTTGAACACTGTTTGGCATTACTGTTTACCCTGTTATATGGTCTTGAGACTCAGGAAGGAAGAACAATAAACTACATTCAGATTTCAGACTGGTAATACTTAGAAACAGCAGTATTATGATCATCAATGATGTCTGATTTACAAAATAAATCTATTATATTAGACTGTTCTATACCTGTGCATTCCTAGAGGAAGTATATCAGACTTCTCATTCACATTTCTCACAGAGGTGCACACATTTAAGTCATCAATCATCAAAGGTTCGCCCAGGTTCGTGCTGGGTGCGTGCAGGGTGCGCACAGGGTGTGTGCCTAGCACTATGGGTTCGCCAGGGTGCGCACACCCGCGCACCCTGGCGAACCCACAGTGCTGGGCACGCACCTTGTGCATACCCAGCACGTACCCGCAGACGAACCCGAACCGGGTGCATACCAGAACCGGGTTCAGGGCCTGTGGGTACGAACCCTGCAACATAGCATTTTGTTGATTGTTGATTGTCTAAGCTCAATTTTGTTCTTTACCCCACCCTTACACAATAGCAATCATGACACAACACTTCTTCAACAGTCTTCAAGCTTCATTATAAGCCACACTCCGAGGTCACTGTGATCTTGCCTTCATGAGCAACTTCTAGCAGGAATTATTTATGTTGTACATCACTCAATTAACCATAAGTAGACTAGCCAGATACGTCTTTGCCCCTCCCCGGACGCATGTATCCCCATATCTGATACAGATACGGGTACAATACACCACAGAAAAACATTAGATACCGTACCCACACGTGCCCAAAAAATCTTGATTGTCGGATACTTCATGATTTGATTTTCAAAATATCTAACATGAATCTTAAACTTAATCTTAAAAAACTTCAATCATGCAATTTTCTTTTTGTTTTGTATAAACAAAACCTACACCAAATGAGGAAGACAACTGAAATGTTTTTCTGTTTCAACGACCCATTTTTCTAGTTCTTCCAGTGCAATCCTACTATTTTTTTGGTGTTTTAATATTTATAGATTCAAAAAAGTTAATTGTTTATAGTTTTATATTTATATCTAATATTTATATTATGTTGTTTAAACATTAGAAATTTTGAAAAAATTAAAATTTATTCTTTAAATATAAATAAAATTTATTAATATAAATTTAATTGTTTATTCTTTACTAAATTATTAGTGTTTAAATTTTAATATTATTTAATTTATATTTACTTATTTTCTTTTAAAGTAATGAAAATCTCCTCTAATAACTTAGAAAATATACGTGTGTGTTTTTTATGAATGTCATCCAGCCGTATCCATATTGGGGGTCTTAAAAATGGCCGTATCTGTGTCCGATACCGTATCCGTATATGTGTCCATGCAACTTTGACCATAAGCATTGCCTATCATCCTTAAATTAATGACAAACAGAGTCCGTTAAAAAATCCTTAGAAACTTACCTGAGATGTTTTGTGTCAGCCCCACCTTCTTTGGCTTCTTATGTTCCAAGTTAATCCGAGGTCCATGTTGTTGATAGCTCCATATCCCAACAGGAGAAGATTCTCAAGGTCCTTATAGAAAATTTGCAGTAGGTGCAAATCTGTATGAAGTAACAGGTGGATCAGCACAAGTTCAAGCATAGTTTTGAAGTTGGAGATTGGGTTTTTCAGTGACTTCAGCCTTACAAATAATCCTCCTCACATGGCAATGTGGGTCATAAGTTGGATTCAAAATTTAATGGCCCTTATCAAGTGATCAAGTGAATAAGGAAGGTGGCATTTAAGCTCACACTCCCATCATCTTCAAAGATCCACCCAGTTTTTCATGTCCTTTGCCTCAGAAGAGTTACTAGGCAAGCCACATGGCTGTTGATAGAGCTTCCAGCATTGGATGAGGGGAACCATCTTTTTACAAGAAGAGGTGATCCTAGACAAGTGCACAAAGCAACTTCACAATCATGCTATTGAAAAGGTTTTGGTGCAATGGAAACAAATGTAGCCCAAAGATCCAACATGGAAGCCTACCAACATCCTATCCAAGTTTCCTTGTGTCAAGCTTCAAGGCAAAGTTTTTTTTGAGGGTGAGACAATGTTAGTAACCCCTATTCTAATATATGTATTAGGTATTGGTTGATACTATTGGTTTGGACACATGTTTTGCAAGTCACCACGTGCTTAAATTAGAATAAAAGTATTTATCGCACATGTATGGGCTAGTAGTTGTCTTTAGTTAGACTCTATATATTATATTTATCCTACATGTATGGGGTAGTAGTAGTTGTCTTTAGCTAGACTCTATGTATTGTAATGCCTTAACAAGTGTAGATCATCTTAAATTTATTATATTTGGAGTTCTGCTTTATTGGAAGATTGTCCCCTCAAATTGGTGCCACAAACATTAACATATTCTAATTTTTGTTATATCTGTGCATTTTCCTTCTTATTTGAGATGTGTTCTTGCAAATTATATTCAACTAGGTCATGATTATATTCAAAGGTTCCTTGCAATTATTAATTATATATATATATATAACATCCCCCATTAATGGGGTAACTAAGAATCATAATTAAAGAGTTGATCAAATCTAGAAGAGACCTCTAGAAGATTTCTTAAAAAACTCAATCTTCATGGGTTCTCTTGAGTGAATTCAAGACAAGCAAGCATTAGATGCTTGCTGAGAGATTCTTTGAGGCAATTTGTTAAAGGGGGTGGTTTCCTTTAATGAGCCAAAAATGGAGGTCTTGTTGGAAAGCTTGAGTTTAGCAATTTTTGTGGGTTGCCAAAGAACAAATTGTTGAAAAGATCCAATGTTGATTATTAATGAGCTTGCAAAAGGGGAGTTGCAAAGATGGAAACCTAGAAACTTGCTTGGGGAAGCTAACAAGTTGCACAAGAGTTTTAAAGAAACCTTTTTTCTCCAATATTTTAGAGGATAAAACAAGCCCAAAAATTTCTTGGTTAATGTATAAGTAGAGCAGCTTCCCTTCTCAGCAAATGTGAGTTACAGGATGGAAACTTGGGTTAGCTTCCCCCTCTTGTTCTAAGTGACCTAGACCCTCAGGCAATTCGGCATAGATCAATTGTTTTTCTCTCATCTTAAGATGGCCATTTTCATTTTCAAAGATAAAAATAGCGGAGAAGATTGCAAACTAGGCTACTAGAGAATGGATTGTGCATGCAGTCCTCCTTGACCATGAGGTTGGATTTGATGCATAGATCATTGGCTTGGCAAAAGTGGTGAGAAGGAGCAAATAGTGAATGATCTACAAGAAGAGATTTAGGGGTTGCAGTAGGAAATTCAAATTATGTATATCCAAGAGTATATGGTGGCTTATTGTAACGACCTTGCTTTGTATATCGGTAGCCTACATGTAATTCATAGGAAAGGACAACTTGAAGCTTCAAGCCTCTATTCTCTTCCAAATTTGTTTGATGATGGCTTATGTGGGCTTCAAAGAGGACCGAAGATGAGCCTAGTGCTCAATTACACCTTCAAATATGCAATGCTTAGGTCCCTAATGCTCATGCCCAGCTAGCAGGTACGGTTGGAGCTAAATGGTACGACCTCCCATCATCTGCAATTATCATTTTCTCATCTTTTAACTGCAAATCTGCCATGTACAGACTTGGAATACATCGGAAACCATCAAACAAACATTATAGTTTCTGCAATGGACATATATAACCAGCTAGAGGTGGTACGACCTACTAAGGATGGTACAGCCAGCTTTGTCCAGCATTAACTCACTTCAAATAAACTCAAAACAACCACATCAAAACTGCAAACAAAAACTCTATCAAAGCATTCAAATTGAGAACCAAAACTGGAAGTTTCAATCAGCTCCAATGGTGACATGTGGCTGGAATCACTCATCTAAATAGGGAATATCTTGCAATTCTAAAACTAGAAATCCTTGAGGGATTTTGTCCTCAAAGATTTAGAGAACCAAAGCCATTTCAGTAGCATAACATTATCATTCTTCAACATATCTAACAATGAGCCCCAATGCCTCCTTATATAGAGTTTGGGGGGCAAAATTCCAATTTAAAATAATTAATTAATTCACCTTTTCCATCAAATTCCCTTTCAAAAATAAATTAAACATTTTTCATGTGCACGACCCCCTTATTCCTCCTAGGCATCCAAATGGAATAAAATACCTTTTCCAAAAGATATTACACTTAAGTTATCAAAAATAATAATAGAACATTATAACTTAAGTGAATAATTTAATTATTCCACCCCACGTTGCAGAAATTTGTAATGTCCCCTTCTCATCAGTGATTAGCCTTGCAGTTCATTAGTCTATTCCGGAACCCGTAGGCTGGAATGAGGAGAAATTAGGGTTTCTTGGCTTGGAGTTTTGTGGCATTTCATGTTATTTACTATTTTTAGTAAATACTTTTATGGCAGTGTGCAGTTGGTTGTCTTCAGTCATCTCTTCAGTGGAGCATGTTGCTTGTGTTTCAATATTGTCTTCTCAAGCTTTATTTGGTGAAATTAATTGATTAAAGGCATAAGTGTTATAATTTTCAGTTGACCCCCCCCTTGGCCTAAGGTTATAACTTGAAAGTTGTTTTAAAAAGGGGTCATGAAGGGTACGCCCATGTTATAAGAGATATTAATATTTTATTTGAACTTTATGCCTTGAAAAAAGTGGACGCCACCTTTTGTGAGGAGTTGTATTTTATGAAATTTGAAAAAAGAAGAATTCTAAAAGGTGACTCTTGGCATACCTTCTTGGAAGGTGATGAGTTTCTCAATTTTTATAAAATGAAGGCTTTGCTCTAGCATTTGGTATCTACTGTTTATCATACTGTTATGCTGTCAAAATGACAATGGACATTTTGCTTTTGCTTCAAGGATGCTACCTCCTAGCCCATTCCCAATTTCGTGTTTGAAATACAACACCTAGTTGGAATATTTCTGCTTCTCAACATCAGACTAGCAGATTGAGCATCAAGATTGAAGAATTTCTGGAGTATTTTCACAGTTTTGGTTTACTGGTTTATCTACAGCTGAAGCTGGTTTTTTATTATATCTTTTGGAGTGATTTTAATTTTGTTTTGGGTACTTTGGCAAATCATCTGTTGGTTCAAGGCGCCCCCTTCCACAAAAGATTGGAATTTATTTCCAAGTCTTTATTTTTATCTTGCAAAATCGATTTTTCAAGAGGGTCGTACTTTTCCAGAAGAGCTTTGGAATTCGTGCAAAATTAACAGAGGTTCTTTGGAGCTGTTTCATCATTTCAGTTTGGTCGCCTACCTTCTAGCAATCGGTTGCACTTGGTCTCATTCGATTCGAGGTAATTTGACCTACTTATGAGCATTTCATGATTTTCTCTGTAGCTGGTTTGAATTTCCAGAATTCTGATTTTTATATCAGATTGTTATAGTTCTCAGTTTTTGGTCTTCTACTTCAGTTTTGGAGTGTTATATGATTGTTAGAATTCACACTTCTCTTCCTAAGCTTCATTCTCTATCAATGTAATTGTAATCTGCAGAGTTTAATTTGTATAGGTTCAGATTAAGCATTACTAATCCAACCATTTCCAGTTCTGCAATTACTTGTTGTTTTCACATTAATCACCCCTGGATGGTTTACCGCCAGTGTGGATAATCTTATTGTAACGCTCTTGTACCCACTTTCATAGTGGCGAATCCCCACAGCTCTGTGGATGCCCGCCGCAGTGGACGAATTGTTTTAATTGTAATCTTTTCCCCCCACTGTTTGGTGGTAGTGTGGAATTGCTTTTCATGGCTGGTTATCCGCCTGTTAATTTTTAGCTCTCAATTTATACACTCCGTCATATGTTAGCACCTCGCCCTCAGTGGGATCTTGAGTGCACATTCTTGACGTTGAGTAGTTCTTTCAAGTTTGATTTTCTATTTGGAGCTAACGCTAATCAAGTTGGCTAAGTGCTGGTTGTGATGTGTTAATTCGTGGAAAAAATTGGCATATTTTCAATGTCATTAGATTTCCACAATCCATAAGAATCAGAGCAGCGATTTCTGGATTAGATTGTGTGAGCTTTTTTGGAAACACATTAAAATCCAAATTTAACCACACCAATATGATACTGAGGCAATAGGAGAATAATAGAAGCCAACTTGGTGACTTACTATAAATAAACGCATACTCCAAGAAGTTTGGAGAACACCCCAAAAATCAGAAAACACTTCAGAGAGTGTCATTTAGATTAGTATTGCCCACAAAGCTCATTGCCAATAATAGAAACCTTGTAACTTTGAAACTGCATCCTCCAAGATCTTTGGAGTTCCCTTGCCTTACCAATTAGCCCACGAGAACTTAGGAAATAGGCTAACAATCTTCGAATTGATTAGGCTTGAAAAGGGGACATTACACTATCATATTATTATTAACCACTAGTTGGGGAAGCTCTCAAAGGTAATCAAGAACATCTAATTTCCCTTGAGGAAGAAATCATTAGCAACGACTTGTATAACCAATATATGATGCAATGTACACCTTGTTACTTACCTTTAGGGCCAAGGATATGTCTTCAAGAATGTAAAAAGGAAGTTCATCAAAAGACTATAGATGATTAAGTGGTAATGATGAGAGCGGGTAGTGTACCCTGCACTTTGGGCTCAACTTAAACCCAAAAAGGATATTGCCAGATGTGTCCTTAATAGGATTTTAAAGCAGTTAAAATGTAACATGATTGCACAATCAGCAGCTACACCCAATGCACAATTTGACCCCAATTATAGTTATCGGATCAAAGGCAACTAGCTGCATGTAACCTCTTTTATAGCTGATAACACCTTGCACATGCACCTATGGATGATAGCAATATTATGATCCCTTAAAATAATTTCATTTAATGTTTCTTACATAGTGGCAAGGTGCAAACATACTGGATATGATTCACTAATGATTTAATAGTTTAGAGTTTGCTTAAGATATTTCCCTAGTTTGTAACACTAAATCATGTATAGCATGTATTGTCTAATCTACTCCTACTACTATCAAGGATGGCAGGTGTTTTGAATGAGAAGTGATTGACACATCATCAATATGGACCAATCACTAATCCATTGAGCAATAGAGTCATGAACAACAAGGAAAAAAATACGTATTGTCTCAAGCATCAACAAAATCTAATTTTCATTCATATGAAAACCATAAATTACATCATGTACAATGGACATACTTAATAACCCATCTCAGAACTACAATGACCCATATACAATAGAAGAATGAACATTACAAAGAATTTGTAATGTATTAGATTCTATCACACATACATCAAACCTTTATTACAATCGCACCAACAAATGGTGGTGAGAGAAAATGCACAACTGCGACTATACATTCCCTTGAATCATTACAAATTGCCATGGAGACATACCATAACAAAAGATGTGCATTTCAAAACCTTTCCTATCTTATGCAAGGCACATTCCTTCATTGGCAGCTCATACCTTTAATGTTTAATGCCATAGATTAACTCATAGACTTTTCCTGCCCAAAAAATTGGCTCAGCAACTAACCATTTAAATGAATAACAAATTGGTATTTATTATATTTCGTTTCTGGCATCCAACTATTTGTGAGAATTTTGGAATGACAAGGAATCCACAAACTTGACAGGTAAGAATCGTCCAAATCATGGATGTTGAGTGTGAGAAGCATCCAAGTCCGTGGAATAGCTAAAACGAACAATAGAGATCCATCACGCGTCTATGTGGAGACTAGAACCTATGCGGCTAGAACCCTAGACCACATTTATGGTGGCTTGGCTGTCCTTGCAATCTTCAATCAGATATTTGGTGTGAAAACATGACCAACAAGTTGCATAGATATATCTCAAGCAAGAAGGGACGATTTGGTAGTTGCAAGGTCAAATCCAATGTCAATGGAGTGATGGGTGAGTTTTGGAGGTAGGTGAAACAAGGCTTCGAGGGTTTTAGGGAGTGAAATAGGAAAATGGCAAGAGTTTCAAAATTTTGAGGATCAAGGGTCAGGGATACCTCATAATAGGTACCCAAGGAAGGTAAAGGTCAAACCCCAACAAGGACAAGGGAAATAGTAAGCAATGGGTGAAAGGGGTGTCGTGAAGAGGAAGAGCAAGGGCCGAGAGAAAATAGGTATCAAGGATTGAGGGCAAGGCTTACTAGGTACCCCTTATTAGAGTGGTGCCAAAGGGAAAGCGGATAGAGTCAAGGTTTTGATGGTTGAGGGAACACGAAAATGGTAAATGGGGAAGGGAAACTCCAAAACTTCGATGGATGAAAGAACACAAGGTAAAAGGTCAAGGATTTAGGGATCAGGAGGAAGTCATACCGAGTGCCTAAGGAAAGAGAAGGTTGGAACTCCAACGCCGAAAGAAAGCTTAAGGCAAGGATGGAGAAATCAAAGTTTGAGGATTGAGAGTGCCAAAGAAATGGTGCCTAGAGAAGCAAAGGACTAAAACTCCAATATGACAAAGGACTTAACACAAAGAATTAGTGCCATAAACATCCCACCCTTAAAATTTTCTTGGACTTTTGACGGACAACACCTATCCAAACTTTGACAAAGGGAGACCCATTAAGAAACATCTTAGATCGGTTATCTATGATGGGAATAACAAGGCCAAAAGGGCAACAAAGGGAGAAGGACTCAGCCACATTGCAAATTTGGGAGCTGCTAATTTGAGCACTAACACAACTACCATCAGCAAAAGTGTGTTCATGAACAAAATCCTCAAGTTTGTATGTTTAAATGATGGAATTAAAGGCGGTTTTCTTAAACTTCATGGTGTACAAGAAATTGTTGTTGTGCTAATGTTTCCTTGAAATAATTTGATCATGTTAGCTCTCTCCTCAAGTGTGAGTTTCTTACAAGACCCAACCCCTTTATTAGTGGTATGTAAAAAGTGTGCATTTACTCTTGTAATGCTGCTCTACCAGCCCTTTGGGCAGAGATTGTTTTCCATTTCTGATTTCCATCTAAGCTACTGATTGTACTGTTGCAACTGGTGCAAATGATTTTTCTTGTTAAATGGGCCTTTGGCATATTGTGCCAATAACTTTGAAGGGCAGTCTGATTGCTTTTTGCTTCTAGTTGGTGTTTGGCTGCCCTCAACTAATTCTTCATCAATCTCATTGCCCAAATCAAGATCATTATTGACACTAAATGAATTCATCTCAACCTAAAAAATGGATGCAAATTACAACACAAAAATAACAATATGGATATTAAAAAAAAAGACTTTTACACACTTCTCAACTTAGAAAAAAAATGCGGATTGTGTTGGGATAAACTATAAATATTAAAAAACAATGTATCTGTACAACAAAAGCAATAAAATGCAACAGGTTCGCTTTTCTGAATAAGTTATAAATAAATAAATATGAAGGTTTGAACAAGTAAAAATTTGTAAGTCTGTAAGGTTTGGAGGTTTGAAAAACACAAAAACATGAGTTGGTAACAGTAGGTTTAAAGGTTTGAAAAACAAATTAAGTTGCCAAATCAGGTACAGCTGGAAGAATGAGCATTGGTAAGTAGTGAGGACTGAGGTAGCAAGAGAAGCGAAAGAGATAAGTGGTTCTCTCATTTGTTTTGTGTTTTTATATACTTTTTTCAAAATTTAAAGGAAGAAATATATGATTTATTTTTCTATTGTCAATTTGCATGCAATTTGTTTCACAAAAACAAAACAACACGAGCAACAATAGTGAGAGTAGTGAAAATCAAAATATGAGAGTTTCAAGCTTAGTTAGGGGTTCATTAGAGTTTGGGAGTGCCATGGTAAAGGGAAAAAGCTACAAATTCCATTTGAGTGCCCTTATGAAGTTTTTAAATCTTATGCAAAGGGCCCTTTTAATTCATAAAAAACTCTTCTCCAAATAATAATAGCCCTAGACAAAGATAAAAAGGAAAATTTGAGGTGTAGTAGAGTGTGCTTGTGTCACATTTGTTAAATAGATTTAAGAGGGAGCTACACAAGAGCATATTGTCATCTATTGGGTCTTATAGGACATGGGGTCAAGGTGTGTCTAGATATAAAGGAGATGAAATTGTAGAGTTTCAATTGCATATAGAGGTGGAAGCAAGGAATAAGATTGTGCAAATGCCAATACAATCTGCACAATCAACTATGCATAGGTTAGTGCCCTCTATGGTTGGTAGTGGTAGTGGAGATGTTTTTACAAGAAGAAAGAGAGACTATTTCTAGTGAGAAAGCAAGGACAGTTGTAGGTATGTTCAATATGCAAGCATGGGATGTGGCAGAGTCAAAATTTTCATGCCATCCCATTCCTTGTAGCAAGTTTTCCTTCAAACAATTTTTCAAAGATGTAGCTTTCGTTGGTCCCTCATTCACACCCCCTCGATGTTAGTGTTTGTAGCTTAGGGAGATATTTTCTCCTAAGTTAATATAATAACTAATTGTTAAGGCAAGTCGGCCTTATTATAATTAATATTTTATTTTTCAAGTGGCCAACCAAGTTGTTGTACCCCAAAATTAAAATTTTTGTTACACTTAGACATTTTGAAGAAATGAGTAAAAGTCTTGTTAAATCAGTCAAAAAGGTCAAAATTTGGGTGTACATGTCTTGCATGAGGGGTTAAAACACAAAATTTTCAAAAACGGACGATTGGGTCTGCTTAGAGCAGCTTAACCTACAAAACCCAGATCTTAGTTTTTCATCCCTAAATTTTAGGAAAACTGCTATTTTTAGAAATTTTCTAAAATTAGTAACGTTTTTTGGGTTTTTCTGGGTTTCTTGGAAAATGGATACTGACAAAACTTTCTAAAAATAGAAAGTTGGTCCGTCAGGGTCCAAACCAATTTTGATTGGCTCAAAATACGTCTATATCAGGCTGGTGCAGTCAGAATCTCAAAATAATCAGTTTTGCCCTACTGGGTTTATTCTGTTTTTTAGAAGCATATCAGGAGCTCCGAGGTCATCAATGGAGGTCAGCCAGCTGCCAGGCATCAGATTCAACATTCAAGCTCTGAACAAAAGATGAGATGGTAAATACACACGAAGAATGAAGAAGGAAGGTGAAATCTGCTTAAAATTGACTAACACTGCTTGACATGGGCGCCTCAAGAGGAGATAGGCGCCCATCTTTTTAGGGCATCAAATGGTGAAAATAGGGTTTGAGCTCTCAGTCAAAGTTATTCAGAATCCTTTCAGCTCCGCAGCAAGTTATACAGTGCAGTCAACGGATCATCCAGTCACCTAGAATTTGAGGTCAAACAAGTAAGTTTCAAACAGAAGATGGAATGAAAATCATGAGAATGTTTGAAAAGTTTCTAAGTCTGGGAACTTTCAGTGCCCCTGATGCCCAGGGGCACCCACTTTTTGAGTGACCTAACTCAGCAGTAAGGGTTCGCAAATGTGCTTAGTCTCTCCAGAATTCAAACAGCTTCGCAACGGGTGTCTTCGTCAGAGCATCTGACTTGTCATTCTCCAGCAAATCCAAATCGAGGTGACAGTATAGAATGAAGGTTTGAATTTGAAGATAAAATCTAATGAAAAATATTCTAAGTCTGGAGCAAATGGGCGCCCCTAGAAGGGAAAGGCACTAATGATTTCGAAGGCCCAAACGAATGATTTTGCCAATGAAGCCTCCAAGATGACTTCCTCAGAACTGGTCAGGCTTTCCAACGAGACCTTTAGCACATCAATCCGAGATGGCAGTCGTCAGATGCAAAAGGCTGAACAGAGGGTTTAACGAGAGCGAAATTTTGAAATTCAAAAGCAAAGGTGAAAACACTGAGAAATTGGCTGACTCTGGTGAAGTTGGGCGCCCCAGCTTGCCAAGGGCGCCCAAGCTTTTGGTGCCTCAAATTCAACTGTTTGGCAAAGAGATCCCCAGAAGACTCCTCTCAGAATCTCCTCAGCTTCGCGACAAGCCCAGCCGTCAGTCAATCCGAGCTCTGGATCACCAGATCAAGCGAGATCATTTGTAGAAGTGAAAGGATGAAGAAATCAAAAAATGGCTAAGTCTGCTTAAGATGGGCGCCCCTGGAGAGAAAGGGCGCCCAAGATTTTGAGCCCTGAGATGTTAGAATTTGCAAATACGGCTTCTAAGATCACTTCGTCAGTTTCAGTCGAGCTATCCAATGGAGTTGACGGTCAATCGATCGAATTAGCGTAGCTCCCGAAATCAAGATTTCATCAGAAGATCATATGGAAAAGGAAGAACTTGAAAATCATAAAAATGGCTAACATTGTGAAAGTTCGGAGCCCCTGGAGGAAATAGGCTCCCATGAATTTGATGGTCAAAACGAGGTTTTTCGCCAAAGGTGCCTCTAGAACAATTTTCTCAGAATTAGTCAGGCTACGCGATGAATCATCCAGCTTGTTCATCGGATCAATCTGGAAGCCGGAGATCGAGGTCAAACCAGGGGTCAAAATGGAAGAAAAGTTGAAAATCTCAAAAAGTGGCTAACTCTGGAGAAAATGGGCGCCTCTAGTCAAGAAAGGCGCCCAACTTACAATGCCTTAGTGAAATTTTCAAAGTTTTCAAAAGATCCAAAATTGCAAATTGAAGTGAATGTCCAAGTTTGTTGCATGAGAAGTTTTAGGGTTTGCATGGATTAAAACAAAAGAAAGCAAAACTATTTCAAGCCCTAAATCTATTTAAGACATCTCTTCCATTCAGTTTTCATCATTTTTGCAGGTAGCATTCAAAGAAGAAAAGTGGAGCAGCAACTTTGAGGATTTATTTCAAGATTCAAGAGCTCAAGGTTGCTAATTTTCATAAATAATTTTCAGACCAGCAACATAAGATCTTGCTTTTTCATGCTTTTTCATCTAGAAGATAAAATTTTTGAAGGAGAAGGTCAAAGATTTTAATTTTCAACCATCTGGGTCTCTTCTTCTCGTTCTTCTGAAGAATTTTTCAAGAAACTTTCATCAAGTTGCAGCAGCTGCTTTTTGTTTGCATGTCAATGAAATCCTCAAGGTCCTCTCAAAACAGTCTTTTGAAGAAAACCCATATCACAGCTTTTTCAAGAAAATTTCAAATTCTAGGATTGGCTGCTTTTTCGATCAGCCATCGGTGTTTTTCAATTCTGATCAACTGGGTCCGTTTCTAATTGTCTTCTAAAGAAAACCCAAGTGTCAGCTTTTTCGGTGAAAAATTGAAGAAATTAGGGTTTGCTGCTTTTTTAGTCAAAATTCAAGATTTTCAAAAACGGACGATCTGGGTTGTCTTGCAACGAAATTCTCAGCAAAACCCATATCTTAGAAAAAATTCCAAAAATTTGTCCGTTTGAAGACGAAAAACCAGCATTCTAAAAATAGAAAGTTGCTCAAGACTTGTCTGAACATAGGCGAGTTTACAGTCATTCTTCAAGGTTTTCAATATGGAGTACACTCCCCTCGAGTTTAAGACCAAATCAGCACTATATCAAAACTTCATCATCTCAGCTGAAGAACACGAGGAGGTGTGATATGAAAAAAGGGAAGGTATCAGAAAAGAGTTGTGCAATACTCTTCTGTTGGAAATCAAGAGAAGTATCAGAAGCATAAAGTTGCAGAGCCACCAAGTCATCAATTAGTGAGTCATCTTTTGGGGCAATGATGTTTTTTAAGAATAGAACTCATAAAGCAACTGAAGAAGTGAAAGATTCTCTAAGTTTGATCACAGAAGGCGAGGAGATCTTGGAGAATCGAAATATTGCCCTAGATAGTATCAATGCACCAAACCGGGATACAGTTTCTAATTTTCTAGCGGATGTGATTGAGCTTTAAAGCAGCTTTCTTCTAGAAGCTTTCTTTCCCACTTTCTTTCTATTCTTGGAACGATTCTTATCCATTCTTTGAAGAAGAGAAAGAAGATAAATGTAATAGTTGGCGTTTCCCACTTTTTTTGCTTTCTAGGGTTTTAGATGTTATCCTCTTCCTAGATTTAGAAATAAAGCTTGCTTGCTGAGCAAGCCGTAGATTGTGAAAGCAAGGAGATTTTAGGGTTCCCTACTCCTCTGCTTGCCTATAAATAAGAGCCTTTGCTCATTAGTTTCTTTCTAACGGTTATTGCGATAACAAACTGCTGAGTCTCTTTTAGCCAGTAAGTTGTTATTCAGTGTAAGTTCACTTTGTGTTGGAACGATTATTGTGTTAGTAAATTGTGAGCCTGTATTGCAGCAAGTTGTTATTCAGTTTCAGTTCAATTGTGTTGTGATAGCAAATTGTTGAGCCTCTTTAGCCAACAAGGAGTTAGTGTGATTGTTGTTTCTATTGTGTAAGAATAAGATTTCAAGCCTCTCTAGCTGCAATTTCTTATTCCAGGCATGTTAGAAGTGAGTTTTGTTCCAGAAGTTTGAGTAATAAAATCATGAGCCTCCTTTGCCTTGATCCAAAATCTCAGATTTCCGTTATTTATGTTATACTTTTATGATCTTGATTTCAACTTGCATTGAAGTGTGTAGATGTTTTGTTCAGAGAGAGTTTATTGAAGTATTTTGTCAGAAAAAAATCTCGTTCATTTCTAGTTTCTCTCGCTCTGTTTATTACTTGAGAAGGTAGAAACGTCATTAGCTTAAGTTAGTCATAGTTGAAATTCTTAACTAAGAAAATCTCAGCTACGGCATTTGTGTTTTATAAACCTTGTGCTCTAGCTGATCAAAAAGATAGGCAACTTAGTTCTTAGTTTACTTTCTTTCAACACCATCAACAAGAGGGAGCTTCCCCTCCTAATTTGAAGAGCAGTTTATCTATGCATAGCTGTCCGTTTCAAATACGCATTCCAAAGGTGCGAATTTAAACGCCAACACAAGTGAAGAATCACCTTGCTTGTGAAGAGTCTCCTTGCTTTGTATATATGGGAGGAGATGTTCATCCATTTGATCATCAATTAAGTAATTGTCATTTTCACATTCTTTCAAGGAGCAGCAGACCGTCTTGTAGCAGCAGAACGACTTCAAGAAGAAACATATTTATCTTTGCATCAAAGGATAGGTGCTATTAATTCATTGTATCAATTTTCCCTTGAGAAGGGTCTGATTGTAAAGCAGATTTCTGCTCTTATTCATTAAATATATAAGAGATATTTTTGTTGGGTTTTTCTCCCTTGAGTAGGAGGGTTTTCCCAGGGTAAAAGTGTTGTGTTTATTGTTCATGTGCTGTTGTATTTTTGCTTATTGCAAATCTGATCCTAAAACTAACACTAGAGAAAATAAACTACACACTACCCTCCTTCACAAAGAATATTCTAAGGTGAGATTCGTGATGAAGGACATGAGGTAGACTTTAGGATGGGTTGATCTATTGTCATGGATGGGTGGACTGATATTAGACATCGACCACTCATCAACACTATAGTAACATGTTCAACTAACTCTTATTTTCTTAGAGCTATTGATTGTTTTGGGAAGTGCAAGGATGCGCAATCCCATTTTCATATTTTGAGAGAAGCCATAAAGGAGGTTGGGCCTCAAATGTTGCATAGGTGTTCAACGATTTGGCACATGTGTGCAAATTAGCCAGCATGAGGGTGGAGGGTGCTTACAAGCACATGAAGAGCACAAAGATATACTGAGAGGGGCGACGGGCGGGAAGGGCGTGAATCAGTATATCAACAAACTTTTACCTTTTACAACATTTATCAACTTCAAACTCTTAACACAAATCAACTATGCAAGAATATATCAATATCAACAAGTTGACAACAAGATTTTATGTGGAAACCCTTACGGGACAAAACCACGGTACAAATAATGTACTTTATGAATTATATATGCTTTTACAATGAATGTAGGCACCAACCTACTTGAAACACCAATTTGTAGTTTAGTAGGCACCAACCTACAAAGAGCACCAACCCTTAATTCTGATTTAGTAGGCACCAACCTACAAGGAGCATCAACCCCCAATTCTGATTTAGTAGGCACCAACCCCTAATGTCCGTAGGCACCAACCTACTGGAGGCTTCAACCCCACTTGCCAAGCACCAACTTAGCAAAGATAATAATGTCATGAATAATCCTCCACCTTTAATGTTGCTTCCTCAATGGATGATGGACATGGACTTTACAACCACTTTTCTTTCTTGCTTTTACCTACCTTGAAAGATATTCACATAACTCCTCTACAACATCTGCATTTATATACTTTTTAATTCTTCTTTTGATGATCTCCTCTTCAATACTACTATTCCACTTGGTTTTATCTTTCTTGAATGATGTTCATATAAATCAGCATATGATGAATTTACTTTACAGATCTGCCTCTTATATTCTCCTCATACAAATTTGCACAAACTCCTCTTGGACTGTCTTCGAATTACCTTCACAAGTCACTTCTCAATCAGCAATCATCTCTTCATAAATCTGCTCAACATGTAAATATATCTTCACAAAACTCTACTTCAATCTGCATATATTTCTCTTTGCCTCTGCATGAACTCTTCACAAAATTGGAACAAGTTCTTCTTTCAAATCTGTCTTCTCAAATCATACTTCAAATGATATTCACTTTATACAACTCCAATTCAGATTATTTCCTCTCTATCACAAGTAATGTTCAATAAACTCCTTAACACCCAGCACTTAGCTATCTTTGATGATATATATTTAATCCATACAACAACACTGAAATATGCTAACCAATTTTTTCAATGAATTTAACACACATAACTAGCAATAGTTAACTGGATTAGCGTTAGCATCAAACTGAAAACTGAACTTGAAATGAAAACTACTCAACGTCAAGAATGTGCACTCAAGATCCCACTGAGGGTGAGGTGCTAACATATGGCGGAGTGTTGAATTTTGAATTTAAAAACTGATAGGCGGATAACCAGCCATGAAGAACATTTCCACACTACCACCAAACAGAGGGGGAAAAGATTACATTTAAAAAAACAATTCATCCGCCGCGGCGGGCATCCACAGCACTGTGGGGATTCTCCACTATGAAAGTGGGTATATGAATATTACAAAACAAATTATCCACACTGGCGGTAAACCATCCAGGGGTAATTTAATGAGAATTTAATCAAGTAATTGCAGCAATAATAATGAGTTAGATTAGTACTACTAATCAGAACCTTACAATTCAAAAGACTGCAAAAACATGAATTACAATGATAGAGAAATGAGATAAGAAGATAAGAATGAATTCCAATAATGTTCTTTGCTTTCCAATGACACAAATATGATTAAAACTGAAAACTTATAAATCTGATGTAAAATTCTGTATTCTGGAAATTCATATCAGCAAACTGAAAATCAGTAAAATACTCATAACTCACTCATTTCGCCTCCAAATTGACTGAAACTGAATGCAATGGATTCCTAGAAGGTAGGCAACCAAACCAAGAGGAAGAAACAGCAGCAAATCACGTACTTTATTTTCTGACACAATTCCCAATGCAAACTGAAATTGTACGGCCTTGAGAAGGGCGATTTTAGCTTTAAAAATTGTAGACTTCAAATTAAAATCCAAAACTTGGAGAAAAGGGGCGCCCTTGCCAGACAAATACAATGCAAAAGTACCCAGAATCAAATTAATTTTATTCCAAGAGCTGCTAACAGAATTCACTTTCAGCTGTAGAACATCAGCAACTTCAAAATCTGGAAAATTCTTCAAACTTCAACTATAAGCACAAATCTGCTAGTCTGGATGAGAAGCAGCAAATTACCAACTAGGTGATGTATTTCAAACACGAAATTGGATAGTGGCTAGGAGGTAGACATCCTCGAAGCAATATATCAATTGTCATTTCGACAGCATAACTTTAGCATAATTTTCATGGATACCAATGCTAGAACAATGCCTTCATTTTATAGAAGAGTAGAAGACTCTTCAATCCCTCAAGAAAAGACGCCAACAGCCACAAAGACTCTTCAAATTTCCAAAAAACCATTCAACTTCTCAAAAAGGCGTCCACTTTACAAGGCAATATAAAATATTTATTTTAAAATAATAACTCCTTCAAAAAGGCGTCCACTTTATTTCCCAAGGCATAAAAAGACTTTTAAATATTAAATTTATCCTCCATGATGACGTCCCCCTTCATGACCACCTTTTAAGAACAACTTAAAGTTAATGAACTAGGCCAAGGGGTCAACTTGAAATTAAAACATTAATGCCTTGAAATATATTATTTCACCAAAATAATGCTTTTTAAAGCCAAAATCAAACCCAAGCAACTGCTCCAACTGAAAATGACTTAATGAAGGCTGACAACTGAACCACTGCCAAAATTAGTATTTACTAAAAATAGTAAATACCTAGAAATGCCACAAATCTCCAAGCAAGGAAACCCTAATTTCACTTCTGATCAACCTACGGATTTCCAGAAATAGGCTATCAGTCAAAGAAGAGCGTATGGCCAAAATGGGGACATTACAGTCCGCCCTTCCCAAAATTGCTTGTCCTCAAGCAATGCCACAACACTCCAAACTGATCCCACCAAACATGTAGGATCCCAGGGTCCCAAGTCCATCTCGGAAAGGTTCCATCATGCTGATGCTGCTCTACTCTGAACACACGAATGAAATCACTGCACCAGAACTGCATAAACCATCCCTGCAACCTCAAGGAGATAACATGCCTAAAATTCAAACTGAAAAACATGGAAGGAATGGAATCAAAATCTAGCAGCATCTCATGCCCAATAATCTCTGAGGAATTAACATCTGCGATGTTAATGTCAATCACCATCCTGAGAATAAAGAAGATTACTCTAAACAACTCAAAGATATTCTCATCAACATCACTCCTCAAAGCATCAAACCAAATCACAACAACAAATGTAAATCCATCATAGCTATTTGTAAAAGAATAAACAGCCCTTTGCATGTACATAACAGCCGCATCATCAAAGCTCCTCAAGGATGTATAATGCCTCTTCTGAATAATTCTGATATATGCAAGAAAATTTATGAAAACTCCCACTAAAATCTCAAAAGTCTCAAAAGGTTGAGCCCAAACAAGCAAGGGTTCGCTGCCCCAAACACTAGTGCAAGAATTTGTATAGAATAAATCACTGGAAAGGAACTTAAACACTATCCAAATCTGGTCCAAATCACTATGGAGCATCATTTCCCACTTTTGAGGCCATAAACCATTACTGAAAAAAGTTTGAGAAGAGGAAGAATGAATGGACCAGCTGCCCATGAAAACTGAAATGAACCTCTCAAAATCTGATTTTAGGAAAATCATCATGCAATGAACTGAACAGTTGCTGCAATACTGAAAATCAACGTCCATGATAGAACAATTGCTCATGACCAAGGCTGAAAACATCTTCTCAAGAAACTCCAAACCAACATTAAACCATCCTTTGTTCAAAATATCTCTCCAATTCACCAGTTGATGAGCAAAAAGAACCTTCAAATGATTGGCGAAGATGGGGACATCATCAGAGGATCTGAAAATTAAATTCTTATCTCTCCAAAGATTCCTCTTTCTACTAGTAACAATTTCCTTCAAGCCATATTGAGGATTCCAAACATGGATACTCAACTGAAAATGTTCTCCAATGCATCTGAAATAGTACACAACACTTCTCCAAGTACTAATCAAGGCAAAATGCAAACTCAAGAATTTAGAGTCTTCTTTGATAAACCCATGTAGCCCACTCATGAAAACATCAACATTAATGGAGCGCAAAACAAAAGTTGTCATCAATTCCCATTCCCTCAAAGGACTAGGATGGGCCACAACATCACTCAACTCAAGAGATAGATTGTTAAGAAAGTAAATAATTTGTTTAGGTTCAACTTTCTCCCAAACTTCATGAGTAATAAGTCTAGAATCTTCGCTTGTTGCTGTTGCAATGGAGTGACCAGCAGCTACCACCAAATCAAGAATGAAAGACTCAACATTAGAGTTCAAAGAAATCTGCAAACATGAGTAGGAACCACTGCTGCAATTTTGAAAATCCACATTCATCTTGACCAAATTGCTCGAACACAAGGGTGGAAACACCCACTCTAAGAGTTCCATTACAGCCAAGAACCATTCTTTGCTCAAAATTTCTCTCCAATCCATTTGTTGATAAACAAATGGAATCATCAAGTGGCTGATAAGAAAGGAGAAAACACCATTAATTTTGAAAGTTTGATCCTTATCCCTCCAATGAACCTTCCTACCATACCCCAAAAGATTTTTCACAACAAATTTTTGAGTACCAATCAACTCCAATTGCACACCCAGAAAATTATTGACTTCTTTGGTAAACCATTGAAGTCTATCCAAGAAAGCTTCAAAAACAAGGGAGCCTGAAACAAACATCGTCTTCAAATCCTTCTCCCAAGACAGGATAGTGTGAGCATTACTCAATCCAAAGGATAAACTGTCAAGCATGTAAACAATATGTCTTACCAAAACATGTTTTAACACCTTGGTGTCAAAGATGGGGAAGTCGTCATGAATCAATACTTCCCATATGGAAACTGAATTCTCTAAACCTCTTATGCATTCACTTACAAGCAAGCTTGGAGGATTATCAATCACAAAATATATCTCGTCCCTACATTCTCTGAGAAGTTTGAAATCAACTAGCTGGTCTCCTACCTCCATTACACCCAACTGAACATTCGCTAACATGCACTTTGTTGATTCAAGCTCATGGCTGCAAGCTATCACTTCTTGAGGCAAGTTCTCTTCCCAACTCAAGAGTTCACACTCTTGATGTAACTTCCAATTACCATCATCTTCATGAATCTCCTTAAAATTAAGCAAGGTTTCATCATTATGGAGTTCATTAATACCTTCAACTATTTGCTTGATCTCCATAATTCTTGTATCAGCTTCTTGTCCTTCAAGTGTGGCTGCAATAGGAGTTTGATTTTCTCCCTTGCATAAAGAGTGATGAGCTAAGGAAAGATCAAGGTAAAGATGATCAACCTCTTTCTCCCTCTCTTGGTAGGCATCATAGGTCTCTTCCGCAAACTTAATGGCATTATCCCTATCTGAGAGCAAATGCAAATAATCTATCTTTAATGATTCCAATGCTTCTTTGATAGTTTGCAACTTGGATAGGGTGACTCCTTTAACTCCATTTTGTCTCTCTTCAAACTGTGACTTCCAGTAGAGTTCTTCAACAAAATTGTGTGTGCTATCAAATCTTGATAATGCTTTAACAATTTTCTCTTCTGAAACCATTAAGTTATCCTTCAAAACTTGCAGCTCTTTAGGCCCATGATCAAAATCAGCAAAGAAGCTTTGCTCATCAAACATCAATTTTTCTGATTTATTTTCTTTGACTTGATTCTCAAAATCAGCTTCCTTCCTAACAGCAATATTTTCAAACAATGAATCATTATTGATTGATTCTCTTAAAGTCTTGGTAGCAACATACTCTGATTTAGTGGCTACTACTACCTCAAAGGAATCTTTATGGAGCTTTGCCAAACAAGCTTCTTCATCAAAGACAACGTCTTCTCCAATGACTTCATAGCTTGCAATACAAAATGAATTTTGAACTTTATCAGGATCAAAGGGAAATTTATCCCACTCAAGTTCTTTAACATACCTTGGTGCCATCTCACCAGGATCCCAAATGCAAAAGGGTTGATTGTAATGATCAACAGGAACAAGATATCCATGCTCCTCTTGGATTATTGACTCATTGAATGAGTCACTCTTCATTCCATTCAAACTGAAATCTTCATCAGTAACTTCCTCCAAGAGCTTAGTTTGATGATCAAGCTCAATACCGCCTTCGCCACCGTCATCATACTGGAAATAAGAGTCATCAAAGCTGGCTGCTTTGATTAATTTATCATTTTTATCTTCAACAAACCCATCATGAATAGATGTGTTGCTGATTTTATCATTAGCATCCACATACATACCAAAGAAATCTTCTTGGTCACTTGTCATAAATTCTTCATATGTATTCAAAATTGATGTTGCCTCCCTGCACTCACCCTCAGCATGTACGGACAACTGCATATCAATAGGTATTTCTTGAGAAACAACCTTACAATCATTGAGAAACAATATTTTATTTCCGACTTCTGCATTAATGACTACCTCATTTTTCTGCTCTATCTTCCTCATGTGTGGCTTCAATTTTCTATCACACTGAATGAACAAATCTCTGATCAACATACCAGCAGTAGAGGAATCCTTTCCTTCTTGTTCATGAATGTTTAACAGAAAAGTTAAGACGGATTTTGGAATGTCATCCATCTCATTGATAGTTAAAATTAAAATGTTTCTCATTGCTGCAACTACATCCTCTTCTTGTTCACTCCAAGTTGAAATGAAGAGGTAATGGATCAAATAATATATTTGATCTTGCATACCCAATTCAACCAGCAAAATACTTGTTTTGAGTTCAGAAAACATCTTCAATATAGTAGCTCTTCTGGAGTACTGATTGCTATCAATTTCATCAAGGTCTTGAAAACTTTCCACTAACATATTTAATATGGTCTTCATAGTTTCGACATCATAGGGCAATTGGGGAATTACAATTCTTATTATCTCCATGAAACAGGAAGAAATCAGTAGCTTGGTTTCTTCATCAGGATGCCCCAACCAATAGGGCTGATTCAAAAAATTCACTGTAGGAGCTAGTGCCAACTCCATTTTCTCTGAAGGTGATTGCTTCACTTGTCTCAAACATTGTTCTAACAAATGAAGAATGTTTTGTTCATCTTCTCTTGACTGAAATTTTTTACCAAGTCTCTTTCCAGCCATAAAGAGAGTCTCTGCCAACTTCATTTCTTCTTCATTAGCCATGCCTAACTGCCAACTTCTGGATACCACAAGGAGCTGAACTAAAATCTGCTCTGACTATCGGTGTAGTACCGGAGATCTCTGTCACTCATCTGATACACAACTGCAAATTTGCCACAGGATGGCAGGGTCTTCTGCTCTGATACCACTGAAATATGCTAACCAATTTTTCAATGAATTTAACACACATAACCAGCAATAGTTAACTGGATTAGCGTTAGCATCAAACTGAAAACTGAACTTGAAATGAAAACTACTCAACGTCAAGAATGTGCACTCAAGATCCCACTGAGGGCGAGGTGCTAACATATGACGGAGTGTTGAATTTTGAATTTAAAAACTGATAGGCGGATAACCAGCCATGAAGAACATTTCCACACTACCACCAAACAGTGGGGGGAAAAGATTACATTTAAAAAAACAATTCATCCGCTGCGGCGGGCATCCACAGCACTGTGGGGATTCTCCACTATGAAAGTGGGTATATGAATGTTACAAAACAAATTATCCACACTGGCGGTAAACCATCCAGGGGTAATTTAATGAGAATTTAATCAAGTAATTGCAGCAATAATAATGGGTTAGATTAGTACTACTAATCAGAACCTTACAATTCAAAAGACTGCAAAAACATGAATTACAATGATAGAGAAATGAGATAAGAAGATAAGAATGAATTCCAATAATGTTCTTTGCTTTCCAATGACACAAATATGATTAAAACTGAAAACTTATAAATCTGATGTAAAATTCTGTATTCTGGAAATTCATATCAGCAAACTGAAAATCAGTAAAATACTCATAACTCACTCATTTCGCCTCCAAATTGACTGAAACTGAATGCAATGGATTCCTAGAAGGTAGGCAACCAAACCAAGAGGAAGAAACAGCAGCAAATCACGTCCTTTATTTTCTGACACAATTCCCAATGCAAACTGAAATTGTACGGCCTTGAGAAGGGCGATTTTAGCTTTAAAAATTGTAGACTTCAAATTAAAATCCAAAACTTGGAGAAAAGGGGCGCCCTTGCCAGACAAATACAATGCAAAAGTACCCAGAATCAAATTAATTTTATTCCAAGAGCTGCTAACAGAATTCACTTTCAGCTGTAGAACATCAGCAACTTCAAAATCTGGAAAATTCTTCAAACTTCAACTATAAGCACAAATCTGCTAGTCTGGATGAGAAGCAGCAAATTACCAACTAGGTGTTGTATTTCAAACACGAAATTGGATAGTGGCTAGGAGGTAGACATCCTCGAAGCAATATATCAATTGTCATTTCGACAGCATAACTTTAGCATAATTTTCATGGATACCAATGCTGGAACAATGCCTTCATTTTATAGAAGAGTAGAAGACTCTTCAATCCCTCAAGAAAAGATGCCAACAGCCACAGAGACTCTTCAAATTTCCAAAAAACCATTCAGCTTCTCAAAAAGGCGTCCACTTTACAAGGCAATATAAAATCTTTATTTTAAAATAATAACTCCTTCAAAAAGGCGTCCACTTTATTTCCCAAGGCATAAAAAGACTTTTAAATATTAAATTTATCCTCCATGATGACGTCCCCCTTCATGACCACCTTTTAAGAACAACTTAAAGTTAATGAACTAGGCCAAGGGGTCAACTTGAAATTAAAACATTAATGCCTTGAAATATATTATTTCACCAAAATAATGCTTTTTAAAGCCAAAATCAAACCCAAGCAACTGCTCCAACTGAAAATGACTTAATGAAGGCTGACAACTGAACCACTGCCAAAATTAGTATTTACTAAAAATAGTAAATACCTAGAAATGCCACAAATCTCCAAGCAAGGAAACCCTAATTTCACTTCTGATCAACCTATGGATTTCCAGAAATAGGCTATCAGTCAAAGAAGAGCGTATGGCCAAAATGGGGACATTACAAACACTGTCTTTGATCTCCATCAAAGATGATATTCGATGAATTCCATTATCCAACACAGAAAATCTTCAATTAAATCCCATCCCTACAATTTCGGCTTAGAATACGTCTCATCTTATATCCATGATTTAAAGAGCACAACTTTTCACTTCATCCTTTTGATGAGAGACGCATCTTTTTGTATAAGCTAATTGCTTTAATTAAATGATGCTCTCAATTATTATTTTTATTTGATAAAAATAATTAAAGCTTCCATTCGACTATCTTACATGATATCCGCTTTAAGCGATGCCTATAGCAATGGAATGTTTCCAAATGACGATGGTGATATAATCTTCAATAGCACTGAAATCTACAAGTGCGCATTTTAGATGCAGGCGATATCATGAACTATTATCGACCTTCTTCAATAAATCGTGATACTTCTCCCCTATGCGGTGATTAGCCATTAGTGGTGCAAGCGCTCGATAATCATTTGGCAGTATCAAAGTGCGATGATCTGCTTTTAACTTTTTATCTGCTCATGTTTACAACATGCCCTACATTGGATCTTCTAACCCTTCACCTACTATTTTCTGTGTTGCTTTCTAATTTCTTCAATGCATTCCATCGAGGTCAATTTGTATCAATCTTTTATTACTTTTATTCTAAATGTCGATCTCTTTCATTGCTGCGCGGGATCTTCCTCATAGCATTGTTTTGTAATGTTCATCTGATTTCTTTAGAGATCAAGAGAAACGTTACCTCTATATTCTCTGGCGCAGTCACTTCCCTTTCTCACTGTGACCTTACCACTTGCTTTTGCCGCCTGCTTTACAAACAACCTCCAAATATATTCAGAAATATACTACCGCCGCTTTATAATATAAACATAGTCACAGCAAACAAATTGATCAGATATTAAAGATCAATAAGATAGCTTCTCGGGGTGCTAAAGATCAATCGAACTTCACCAAGAAGAGACATTACAAATGAACTTTATCTCATGGTTGCTGCCTTTGATGTCATCCTCATATGTTTGACATCAAACTTAGATAATGAATTCCTTCCACAATAGTTTTGATATGGATGATAATCAAGCCAACAATCTTGTTCATACACTTGACATCAATGACACCATCTTTTTAATTTTGACATCAATGACAACATTTCCAACAATCTCCCCCTTTGTCATTGATGGCAACACAAACACTATTCTCTTCTTTTGCATTGCTCCCCCTTACTATATCTCTCCCCCTTTGACATCAATGGCAAAGGGTCTTCCAATAATGTCTTTTTTTTTTGTTCCATGGAGCTACAAGATACTGTGTATAGCTCCCCCTGAATGTATGCTCCCATCTACTCATCTTTCTCTTTTCATTCCTTGTCTTCTAAAATAATTCTCTTCTTCATGGAAGCTTCTTCATTTTGACATCAATACAATTTCCAACAATAGAAGCCAATTCATCATCTTCATTAGATAACAATCCATAAGTAGATTTCTCTTCAAAATTTTGAGGAACTTTATTTTTCAGTCATCTCCTCCAAAGATAATGTTCAACTTAGCTCCTCCAATATCCATGCTTCTTTTCAAAATAGTGTGTGACATGTATCTTGCATGATCATAGATTTATCCTCATCATCATTTTGCTTTTGTTTCCTTCTCAATACTTTTGTAATATTTTTCTCCTTTCCAACGGTGTTCTTCTTCATATCTTGTCTAGGTGGTTCCACGAAGCCATATCTACAAAAACGTGCTATGTGTCCAAAGTTGTTGCACTTGAAACACATAACATCATGATCAAATGAATCATAGTTTCTTCTAGTGAAGCTTGAAGCATTCATTGCATGAAATCTGCAATTCATTGCTTTGTGGCCAAAATAATTGCATGAAAAGCAATATCCATTGAAAGAGTAAAACTGCCTAGAATTATACCTTCTTTCATTTTCCTTGAAACTTGTGACATTCTCATCAAACTTTGTATATTCCTCCTTTGGCTTTTTCAATTCATTTTTCAACATGGCAACTTCTTGTACCAACTTGTCACAATCTCTCTCTTTTGCACTTAACTTGATCTTTATCTCATTTTCAACTTGTTCAGCCTCTACAAGTTGAGTCCTCAAATCTTCAATTATTTTGTTTAATTCCTCCAAGCTTTTAGTCAACTCCTTAGTTTTTAGTTTATGCTTGGTGACCTTCTTCTTCAATTCTTCATTTTTCTTGTATGCATAATGAAGTTCTTCCTCAAGATCTGTTTCTTCTTCTTCATTGCATTCTTGATCAGCATCTTGTTCTTCATTTTCAGCCATGAACAATATTTTTCTTCGTCATTGCTTTGACTGTCATCACGTTGTTCTTCTGAAGAGCTACATTCTTTCTTTGAGTAAAAGCTTTTTTTGTGTTTTTGGGATCTCTTCTTTCCTTTTTTCTTGATGTAGGTTTCTTTTTCACCTTCACTTGAGTAACTATCATCTTGAGAGCATTTTGAAGCATAATGTCCAACTTCTCCACAATTGAAACATTTAAAAGGATATTTCCCTTTGTACTTTCCACTTCCTTTCTTAAGCTTCCTCATGAGATAGGCCTCTGCTTCATCATCACTTGATTTCTTAGAATCTTATCAACAATAAAAGCATCATCAATTTCTTCACCAAGTCCTCTCATAATGTTCACCGTTTCATCAACACGAAGAAAGTATGAGGCAATGTCTTCATCTTCATTCATTTTGAGTGTCTCCAACTACCTTCGATGAGTTTGCAACTTTTCCTTCTTTACTTTGGCAGCTCCTTCATAAATGTTTTGAAGCTTGACCCATATCTCTTTTGCTGATTTGCAACGCATGACCTTTGTAAATTCAGAATCTGTTAGGCTGCAAAGAAGAACATGCTTAGCTTTGGCATTGTTTTCATTTCTCTTTTTCCCGGCTTGATCCATTGAAGGGGTTGTTGGAGGTGTATACCTATCAACAACAGAATGCCACACATCAAACCAAAGTGCATTTAAATAAGCTTCCATCTTGATACTCCAAAATGCATAATTAGTCCAATCAAACATGGGTGCTTTCACTGTATTGTTATGATCTGCCATAAGTGCTCTTAAGGATCTCCTTCAAGCGGTTAGGCTTTCAAGAAGGACCTTGCTCTGATACCAATTGAAGAGCACAAAGATATACTGAGAGGGGCGGGGTGGCGGTGAATCAGTATATCAACAAACTTTTACCTTCTCCAACCTTTATCAACTTCAAACTCTAACACAAATCAACTATGCAAGAATAACTCAATATGAACAAGTTGACCCCAAAATTTTACATGGAAACCCTTACGGGATAAAACCGCAGTACAAATAATGTACTTTATGGATTATATATGCTTTTACAATGAATGTAGGCATCAACCTACTTGAAACACCAATTTGTAGTTTAGTAGGCACCAACCTACAAAGAGCACCAACCCTTAATTCTGATTTAGAAGGCACCAACCTACAAGGAGCATCAACCCCTAATTCTGATTTAGTAGGCACCAACCCCTAATGTTCGTAGGCACCAACCTACTGGAGGCTTCAACCCCACTTGCCAAACACCAACTTAGCAAAGATAATAATGTCAAGAATAACCCTCCACCTTTAATGTTGCTTCCTCAATGGATGATGGACTTTACAACCAATCTTTTTTCTTGCTTTTACCTTTATTGAAAGATATTCACATAACTCCTCTACAACATCTGCATTTATATACGTTTTAATTCTTCTTTTGATGATCTCCTCTTCAATACTACTATTCCAGTTGATTTTATCTTTCTTGAATGATGTTCATATAAATCAGCATATGATGAATTTACTTTACAGATCTGCCTCTTATATTCTCCTCATACAAATTTGCACAAACTCCTCTTGGACTGTCTTCGAATTACCTTCACAAGTCACTTCTCAATCAGCAATCATCTCTTCATAAATCTGCTCAACATGTAAATATATCTTCACAAAACTTTGCTTCAATATGCATATATTTCTCTTTGCCTCTGCATGAACTCTTCACAGAATTGGAACAAGTTCTTCTTGTTACATCCCGAATTGTATAGCTATTAGGCTATTAGAATTGAATAAGGATTATGTGTTTGTAAAGACAATTCTATGAATGAATAAAGATGTGAATCACCTTGTTTTCAATATGAGCTTTTGATCGTCTCATTCTTGTGTTATTACTTGATGTTAATCATGGTGAAAAACGTACATAATGTGATTTATGTGTGATGTTTTTATATCTTATGAAATTTATATGTATTGCTAATTTTGTGAGCAATTGACTGCCGTGAGTTTATAATTGTGAATGCAGGAATGAGATCCAGTCCTCAAGACAGAGGGGGAATATCACTTGGGAGAGGGGTATTGGTCGTTTGACCGGTAAAGTTAATCAGTTGAGCATACACACACATTATGAACAGTACATAGAGAAACAGGTCAGATAAGTTAGACACCCATAGGCTTAGGAGTAAGATTTACTTCCCTATGCTTTATATGATGTGATTGAATGATAATCTGACTTTACTGTGAATCCCTGTGAATGAACGTAAATGAAATGAATGTGATGCAGGACGAATAGGTACGTGTACACATGTATACACTGTATACACATATCTAAATGTATAGACATATCGACACGTATGTACGTAAGCAGATGGATATGCTCGTACATATGTATCGACATGTATATACGCATACATATGTATATACATAGAGTACATGTAAACATGTTTACACGTACACATTCAGCCTGGTATCTTGATAAATGATATTCAAGTATTATTATCTGAAGGATTTAATTATATATTTATATATGATATATATATATATATTAATAAGGAGATTATTAATATATATAAATATTAACACATAAGAAATGTATAAATAATAATAAATTTATATATTTTATTAATTAAATGTGTTAATATTAAATTAATATTTATTTATATGTAAATACGTTTATATAAAAATAAATATTAATGTTTAAATTAACACAATAATAAATAAAGTATATAAATAGAAATTCGCATTTTGTAAAAAGGATAGAAATTCGCATTTTGTGAAAAGGATAGAAATTCGCATTTTTTGGAAAGGATAGAAATTCCCATTTTATTATTTTGAAAGCAAAAGTAATTTTGATAGCCGTATGAATCATTTAAATTTTTCAAAATACAAGGCAAAAGTGGAAAAAGTCAAATTTATGAAATAAATAGAAAAAAAAAAATGAAATGAAGAACTTGCCGTGAAAATGGCGGAACTCCTGCACAGCTGGGAATGGGAGAAGACAATGTCAAGGGTTTAAACCAGAAAATAGCGATTAAAAGCTGAGCTGGGTCGATTTATAACTTAACCTAAAACGCAGCAAAAATATCATGAAGAATTCTGACGCCTGGCAGAAAAACGTGACTGTGAATTTCGTTTTGCTTTCAAGTTGAAAGATTCTTCGAATTGCTGGCTGTAAATGAGTCGATTCATCATAAAAGATCATGACTAAAGGATTGGATGCATGGCAGGTATCACTTTGACTGAGTAAATAGTGAAATTTGTCAATAAGCATGCCCAGAAATGGGGAAAACGTTTTAACTGCGGCCTATAAATACCACACAAACCTTCATTCGAAAACATTCCTTGGCTTTCTGATTTCTGACGTTTTTAGAAAGAGCTTGTCACTGCAAATTTGAAAGCAAATATTGTGAATTTATGCTAGTTGTCTGTTCAAAGTGTTTTAATGAGTGCTGAGTATTCTCAGTTATAAACTATTGTGAGATTGTGATTTGGAGAATTTCTGCTTAAAGATACTGTTGGCTAAGAGCAACAATAGAAGACTTCTAGAGAGGCATTACTGGAAAAAGGAGCTTAAAACAGGCATGGTTCTGGATTTAAGTTTTAAACTTTAAAAGTTATTTCCTTACTGTCTTATATTGCTGACTGTGTTAAACTGGAAATAAAGAATTATGGCAGTAATCAATCATTTTTGATAATCTTAAATTGCATGATGAATAAAAGAATTTCTTCTTATGCATGGGAAAAAGATAGGAAATGACAATGTGGTTAAGGGAATTAGCTTAATACAGTTCATTATGTTCATTTTTAGTTTTAAAAGATTAAAATAGAATTTGGAATTTGAATAAAAGGAATTCAAGGGGTTTAGAATGATTTAGTAGAAATGGAAATTTTGGGAAGAGAAAGAATTCTATTTGGTTATATGCATTGATAGGGAATAATATGCATTGCACTTCAAGACTGTCTTTTGTGTATGATAGTTGGTTGGTAGTAATAAATGATTGAAATTCTAAACTTGTATGATCTCCGTATATGGAGAATACGTAGAATAAGTAATAATTTCTAGGAACGAAATGATGTTTAAAATAAAGTGTAATCCTAGCTTGTGTTATTAGGTTAACATTAGGAAGCTCTCTCCTAGGATAAAGAATTCCGGAAACAGGAGATAGGATAGCAAACACTTGCTTAAAAACTCATTTCTAGTAAACTGTTTGAGGTAGGTAGTCTGGGGTAAACTGAACCCACTGAAGGACACGACCTACGCGTAGAGTAAGGTAGCCCGAAGGCAAATCGGCCCTGAGTAGTGTAGTGATAGATGACTTATCAGTCGTTTACTGAATCAAACACTATGGCCATAGTAATGTAATGTACCTACATCCTCTTTGTTTAGGAAGATGATTACATTGTCAGTTCACAGTGATCCAAAACACATATACTAGGTTGGGATTGTAAGGCACAAGAATCTAGTAATGTAGGACACGACACTATGCTCAGTTGGTTAACGGAATCGGTCACTCAACCAATCTCTTCGACGAAGGGAGGGCCATTCATTGAAAAATGAATGTGCGGGGGACCGCATTATTAGTCCGTGGTTGGCGGAAAAGCACCCGAGTGATATTTCTCCTCCACAACCTGACAACCGAAGAACCAAGATTTGCAAGGAAGAACCTGGACCGTCTTACTTCTATTTGTGCAAAAGCTTTTAAAGCTGTGTATGTATTCTTATACTCTTATACTCTGTTATTCAAATGAAAAGTTAAAGTTATTTAAATTGGAAAAGTTTGAAATCATATTTAGATGTTGTACTTTATTTCAAAAAGAAAAGAAAAATTTTGTTATGTTGTTGTTTACTCGTTTACTTTGGTTAAAAGTTGTAAAAGATAGAAATTTTTTTTACGTAGATGTCGGGTCGTTACATGTGGTATCAGAGCTACCAGGTTTGTACTCTGGAACCTATGAGCTCACTTATCCTTCCAACATAAATCTCATGTTGTGAAAATACTTGTGTCAGGATGGTGCGTATCAGAATGACAGCACGAAAGTCTGTTATCGGAAATGAGCGCTACCTGAAGGCCAAGAAGGAAAAAGAAGCTATCGTTAGAACTATCCAAGGAACCAATTATGACAACGCAATCTGGTTGAGCGATACAAAAACCTTCAGTCATGCACTTTCTCGAATCAGTCTTGAGAAGAGAAAGATGAAGATGGAAACAATGTATAACTACCTTCCTGTAATGCAACCTGAGGAATCTGATATGTTACCACTCTCCAGAGATATGCCATCCAAAGAAAGTACAAACCTTGCACTTGTCTTTAGGGATCCAAGGGTTCAACCTTTAGCTGAGATTATTGAAATTTCCTCGAGTAACGAGTCTGAAGGCTATACACCTAAGACACCACCTATGGAGAAATGGTATCACGAACAAATGTCTGCAAACATTGTTGATGAGCACCATAACGATATTGCTTTACGCAATTATGTATCGGACAATAAATCCGAAGGATACTACCCATTTTGGGATAGGTATGAACAAATTAGAGATGAGGAAAACGAAAGAGAACAACAATTCTCTCAATCCGTAGGATACACCCCCTTAAGTTACGAATCTGAGAGTGAATCTTACTCTCCCCTTGACTTTTTGAAAAGTCCTTCTATGTAATCATCAGAATATTAACTCCTATTATATGAATAAAACAATGTTTTTCATCAATTATGTCTATTATAAACTTTGTTGTTTATGTGCATGTGTTTTCTTTATAAGAATATAATTTACTTAAAAGTAAAATGATAGTAAGATTAACATGAAATAAATATTCAGGTTAGACAAATCTCTTAATAATGGTGAGAACTTACGAAAGATCTCGAAGCAATCCTGGAACTAGTCGTGAAGGTGAACAAGAATCAACAGGAATGGAAGCCAAGCTGGATCAAATTCTGGCAAGGTTGACCAATCTTGAAAAGGCAAAAGAAGTTGAGATACCAATCGTCAATCATGAAGAGGAAAGCTCTTTGCATGGAGAAGACATTAATCATGGAAAAGAGAAATCTCCAACTTTGTCAATTGAGAAAAAGAAGAAACAAGTATCCACAGAATTATCAAAAGATATGAAAAAGATATATCCTCCTAAATTTCACGGAAGTGCTGGAGGAGATGAAGCTGAAATATGGTTAGTACAAATGGAAAAATACTTTGAAATAAGAAATTATGACGAAGTTACTAAGGCAGCTTGGGGCGCATATCAGTTAGCAGGTGAAGCTTCTAACTGGTGGATGAACAAGAAAATGGAATTGAATATAAGTTCGTGGAAATTGACATGGAATGAATTTGTTGAAATATTCCGAAAGAGATGGCTACCCCAACTCTTTTATGACCAAAAGTTGACTGATTTTGAAGAATTGAAGCAAGAAAACATGTCAGTACATGAGTACTGGGAGAAATTTACTAGGCTTCTTCGCTATGTTCCTATATACCATAAGGATGAACGTTTTCATATCAGAAAATTCATCTTAGGGCTTAATGGAAAGATTGGTGGAGAGGTTGATATGCATGGACCAACAACTATGGAATTGGTTTATGAAAAAGCTCTTAAACAAGAACAGAAACTGAAGTCAGACTTTGCAAGGCAAGAAAGAAAAGAACACAAAAAGGAGGCTGAAGTTTTCAATAAAACAAATTCTAAAAAGGAAGAATCTTTACAAGGTGTTGCTAAATCAAAGGGGAAAAGATTTCGCTATGGTGGAAAAGATTTCAAAGGTGATCGCAAAAGAAGCAATACTAACACTGGCAACGTTAATAAAACCACTGCAAGTTCAAGCAAAACTGAAGAAGTTGTTGTGAAAAGAGGTCCAAGGTCGGGGTGTTTTATTTGCAAAGGAGATCACTATGCAAATGAATGTCCCAATAAGACTTCAGGAACTCAATCTCAAGGCAATGCATTACCAAGTCAGCAAGCAATGTTTCAACAGAGGATTCACGCCGCTGTTGATGATCGCCAAGCTGAATATCAAATAACGCCAATTGAGACACCAGGTACTTTATTTGGTTTGCCTATTTCTATTTTGATGGATACTGGTGCTACTGAAAACTTTATTTCTCCTAAGATAGCAAATCAATTAACTAGAAAGGCAGGACACATGGCTAAGTCATGGAGTGTTGAATATGCAAACAACACAAGAGCAATGGTAGAGCAATGTCTGTTTGAAGCTAAACTTGAGCTACCTAGTTTCTCAACCGAAGTCAATCTTTATGTTGCCCCACTAGGATCCTATGATGTTATTTTAGGAATGAACTGATTATGGAAACACAGAGCCATAGTAGATTGCAATACCAAAACAGTTGAATGTCTAGACGACTATGGAAATCCAGTCAAAATTCAAGGAATACCAAGAGAAATAAAAGTCAGAAAGATATCAGCAATGCAACTTCTTAAAGCTAAGAAGAAAGGGTGCAAACTCTTTGCAGTAAAAATAGAAGATCTTGAGTACGAAAATGAAAATTTTGATTTTCAAAGTCAGCAAGAATTAGAAGATGGAGAAATTGAGGAAAGTGGAAAGACAGATATGGAAAAATATCCCATTTTAAAGAAATTTTCTGATGTTTTTCCTGAGGAACTACCGGGTTTACCACCTAAGAGAGTATTTGACTTTTCCATTGATCTAATTCCTGGAACTGAACCCATTTCTAAGGTACCATACAGAATGACTGCTACAGAACTCATGGAATTGAAAGCACAATTAGATGAGTTATTGTCAAAAGGATTGATAAGACCAAGTGTTTCACCATGGGGAGCACCTGTAATATTTGTCAAAAAGAAGGATGGAACTTTAAGACTGTGTATAGACTATCGTATGCTTAATAAGGTTACGATTAAGAATAAGTATCCTCTACCCCCAATTGATGATCTTTTTGATCAAATGAAAGGAGCAGCAGTGTTTTCAAAAATAGATTTAAGATCTGGATACCATCAGCTGAGAATTAAGGATGAGGATATCTTCAAAACAGCTTTTAGAACACGGTATGGACATTATGAATTTACTGTATTACCTTTTGGATTGACAAATGCACCAGCAGCATTCATGAACCTCATGAACAGTGTATTTAGAGATTATCTGGATAAGTTTGTTCTGATTTTTCTAGATGATATTTTAATTTATTCTAGAAATGAAGAAGAACATAGTAAACATCTGGAAATGGTTTTACAAAGATTAAGAGAGCACAAACTATATGGGAAACTATCTAAGTGTTCATTCTATCAGAAAAAGGTTCATTATCTAGGTCATGTCATTTCAGCCGAAGGAATATCAGTAGATCCAGCTAAGATAAAAGCTATAGTACAATGGCCTGTACCCAAAAATGTGTCTGAAGTAAGAAGTTTTATGGGTTTGGCAGGATATTACAGAAAATTTGTGGCAAATTTCTCTAAAATTGCTTTTCCTATAACTTCATTACAGAAGAAAGGAAAAAGATTTGAATGGAATGAGAAGTGTCAAAAAGCATTTGACCTACTCAAAGAGAAATTAACTACCGCACCTATTCTTAAGATACCTGATCCTGAAGGAAACTTCATAGTCATAACAGATGCTTGTGGAGAAGGATTAGGAGGAGTACTAATGCAAGATGGAAAAGTAATTGCTTATGAATCTAGAAAGCTTAAACCATATGAAATTAATTATGCTTCGCATGATTTAGAATTGGCAGCTATAGTTCATGCTTTACAAATGTGGAGACATTATTTGCTAGGAAGACCCTTTGAGCTTAAAACTGATCATAATGGTCTTAAGTATCTCTTTACTCAACCAAACCTTAATGCTAGGCAAAGAAGATGGTTGGAGTTGATAGCAGATTATGACTTCAACATTAACTACATCAAAGGAAAAGAAAATCGAGTAGCTGATGCGCTAAGTCGAAGACGTCATATCTCTTCGATAGTTGCAATTCATACCGATTTTAAAGAGCAAGTACTTCAGAAAAGCATGGATGATGAGTACTATTTACAAGTAAAACAAGCACTAGAAGAAAATCCACAAGATTCCAGATATGAAGGCTTTCAATTTGAAACCAATGGATTGTTGAGGTACAAAGATAGAGTGTACGTACCTGAAAACAAAGAATTAAGAAATCTGGTATGGAAGGAAGTGCATGAAGCACCTTATTCTGGTCATCCTGGAATGACAAAAATGATGGCGGATGTTAAACCTTTATATTTCTGGAAAGGAATGAAAAGAGACGCAGCTAATTTTGTAGCAAGTTGTCTTGAATGTCAAAGGGTAAAAGCTGAACATCATCATCCTGCAGGATTGTTATATCCGCATGAAATACCAGAATGGAAATGGCAAATAATTAGTATGGATTTTGTACAAGGACTACCTATGTCTAGGAACAGACATAATGCTATATTAGTGGTAGTGGATCGATTAACAAAAGTGGCACACTTTATACCAGGAAATTTGACTGATGGAGCACCAATCATTGCAAGAAAGTTTGTTCAAGAAGTATTCAGATTGCATGGAATTCCTGAAAAGATTATTTCAGATAGAGATGCAAGAATCACTTCTAGATTTTGGCAAACTTTGTTTTCTGCACTTGGGACACAGTTAAATATTAGTTCAGCATATCATCCGGAAACGGATGGGCAAACCGAAAGGGTAAATCAAGTATTAGAAGACCTACTTAGGGTATATTGCATGGATCAGCAATATAAGTGGGAAGAATACTTACCTTTGGTCGAATTTGCTTATAATAATTCATATCATTCAGCTATAGGAATGGCTCCATTTGAAGCTCTATATGGTCGTAAGTGTCGAACTCCGATAAGCTGGGATAAGCTTGAGGATCGAATAAGTCTTGGACCGGAAATGTTGGCAGAAATGGATGAGCAGATAAGGGTTATTAAGCAAAGGTTAGCGGAAGCTAATAGTCGACAGAAAAGTTATGCAGATGCCAAAAGAGTGCCCCAAAATTTTGCTATAGGTGACAAGGTACTATTGAGAGTTAAGCCTCATAAGAGTTCCATTAAATTTGGAAAATCTTCCAAATTGTCTCCTCGTTATGTAGGTCCTTTTGAAGTCCTTGAGGAAGTCAATCCTGTAGCTTACCGAATTGCCTTACCACCAACTCTTGCCAAAATGCATAATGTCTTCCATGTGTCCTATCTTAAAAAGTACATTCCAGGAGATAGTCATGTTATTGATTGGACTTCTTTATAGGTAAAGGATCCCGGAATAATAACTCTCGAGCCCGTAAAGGTGCTGGAAGTGCGTAAACTCCATTTGCGCAATAGAGATGTCACTCAATGTAAAGTTCAGTGGGATCAGTACGCAGAAGATTCAGCAACATGGGAAGACTATGAGGAAATTCTACGGAAGTTTCCAAAAATTCTCAAAACTTTTGAGAATAGTGAATAAAACTATGTATTTGCTTTTTATTATATATGAAATAATATCTTAAGTCATCGAGGACGATGATTCCTAAGGGGGGAAGTATGTTACATCCCGAATTGTATAGCTATTAGGCTATTAGAATTGAATAAGGATTGTGTTTGTAAAGACAATTCTATGAATGAATAAAGATGTGAATCACCTTGTTTTCAATATGAGCTTTTGATCGTCTCATTCTTGTGTTATTACTTGATGTTAATCATGGTGAAAAACGTACATAATGTGATTTATGTGTGATGTTTTTATATCTTATGAAATTTATATGTATTGTTAATTTTGTGAGCAATTGACTGCAGTGAGTTTATAATTGTGAATGCAGGAATGAGATCCAGTCCTCAAGACAGAGGGGGAATATCACTTGGGAGAGGGGTATTGGTCGTTTGACCGGTAAAGTTAATCAGTTGAGCATACACACACATTATGAATAGTACATAGAGAAACAGGTCAGATAAGTTAGACACCCATAGGCTTAGGAGTAAGATTTACTTCCCTATGCTTTATATGATGTGATTGAATGATAATCTGACTTTACTGTGAATCCCTGTGAATGAACGTAAATGAAATGAATGTGATGCAGGACGAATAGGTACGTGTACACATGTATACACTGTATACACATATCTAAATGTATAGACATATCGACACGTATGTACGTAAGCAGATGGATATGCTCGTACATATGTATCGACATGTATATACGCATACATATGTATATACATAGAGTACATGTAAACATGTTTACACGTACACATTCAGCCTGGTATCTCGATAAATGATATTCAAGTATTATTATGAAATATGCTAACCAATTTTTTCGAAGGAAAACACAAAATAACCAGCAGTAGATGATATGATTAGCGTTAGCCTCAAATTAAAATCTGAACTTGAATGGAAGATGCTGAAGCTTGAACTGAAGAAACTGAATTGGAATAGAAGAACTACTCAACGTCAAGAATGTGCACTCAAGATCCCACTGAGGGCGAGGTGCTAACATATGACGGAGTCTAGAAATTGAAATTAAGAACTATTAGGCGGATAACCAGCCATGAGAAAACAATTCCACGCTACCACCAAACAGTGGGGGGAAAAGATTACAAATTAAAGCAATTCATCCGCTGCGGCGGGCATCCACAGAACTGTGGGGATTCACCACTTAAGTGGGTACAAGATTTACAAACAATTTAACCACACTGGCGGTAAACCATCCAGGGGACTTTAATGAGATACAATCAAATAGTTGCAGCAATACAAATGGTTAGATTAGTACTACTAATCAGAACCTTACAATTTCAACAAGACTGCAATTAAATGAGTTACAATGATAGAGAAGTGAAATGTAGATATAAGAATGAATTTATAACAGTGTTCTTTGCTTTCCAATGACTGAAATGGAGATTAAACTGGAAACTGATAAATCTGATGCAAATTCCTGAGTTCTGGAAATTTACAACAGCAAACTGGAAAACAGAAAAACATTCATAACTCACTTATTTCTTCTCCGAATGGCGTGAAACGAATTGCAAAAGCACCTTACAAGTCTGGCGCCCAAGATAGAATCCAGAAACAGCAAACAAAGTCTCTACTTTTTTTTGGCACGAATCCCAAGACAGCATTAAATGGTACGGCCCTTGAGGAAAATCGACTTTGCAATATAAAATTGAATACTTCAAAATAAAATCTGATTTTTGGTGGAAGTTGGCGCCTCCAGTCAACAAGTAGATTGCTCAAACACCCAGAACCAAATAAAAATCACTCAGCAAGATACGAACAGAAAACAGCTTCAGCTGTAGCAAAACCAGGAACTTCAAAACTGTAGAATTCACCAAATTTCTCAATCTTTATTGCTCAATCTGCTAGTCTGATGTGAGAAGCAGCAATATTCCAATTAGGTGTTATATTTCAAACACGAAATTGGGAAGGGGCTAGGAGGTAGCATCCTCGAAGCAATAACAAAATGTCCATAGTCATTTTGACAGCATAACAATAAGGTAGTTGATAGATATCAAATGCTGGAGTCATGTCTTCATTTTATAAGAAATGAGAAACTCTTCAACTTCCTCAATTGGCACGCCAAAAGACAACCATTTGAATTCTCCTTATTTTCAAATTTCATAAAATATATTCCTCATAAAGTGGCGTCCACTTTCCTCCAAGCATAAATTCAAAAATATAAAATATTATTATCACCTTATGACAAGGCGTACCCTTCAAGTCCCCTTTTTAAAACAACTTGCAAGTTGTATCCTTAGGCCAAGGGGTCAATTGAAAATTATAACACTTATGCCAATACTTAGTAGATTTCAACAAATTAAGCTTGAGAGGAAGATATTGAAACAACCAATAATATGCTCACTGAAGAGAAGACTGAAGACAACCAACTGCATACTGCCACAACCATCATTTACTAAAAATAGTAAATAAAATGAAATGCTACAAAAGCCAAGCCCATGAAACCCTAATTTCCACCTCATTCCAGTCTACGGGTTCCGGAATAGACTGAAGAATGCCAATGCTGATCACTGATGAGAAGGGGACATTACAGTCCGCCCTCCTCGAAATTGCTTGTCCCCAAGCAACTGCAAAGATGGATGCAACAAAATCTGTTCACCTTCCCACGTAGCATCTTCAATAGGCAAATTCCTCCATCTCACCAAATATTCTTTGATTGTCCTTCTTCTCAAAGAACGTTCTCTAGTGTCAAGGATCTCTTCTGGAATCAACACTAAATGACCTTCCTCATCCAATGGAGGTAATTCTGATGTAGCCACCACATTGTGTCCAATTGCCTTCTTGAGGCGAGACACATGAAAAACATTATGTATTTTGCTTTCAGCTGGAAGTTCCAACTCATAAGCAACTTCACCAATCCTTTTGGTGATTTTGAAAGGACCATAAAAGCGTGGCTTTAACTTTTCTGCACCACTCTTCTTGAGAGAAGATTGTCTATATGGCTGAAGCCTCAAATAGACCATGTCCCCAACTTCAAAAGACCTTTCCACACGCTGCTGATCAGCGTATAACTTCTGCTGATTCTGAGCTTGTTGCAGATTTTCCTTAAGAGTCTTCAAGATGTCCTGGCTTTGTTGCAACATATCCAAAGCCTGTGGGGCTCTACTATCACCAAACACTAGATCAACAAAGTTAGTAGCCTCATAACCATAAAGAGCCTTAAAAGGAGACATCTTAATTGACATGTGATAAGAAGAGTTGTAACAATACTCTCCTAAATGAAGCCATTTAATCCAAGCTCGCTGCTGTCCTGAAACATAGTTCCTTAGGTAGCCCTCTAACCACTTGTTAACAATTTCTGATTGCCCATCTGTTTGTGGGTGATAACTTGTGCTTGGAGTAAGCACTGTCCCACTCAATCTGAAGATCTCCTGCCAAAAAACACTTAGGAACTTGCTGTCCCTATCACTGACAATTGTTTTAGGCAACCCATGCAAACGGAACACCTCTCTAAAAAACAACTCAGCCACTTGAGCTGCTGTAAATGAAGTGGTAACAGCAAAGAAATGAGCAAATTTTGTTAGTCTATCAACCACAACAAATATACAGTCACGTCCTTGCACCTTGGGCAACCCCGTGATAAAATCCATGGCAATACTTTCCCACTTCTGATTTGGAATAGGCAAGGGCTGAAGTAAACCAGCAGGAAAAGAGTGTTCATTTTTATTCCTTTGACAAGTAGGACACTCTCTAATGTAATTCAAGACTTCATCTTTCAAACCTTTCCAAGTGAATCGTTCACGAATCTGCTTGTAAGTCTTGAAAATCCCTTGATGACCAGCAAGGGGAACATCATGAAAAGCTTGTAGAATCTTTTTCTTAAGCTTAGATTCTTGTACTAAAAAGATTCTATCTTTATAATAAATTAATCCATCAACCAACTTATACCTTCCATCAACCAATTGACCTTCTAACAAGCTGGTTGCAAACTGATTTTTAACATAATCAGCAGCAATTAATTCTTTCCAATCTGCTGATAACTCACAAATTGACTGCAAATGAGGCCTTCTAGAAAGTGCATCAGCAACTATATTATTTTTTCCTTTGACATATTCAATGTCAAAGTCATATGCTTGGAGTTTACTTACCCATTTTTGCTGCCTTTCATTCAATTCCTTTTGGCGCATGAAATGTTTAAGACTGTTGTGATCAGTCTTAACAACAAATTTACTTCCCACCAAGTATTGACGGAATTTAGACAAAGCATGCATGATAGCAAGCATCTCTTTGTCATAAATAGAGTAAGTTTTTTCTGCCCCTCTCAACTTTCTACTCTCGAAGACAATAGGATGTTTGTCTTGCATTAGGACAGCTCCAACTCCTTCTCCTGAAGCATCACATTGTAATTCAAAAGGTTTTGAGAAATCCGGAAGTGCCAATACTGGACACGAACTCATGATTTGTTTAAACTTATCAAAAACCTCTTGTGCTTGCTTAGTCCAAAGAAAAGCTCCTTTCTTTGTAAGATCTGTCAAAGGTGCAGCTTGATGAGAATAACCTTTTACAAATCTTCTATAGAATCCACATAACCCTAAAAAACCTCTCAAATGAGAAATAGTCTTAGGAGTTGGCCAATCAAGAATGGCCCTTATCTTTTCTGGATCCACCTTCACACCCTTTGAGCTGATAATGTGGCCAAGGTATAAAAGTTCTTCCATCCCAAACTCACACTTTGACTCTTTGGCGAATAGACATTCCGCCTCTAAAATGGTAAGCACTTCTTCCAAATGCTTAAGGTGCTCTTCCCAAGACTTACTGAATATGAGAATATCGTCGAAGAAGATGAGCACAAACTTCCTCAACTGCTGTCTAAAAATCTTGTTCATACAAGATTGGAATGTGGCTGGAGCATTTGTCAAACCAAAAGGCATGACAAGAAATTCAAAATGCCCAAAGTGGCATCTAAATGCTGTCTTTTCTATATCCTCCTCCCTCATTCTGATTTGGTGATATCCTGAACGAAGATCAATCTTTGAGAAGAACATTGCCCCATGGAGCTCATCAATGAGCTCATCAATCCTAGGGATAGGATATCTATTCTTGATGGTTTTCTGATTTAATGCGCGATAGTCAACACACATACGCATTGTACCATCTTTCTTTTTGACCAGCACTACTGCTGAGGCAAATGGACTCTTGCTTGGTCTAATAAAACCACTTTCCAACAGCTCCTTGATGGCCTTTTCAATTTCATCTTTCTGCCTCTTTGGATAGCGGTAAGGTGTAGTAATGACTGGTTTTGCTCCTTCTTCTAATTCAATCACATGTTCAGAACCTCTTTCAGGAGGTCTTCCAGGAGGTAAGCTTCCAAAGATTTTACTTTTCTTTGAAAGTAAGGCTTGAATATCAGGATGATATTGCCTTTTTTCCTCAACCGGATCAGCTGGTAAAACCATACATTCAGCAGCCCATTCAACTTGATCATGGCGGATCAGCCTTTCCATCCTTTTCAACGAAACAATTCGAGGGCCTCCATTTGACATCCCTCTTAAAACAACCTTCCTTCCATTAGACTGAAATTTCAGCTCCATGGTTTGCAAATTCAATGTGATCTCACCAAGAGATCGCAGCCATTGTATGCCCAACACAACATCAGTGTCTCCTATACCCACCACATAAAAATCATCCTTAATTTCATGATTCCCTAATTGCAAAGATAGATTAGGGATTCTCCTTGTGCAAGACATAGTGAAACCATCCGCAACCATTACTTTGAAACCATCAAAATTTTCAGTCTTTAAACCTTTTCTAGCAACTAGCCCTTCATCAATAAAATTGTGAGTTGCTCCAGTATCAATTAGGGCAACTATCCTTTGTGAATTTACCACTCCATGAACCCTAAAAGATTCATTCTTTTGAAAACTGGATAGTTGTGCAAAAGCACTACTATCTCCAACCTCTTCGGACTTATCTTCTTGAACTTCTTCACCTTCACTACTTGCTGATTCGTATTGCTGATCAGACGAATCAGATTCTGATCCATAATCAGAATAGCCCTCCATTTGAACTACTTTGCCTCTTCCATAGCAACGGTGGCCTTTCACCCAAGGCTCACGACAAGTGAAGCAAACTCCATCCTTTCTAAGCTGTTCTTTGAGCTCTTCGGACAGCCTTGGTGGAAACTTCTTGGGCAGATTTGAAGATGGCCTTTTATCCTTCTTATGGCTGAATGTTTTTGAGTGAAACTTAGGTCTTGGGGCTGCCAATTCCATGCTCCTAGCTTTCTTGATAGCTTCATCCAATGTTGGAGGATCAAATGCTTTGACCCAACCCTTCAATGGCTCCATTAAACCTTCAGCAAAAAGGACTACAAGTCTTCTTTCAGTAATGTTGGGCACCATTACTGACAACCTCTGAAAATCAGCCACATAACTCTCTAAAGATCCTTGCTGTTTTAACTGTGCCAATTCTCTAAACTTCAATTCCGGATCTTTGGTGTCAAATCTCTCAATCAATTTATTTGTAAATTCTCCATAAGTGCGAATAAGGTTGTGGCCAAGAGTGACCAAACCGTGAGTCCACCATTCATGAGCTATGCCATCTAAGTGCAAGGTAGCAAATTTGATAGCATCTTCTTCCGGCATAGGTCTAAGGGAGAGGTAGTTATCTAACTTTTGCACCCATGACCTGGCTGTACACTTGTTACCACCATCAAAATGTTCCATAGTGATCTTTCCCAATGCTTGGTAAAAATCATTTCTAGGGCCTGCAGGAGGACGTTGATCATTCCTACCACCATTTCTCCGACTCCTTTGATTCATGAATTGATCAAAGGTCCATGCTCCTCTCATGTCAAGAGGTAAGGACACATACTCCATATAGGCTTGACGAGCATCATCAGCAAAGTTTGGAGTAGCCTCAACTGGTTGTTGCTCTTCCCTTGGTGTGAAAACAGGAAAGAGGGGTCTAGAGGATGACCCACTATGAATTGTAGTATGCTGACCTACAATTCTGTCCCTAGTATTCACCTCAGGACTGCCACTGTTATTATTTCCATTCACTCCACTATTTTCTCCAGCTGAGTTATTTTGGGGCTGAATAATACTCTGAGCTGCTTGCTGATCCAACTTGGATAACAAACGGGACATCATATCTATCATCCCGTCAAACTTCTTCTCCACTCTATCCCTTTCTTCATTATCTTTTCTTACTGAATCTGACATTATGACAGTTGTGTGATCAACCACTTCCACTGAATTATCTGAACCTTCCACTGTTTTACCAAGGTCTCTTAGAACTTCTGAGAAGGTATCTGCCTCTGGAACGGGCGGAAACTGATGCTGATTTCTGGCCTGACTTCTAGTGTATGGCCTTGTGTCTCTGTCACTCATCAGTTCACTACTGCAATCAGCCACAGGATGGCAGGGTCTTCTGCTCTGATACCACTGAAATATGCTAACCAATTTTTTCGAAGGAATAACACAAAATAACCAGCAGTAGATGATATGATTAGCGTTAGCCTCAAATTAAAATCTGAACTTGAATGGAAGATGCTGAAGCTTGAACTGAAGAAACTGAATTGGAATAGAAGAACTACTCAACGTCAAGAATGTGCACTCAAGATCCCACTGAGGGCGAGGTGCTAACATATGACGGAGTCTAGAAATTGAAATTAAGAACTATTAGGCGGATAACCAGCCATGAGAAAACAATTCCACGCTACCACCAAACAGTGGGGGGAAAAGATTACAAATTAAAGCAATTCATCCGCTGCGGCGGGCATCCACAGAACTGTGGGGATTCACCACTTAAGTGGGTACAAGATTTACAAACAATTTAACCACACTGGCGGTAAACCATCCAGGGGACTTTAATGAGATACAATCAAATAGTTGCAGCAATACAAATGGTTAGATTAGTACTACTAATCAGAACCTTACAATTTCAACAAGACTGCAATTAAATGAGTTACAATGATAGAGAAGTGAAATGTAGATATAAGAATGAATTTATAACAGTGTTCTTTGCTTTCCAATGACTGAAATGGAGATTAAACTGGAAACTGATAAATCTGATGCAAATTCCTGAGTTCTGGAAATTTACAACAGCAAACTGGAAAACAGAAAAACATTCATAACTCACTTATTTCTTCTCCGAATGGCGTGAAACGAATTGCAAAAGCACCTTACAAGTCTGGCGCCCAAGATAGAATCCAGAAACAGCAAACAAAGTCTCTACTTTTTTTGGCACGAATCCCAAGACAGCATTAAATGGTACGGCCCTTGAGGAAAATCGACTTTGCAATATAAAATTGAATACTTCAACATAAAATCTGATTTTTGGTGGAAGTTGGCGCCTCCAGTCAACAAGTAGATTGCTCAAACACCCAGAACCAAATAAAAATCACTCAGCAAGATACGAACAGAAAACAGCTTCAGCTGTAGCAAAACCAGGAACTTCAAAACTGTAGAATTCACCAAATTTCTCAATCTTTATTGCTCAATCTGCTAGTCTGATGTGAGAAGCAGCAATATTCCAATTAGGTGTTATATTTCAAACACGAAATTGGGAAGGGGCTAGGAGGTAGCATCCTCGAAGCAATAACAAAATGTCCATAGTCATTTTGACAGCATAACAATAAGGTAGTTGATAGATATCAAATGCTGGAGTCATGTCTTCATTTTATAAGAAATGAGAAACTCTTCAACTTCCTCAATTGGCACGCCAAAAGACAACCATTTGAATTCTCCTTATTTTCAAATTTCATAAAATATATTCCTCATAAAGTGGCGTCCACTTTCCTCCAAGCATAAATTCAAAAATATAAAATATTATTATCACCTTATGACAAGGCGTACCCTTCAAGTCCCCTTTTTAAAACAACTTGCAAGTTGTATCCTTAGGCCAAGGGGTCAATTGAAAATTATAACACTTATGCCAATACTTAGTAGATTTCAACAAATTAAGCTTGAGAGGAAGATATTGAAACAACCAATAATATGCTCACTGAAGAGAAGACTGAAGACAACCAACTGCATACTGCCACAACCATCATTTACTAAAAATAGTAAATAAAAATGAAATGCTACAAAAGCCAAGCCCATGAAACCCTAATTTCCACCTCATTCCAGTCTACGGGTTCCGGAATAGACTGAAGAATGCCAATGCTGATCACTGATGAGAAGGGGACATTACATATTATCTGAAGGATTTAATTATATATTTATATATGATATGTATATATTAATAAGGAGATTATTAATATATATATATTTATATATATAAATATTAACACATAAGAAATGTATAAATAATAATAAATTTATATATTTTATTAATTAAATGTGTTAATATTAAATTAATATTTATTTATATGTAAATACGTTTATATAAAAATAAATATTAATGTTTAAATTAACACAATAATAAATAAAGTATATAAATAGAAATTCGCATTTTGTAAAAAGGATAGAAATTCGCATTTTGTGAAAAGGATAGAAATTCGCATTTTTTGGAAAGGATAGAAATTCGCATTTTATTATTTTGAAAGCAAAAGTAATTTTGATACCCGTATGAATCATTTAAATTTTTCAAAATACAAGGCAAAAGTGGAAAAAGTCGAATTTATGAAATAAATAGAAAAAAAAAATGAAATGAAGAACTTGCCATGAAAATGGCGGAACTCCTGCACAGCTGGGAATGGGAGAAGACAATGTCAAGGGTTTAAACCAGAAAATAGCGATTAAAAGCTGAGCTGGGTCGATTTATAACTTAACCTAAAACGCAGCAAAATATCATGAAGAATTCTGACGCCTGGCAGAAAAACGTGACTGTGAATTTCGTTTTGCTTTCAAGTTGAAAGATTCTTCGAATTGCTGGCTGTAAATGAGTCGATTCATCATAAAAGATCATGACTAAAGGATTGGATGCATGGCAGGTATCACTTTGACTGAGTGAATAGTGAAATTTGTCAATAAGCATGCCCAGAAATAGGGAAATCGTTTTGACTGCGGCCTATATATACCACAAAAACCTTCATTCGAAAACATTCCTGGCTTTCTGATTTCTGACGTTTTTAGAAAGAGCTTGTCACTGCAAATTTGAAAGCAAATATTGTGAATTTATGCTAGTTGTCTGTTCAAAGTGTTTTAATGAGTGCTGAGTGTTCTCAGTTATAAACTATTGTGAGATTGTGATTTGGAGAAATTTCTACTTAAAGATATTGTTGGCTAAGAGCAACAATAGAAGACTTCTAGAGAGGCATTACTGGAAAAAGGAGCTTAAAACAGGCATGGTTCTGGATTTAAGTTTTAAACTTTAAAAGTTATTTCCTTACTGTCTTATATTGCTGACTGTGTTAAACTGGAAATAAAGAATTATGGCAGTAATCAATCATTTTTGATAATCTTAAATTGCATGATGAATAAAAGAATTTCTTCTTATGCATGGGAAAAAGATAGGAAATGACAATGTGGTTAAGGGAATTAGCTTAATACAGTTCATTATGTTCATTTTTAGTTTTAAAAGATTAAAATGGAATTTGGAATTTGAATAAAAGGAATTCAAGGGGTTTAGAATGATTTAGTAGAAATGGAAATTTTGGGAAGAGAAAGAATTCTATTTGGTTATATGCATTGATAGGGAATAATATGCATTGCACTTCAAGACTGTCTTTTGTGTATGATAGTTGGTTGGTAGTAATAAATGATTGAAATTCTAAACTTGTATGATCTCCGTATATGGAGAATACGTAGAATAAATAATAATTTCTAGGAACGAAATGATGTTTGAAATAAAGTGTAATCCTAGCTTGTGTTATTAGGTTAACATTAGGAAGCTCTCTCCTAGGATAAAGAATTCCGGAAACAGGAGATAGGATAGCAAACACTTGCTTAAAAACTCATTTCTAGTAAACTGTTTGAGGTAGGTAGTCTGGGGTAAACTGAACCCACTGAAGGACACGACCTACGCTTAGAGTAAGGTAGCCCGAAGGCAAATCGGCCCTGAGTAGTGTAGTGATAGATGACTTATCAGTCGTTTACTGAATCAAACACTGTGGCCATAGTAATGTAATGTACCTACATCCTCTCTGTTTAGGAAGATGATTACATTGTCAGTTCACAGTGATCCAAAACATATATACTAGGTTGGGATTGTAAGGCACAAGAATCTAATAGTGTAGGACACAACACTATGCTCAGTTGGTTAACGGAATCGGTCACTCAACCAATCTCTTCGACGAAGGGAGGGCCATTCATTGAAAAATGAATGTGCGGGGGACCGCATTATTAGTCCGTGGTTGGCGGAAAAGCACCCGAGTGATATTTCTCCTCCACAACCTAACAACCGAAGAACCAAGATTTGCAAGGAAGAACCTGGACCGTCTTACTTCTATTTGTGCAAAAGCTTTTTAAAGCTATGTATGTATTCTTATACTCTTATACTCTGTTATTCAAATGAAAAGTTAAAGTTATTTAAATTGGAAAAGTTTGAAATCATATTTAGATGTTGTACTTTATTTCAAAAAGAAAAGAAAAATTTTGTTATGTTGTTGTTTACTCGTTTACTTTGGTTAAAAGTTGTAAAAGATAGAAATTTTTTTTACGTAGATGTCGGGTCGTTACACTTCTTTCAAATCTGTCTTCTCAAATCATACTTCAAATGATATTCACTTTATACAACTCCGATTCAGATTATTTCCTCTCTATCACAAGTAATGTTCAATAAACTCCTTAACACCCAGCACTTAGCTATCTTTGATGATATATCTTTAATCCATACAACAACACTGAAAATCTTCGATCTCCATCAAAGATATTCGATAAATTCCATTATCCAACACAGAAAATCTTCAATTAAATCCCACCCCTACAATTTCGGCTTAGAATACGTCCCATCTTATATCCATGATTTAAATAGCACAACTTTTCACTTCATCCTTTTGATGAGAGACACATCTTTTTGTATAAGCTAATTGCTTTAATTAAATGATGCTCTCAATTATTATTTTTATTTGATAAAAATAATTAAAGCTTCCATTCGACTATCTTACATGATATCCGTTTTAAGCGATGCCTTTAGCAATGGAATGTTTCCAAAATGACGATGGTGATATAATCTTCAATAGCACTGAAATCTACAGGTGTGTATTTTAGATGCAGGCGATATCATGAACTATTATCGACCTTCTTCAATAAATCGTGATACTTCTCCCCTATGCGGTGATTAGCCATTAGTGGTGCAAGCGCTCGATAATCATTTGGTAGTATCAAAGTGCGATGATCTGCTTTTAACTTTTTATCTGCTCATGTTTACAACATGCCCTGCATTGGATCTTCTAATCCTTCTCCTACTATTTTCTGCACTGCTTTCTAATTTCTTCAATGCATTCCATCGAGGTCAATTTGTATCAATCTTTTATTACTTTTATTCTAAATGTCGATCTCTTTCATTGCTGCGCGAGATCTTCCTCATAGCATCGTTTTGTAATGTTCATCTGATTTCTTTAGAGATCAAGAGAAACGTTACCTCTATATTCTCTGGCGCAGTCACTTCCCTTTCTCACTGTGACCTTACCACTTGCTTTTGCCGCCTGCTTTACAAACAACCTCCAAATATATTCAGAAATATACTACCGCCGCTTTATAATATAAACATAGTCACAGCAAACAAATTGATCAGATATTAACGATCAATAAGATAGCTTCTCGGGGTGCTAAAGATCAATCGAACTTCACCAAGAAGAGACATTACAAATGAACTTTATCTCATGGTTGCTGCCTTTGATGTCATCCTCATATGTTTGACATCAAACTTAGATAATGAATTCCTTCCACAATAGTTTTGATATGGATGATAATCAAGCCAACAATCTTGTTCATACAATTGACATCAATGACACCATCTTTTTCATTTTGATATCAATGACAACATTTCCAACAGCACATCGTTTGGACCCCATGTTGAACAATGCATTAAAAGAAATAGGAAAGATAGATTGGGTGCAACAAATGGTGGTAGAAGCTAGAAATATTCAAATGTATTCCTCAAACTTGTGGAGACTCTTTTGAAGAAGGTATTATTCAAACTTGTGGAGACAGGGTATTCTAATTATTTTATTTTGGTAGAGGATACTTGGGGTGCAAAAGGCTTTACAATTGATGATGGTTGATTTAGAGTGGAGTAAATGGCCTACTATGAACACTGCTAAAGGAAAAAGTATCAATCAAAAAATCTTTGATGATGAGTAGTGGTCCATTGTGAGGAAGGAAACTGCTAATTTAATTAATAACATTGATTGCTGATTTTATTATTGAGTTTCTAATTCTAATACTCTAACTTGTCTATTTTGAAATTTTTGTTTGCAGATATGTTTACTCCTTCATCTCACTTGTTGATGTCATTAGATATACTAATATTGACTCTTCTAGTTTTGGAGAGATTTATGAAACATTTGAAAGCATGCTTGGGCGAATGAAGCGAGCAATTTGTAATAGGGATCCTAGTTTGGGATTATATGAGCAACATATTAAGTCTACTGTGATGCGATAGTGGAACACTATGAACACCCTACTTCATAAGGCAATCTTTGTTTTAAATCTCAATTATATGCACCAAACGTTGGTAGGTTGGATGAAGAGGTGAAAGAAGGATTAATGAAGGCACTTTGAAAGATGTATTCAAGTGAGGAGTCGAGTATACTTTGCACACAATGGCTTTCTTTTATTGATCTTCATTGTCCAACATTTAGCAAACCAGAGGGGAAGTTAGAAAGAGCTACATTAGCTCAAACTGATCCTATTGGATGGTGGACATGGCATGGCAAGAATACACTATAGTTGAGGATGCTCACTATTCACTTCCTTTCATAGGTTGCCATATGCTCTATTGCAAAGAAATTGGTCCATATATACCTTTATCCACTCTATCAAAAGGAATAGGCTTACCTCTAGACGAGTAGAGAAGCTGGTCACCATGCATAGTGCTATGCGACTTCGGGATTGTCAAACTTTAGAGTATTGGCAAACTCCAACTTTATGGTGAGACATTGATTATGAAGACGACACCCAGATTGATGAGGAGACACTAGAGGGATTGGTTGGAGTTTCATTGGATGAGGTAGTCCCTCATAGTGGTAGTGGCTCAGAATCAGACTTCAATTTTGATGCAATGTTGGCAGATGTCGATTAACGGCAGCCTTGTACTCTCTATCACTATGTCTTTGTGACTTTTTCATTTCACATTTTGTAGTTCAGCCTTGCAGCCTTTGGGCTTTTTGTTTTATTATTTAATTTTATATCATATGCACATTGATAATGAATTATAGAAGCAATTAAATTATGAGCATTGACGTTTATTAATTTGTTCGACTCTCATGTGAACTGTCAATTCAACTCTAATGTTGTGTATTAAAGATTATCTAGTGTATATGATGAATGCCTTATCAATTTTATTGTATGAATATTTGAAATTTCCCTATATTTAAATTTTACTTTTTTTTGCTATTTTTTATATAGTCGTCCCTTTTGCCATCCCTTGCCATCACCTAATATGGCCTCAAAAAAATCCATCCTAGAAATGCATCCCCTTGTCCCTTATTGTGCCCGTTTCAAAAACTTGGTGGAACATTGTATATAACAGTTAACAGTAACAACATTAATCTGGATTTCTGATTTCATTGTTCAAAAAATTTCAATATGGTATTAGAGTCAGTTATTGTTGGTTGCAAAAGAGAGTAAAGGTGCATTGGCCATGGTCTAGTATAGTGTGGTATTCTGTGAGAAGTGTAGATAAACAATTTATTTTTGGAATGTGGTTGGCATGCAAGAATTTGCAGACATCATCAAACATCATTTTAACAATGTCATGCTATATGGTTGTTGTTATACTGTTCTCTATTAACTTGTAGAAATTTTGAGTATCTCTCTCTTTCTCTCTCACTATATATATATATTATTGTCCCTTGCTGTCCCCAAAAAATGGAACTTGGATTGCTGTCTCCAAAACATGTGGCTAGCCATTCCATTGTCCCCATCTTAGAAACACCATAGAACATAGGGAAAAAGTCAAGGTTTTTATTTAATTTTACATGTTGAAAATTGATTGGCCTTGGGGGACATTATGGAGACATTGGGGATGGCCTAGCATTCTCTTGGTGTCCCCCAATAAGCAATATGCACAAGAGATGTGTCCGATGTAGAGGAGGTGGGATGTCCCTAAAAATAATTAGAAAACTAAAGAAACCAAGAGGGGGTGGGTGACATTCAATGCCTATTCCCAAATGCCCCTCTTCAAGGAATGCAAAAAAAATCTTGGGAAAAACTCTTGTGACACGTTCTAGATGTCATGGCTTAGACGACCACACAAATGACATTCACTAGAAAGGAAGAAATTTGTAGCTTAGGACCATAACTCTGAGTTAGATTTCAAGAACTTTTGGGAAGGGTTGGGAAATCCTGAAATCATGAAATGATTCTTTTTTCGGATTTAAGTAGAATACCAAACCATCATGAATATTCCTACCTGTTTTCAAGATTTCACTCAGTCTTTAAATTGGGTTAAACACAATGTTGGCGTTTAAATTCACACCTCTAGAATGCGGATTTGAATCGGACAGCTATGCACAGATAAACTGCTCTTCAAATTAGGGGGGGAAGCTCCCTCTTGCTGATGGTATGAAAGAAAGTAAATTAAATCTAATTCGCCTATCTTTTTGGTTCAGCTAGAGCACAAGGTTTATAAAACACAGGACATTGTAGCTGAGATTTTCTGATTAAGAATCTCAACTACGACTAACCTACGCTAAAGATGTTTCTAATTTCTCAAGTAATAAGCAAAGTAAGAGAAAATAGAAATAAGCAAGGCTCAATTCTCTGACAAAGTGCTTAAATAAACTCCTTCCCAACATACATCTACTTACTTTCAATGTAGGCTGAAATTAAGATCACATAAGCATAACACAATAAACATACTTAGACAAAATTTCTTCTCAACATACATCTACTTACTTTCAATGCAAGCTGAAATTTAAGATCATATAACACAATACACGGAAACTTGAGACATTATATCGAGGAAAAAGAGGCTCAGGACTTTATTTCTCAAACTTCTGGAACAAAGATTATAATAAACACATGCACAGAACAAGAAATTGCAACTAAAGAGGCTTGCAATCTTGTTCTTACACAAAAAGAACAACAATTACAACAACTACTTGTTGGCTAAAAGAGACTCAACAATTCGCTATCATAAACACAAATGAACAACACTGAATAAAAATAGAAGGCACTATAGGCTCAGCGTTTTGTTATCACTAGCATGGTTGAAAATAAATGAGCAAGACTGCTCTTATTTATAGCTTAAGCAGAGGAGTAGGGAACCCTAAAATCTCCTTCCTTTTACAACTAAGACTTGCTTAGCAAGCAAGCTTTATTTCTAAAACCTAAAGAAAATAACATCTAACACCTAAGAAAGCAGGAAATGCCAACTATTACAATTTATCTTCTATCTCTTCTTCAAAACATGGATAAGAATTGTTCCAAGAATAGAAAGAAAGTGCAAAGAAAGCTTTTAGAAGAAAGCCGCTTTAAATCTAAATGACATCTGCTAAAAAGCTAGAAATTGTGTCCCGATCAGGTGCATCTATACCATCAATAGCAAAGTTGCACTTCTCTAAGATATCCTCTCCATCTGCAATTGATCTCAGGAAATCTTCAACCTCATTGGCCGCTTTTTCAAACTTTGCTGACATCATGGAAATGTGACCCATTCTACCACCAACTGAATTGTTGCCATCACAGCTGCGAACAGCATTCTGAAACTGAGTTTGGACTTCATCAAGTCCGACATAGGAACCATCTTCAACACTGTATCGAGAAGGAATCTCTGTAACAAACTCACTAATGAAGAGAAGAGCTTCAATCACCCTTTGCCTGAAGGCGTTAAACTCCTCAAATATCCTCTCGTAGGTTCTAATTTTGAAGACGTGACGCTCTTTCCAAGCAAGGATATGCCTCTTGTGTTCTTTTGAAACTGTTGAACCATAGGCTGTATCTAAATCTGCAATGATGATCTCATGCCTTGGTTTCACTTCAGCCACTGAATATTCAAACCCATGGATACCTTGACGTAGCTCATGAGCATTTTCTCTCAGCTAAAACATCTGTGCCAAGATCTCCTTTCCTCTCACAATGAAACTCTCAATCCACTCTTGAGTTTCCTTCCCACATATTACCAGTTGTCTTAACTGATGATGATCAGCTGGTGTCTCTAAAACCTGGGGCAGCAACTGAGTTACCTGTGAAGAGCCATGAACAAGGTTAGAAATATAAAGCCTAAGTTGTTGTATTTCAGCCTTGAGGGCTGCTTTGTTTTCTCCATCCTTGAGCACTCTTTCTTGAAGGCTTTCAGACACAACTCTGAATAAACTGACATCCGCATGTCTAGTGCTTTTACCAAGATTAGCCTTGACCATCACGAAGTCATCCATATCCACTTCATCTCTGTTCTTATGTTCAAGAGGTATGGCAGTCTCCATGATCACCTCACCATAAGGATTTCTCTCATAATGAACTTGCTTCTTCGCTTTCTTCTTAGGTGGTTCCTAATAGATGTTATCAAAGTCATCAAAATTCACCTGATATGAAGGTCTTCTTCTTTCCCTTCCCAAGGAGCTCTCAAGCCAAGATATGGTAGTATCTTTACTTACTTCCTTGGGAGGAACAATTGCAACTTCTTCATCTTCTTCCATATCCAGGTCAATGTGGATTGGTGAAGACCATGTCAATGGTATAGAATCATGGGTTAAGGGCACTTCCTCTGTCTCTTTCTAAGGTATGGGCTCTTTTGGAGGAGCTTATGCTTCAACCGTTGGTGGCTCCTATATGACTATAACTGAGAAGTCTAACCTCCTTCTTACATTTTTAGTTGACCTGTTGCCGTTCATGTATAGATTCCCAATCCCAATGGAAAATTGAGGGCGGGTTTCTTTCTATTTCTCAAGAATGTGCGAACATCATGTGCTTGCCTTAAAAACTTGTTGGCGTCAAATCTAACACCTCTGGAGTGCAGGTTTGTACGGACAGCTATGTACACTACGCAATGAGTGCTCTTCAAATTAGGAGGGGAAGCTCCCTCGTTGTGCTGGAATGCATGAAAAAGAAAAGTAATCTAAGTCCTATCTTTTTGTTCTCAGCTGGAAGAGGCACAAGGTTAAGAAAACCAAGAACATTGCAGCTAAGGATTTTCTGGTTTCGCAGATCATTAACTACAACTAAGCTAACTACTTTAAATCTATCCAGTTTCCTCAAGAAAACAGAGCATAAGGAAATGGAGCAGGGATGACTATTGGACGATAAACGAGTTTAGATTCTCTACTTGAAGGCAAGGTGGCGCAACTATCATCTCAATCTAAACAAGCTTATTGGGCACAAAACAGATTTAAGAATTTACCAAGACAACCTTATGGAACCCTGTGTGGCATAACACTTGATCGAAATAGTAAAGTCTTCACAAAACAGCCTTTATCATCACAACCTCACGAAACCCTATGTGGCATAACCTTTGACTATAATGATAAAGATTCACAAAACAGATTTATCATCTCAATCTCTCGAAACCCTATGTGGCATAACAATTGACCTCAATGGTAAATATGTTCAAACAGATCTAACTATGGGAGGAATTTACCACGCCAATCTTATGGAACCCTATGTGGCATAACACTTGATTGAAAGTAGTAAAGACTTCACAAAACGATTTTATCATCACAATCTCACGAAACCCTATGTGGCATAACACTTGATTGAAATGATAAAAGATTCACAAGACAAAAAGAATCCACCATTACAATTGCATGAAACCCTATGTGGCATAACACTTAATCATAATAGCGAAGACACATGAACAAATACCAAAAGAGCAATATTGGGGGCAAGGTAGGCGCAGCATATATTTCTCTCTCAAGCAAAAGTTCTTTACAAATGAGCATAAGCTCTTATTTATATACATCAAGGTGTAGGGAACCCTAAAATCACCTTGTGTCATCTACAGTTATTGCAATGCATGCAAATCATGCTGCCAAACCCTAATGAAGTAAACTATACAGTTAACTGGAAAACTACCATCAGTTAACCGAAACATCTAATCTAAAAATGGATAATTGTGCGAGCATGCACGTCCTTATTGAAAGCATGTTAACTGGAAGACTACCATCAGTTAACGGAAAACCCTAAAAGAAACTCCAAGTGTGTAAATCTGATCTCGGAATAGATATGCATGAGGTGAGACAGCCAGTTAACTTGAAAGGGTAACACCAAGTTAACTCCTGTGTATAATGTCTATCCTGAGAGGTGGGAACTGAAGTCCACTGGTCGTGATCTCGAACAAGCAATCCCTCAACGAGGCTGTCAACTGCATCAGCATCTGAATGTTAGCAACTTGAGCAATCTTTGCACACTCAAACTAGCATTTGACTGGTAACTTTGGCGGCTCCGTAACTGAAGTGATGGCCATTATCTCTTCTGCGGCTTGATACAAATCGGTCTCAGCTTTTCTAACGAAATCATGAATTAAGACCGATTTGGTCTTGAATTCAGTCTGTGTGTACTGTACCCTGAAAAACTCGCCTGCTGACTGTGAACACGGCTATATTCTGACAATTTTTCTGGAAAACTTAAAAATAGCCTGCTGAGGCTAAAAATAGCCTTTCGAAGAGTTATTTTCGGCGAAAATCTGAGATATGGGTTTTGTCCAGAAGAAGATTCTAAGACAACCCAGAATGTCAGATTTGCAAAAATTTGACTTCTACTCGACCATGCAAGGAATTTTCAATTGCGAAAATTAGAGCCTCGAGAACTGATGCTCTGGAGTAAATTTTCCTGAAAAATTCTGGCACATGGGTTTTCTCAAGGAAGCTATTCTGAATCAACCCAGATGATTTGTTTTAACAAAAGTCGCCAATTCTTCAAACACGCGAAAGAATTTAAGACAATAATAGAAGAATTTAAGCCAGGAAGAAAGAAGTTTTTATGCTCTGCTTCTGCTAAAATCGCCATCTTGTCTAAGTCTGCTGATAATTCTGACTTGTACCTGCAAATAAAATGTTTGATGTCTTCGCCAATGATTGTTGATGAAGAATTTGCCTTTGGTTTGCTAAAATTCGCCTTTGCTTGAGAAATACGAATTTTGACTTTGAAGATATGAATTGCCTTGAAAAATACGAATCTCCCTTGAAAATACGCCTTGTGAATGAAGAAAAACGAATTTTGCTTGAAAATACGCCTTTGCTCTTAAGAAAAACGAATTTTGCTTGAAAAATATGAATTTCTCTTAAGAAAAACGAATTTCTCTTTAGCTTTGTGAATAATAAATGAAGATGGCGCCATGCTTAAAGAAGATGAAATTCGCATCAATCTGACAACTGCAAGATTTAAAACCTCAGCTGAAAATAGAAGCCTTCTGATTGGACCCCTTTCAGTTACACTGATACTGAACTGAGTCTAGAAATAAATAATAATAAATTAATATTCATCATGCAATTTGCAAAGGCATCAATTTTAGAGATTCGCCATTTTAATGCTAAATATGCATAATAAATATTAAATATTATTCAACTTCAGTTGACAAACCGGATGAAGCTTTAGGCTTCACCGCTAGACTTCACTGATTCCGAAAAGTCATCATTTAAGCTCATAGGCGTCCATTTGCTCAAGATATTGCACTTTTTATTAACTTCCTATTTTATAGCCGATGACAAAGTTACGACTGGCCATCTTCGCCCTGATTTCCGGGTGACTGAGAGATGCTGAGACTGAGCTAGAGAATTCATCGGAAAGCCTCTGAACAAGGAAGAAATGTCTATTGGGAGACACTACTGCAAAATCCATCATTTAACACCACGAAAATTAAGCCCTTGATTAAATTCATTCACGGGTTCGAGACTTAGCCATTTTCCTAAAGCGCATCGGCCTTTAAGCAATTACTAGGGTGAGCGGTGAACCCGCTGAAGGCAGAGCTCTGCATTTGGAGATAATACCGCATCAAAGCGTATACACGCGGCTAAAAAGCTGTAAACCTCAAAAGTAAAAGCGCCCTGGCTCATGGTTGCACTTTTGTCATTTTGGCGAAAGTCAAGCGTTCATCCAAGTACCCTACTTTGAAGCCGTCGACAACTGGAGCTGGGATGACCCGGTCGGGCATTATCGTTTTAGCGGATAGCCAGAAGGGCCTACAAGAGAAGTCTCTGGAGGTGACGAAGCAAGAAAACTGCTTCTAAGACCTCAAAAACTCCAGTGCGTATTTTATTTAAGATTACCGCTCCCAGACTTAGCCATTTTCTGGATGTCCTCACTTTGCAGTATTACACCAAAGACCTCACACGCACGAGCGACTGCCAAATCCCGAACGCTGACGGCTGTGCTCGTTGGAAAGATAAAATGATAACGCTCAATAGTCGTGAAGACTTTGAACGCGAACGGGCTCATCTGACAGGCCTAAAGGCTAGGCGCCTCTAGGCTGTAGAAATACACTGAAAAACGTTTGTTGGTCCGCCCGTGAAATTACGTGCTTGGTAGGACCTCTGCCACGACCACCTAGAACGTCGGATTGACAAGTTGAATGGTGCGTTGCGGAGCTAGGCTAGAGTATTACTGATGTCGTGAAGACTCTGTCTGCAAATTTTGCCATTTGAAGGGTCCATTAAACCAGCGCCCCTGGCCTGTACTTGCACTGGGAACAAACGGAGAAGCTCAGAAACGTGAAAACTCCATTTTAAGCTGATCTTTGGATGACCGCTGCCTGATCTCTGAAAGTCGGATGACTATGCTTGATATCTCGTCGGATAAGCAGACTAGTTGTGAACAAATTGACTGCATCTGGCATCGAAACTGTCGAGATTTACCCCCTCCTTAAGATGGGCGCCCTCAGGCTAGAGGCGCGCTTTTGCCTGAAAAGGACAAATTTCTCGCATCTGGAACTTTAGGGATTTCCACTTCTGTCGCTGATAACCGGAGCTGTGGGTCTCGGAATGCCTCGCTGGATAGCTCGACGTATAGCCAGACTGATTCTGAAGAGATTGACTGGATGCTTGAACATTTTAACCAGAATCTTGACCTTCAACAAACTGGGCGCCCCTGGGCTATACTTGCGCTTTTGGGCTTTTTCCTGAGAACTCTTCATAAATTAATCACTAAAAACTCTGTTTCGATCATTGAAATGACCGTATGCAACATGAAATGCTGTCGTGAGATGTCCCTCCATCGTGAAACACTCCATTTTGAGTCTCTGCTTCAGGTTCTGTTCAATAAAACTGACTTTGACTGACAAAATATTGACAAAAACTCCATGCTTGATATTGCCCAAAACTGTATTTTACATCATTTTAGCAAGGTTTAGACTAATTTAATGAAAAATGCCTTAATGAAGCAAAAAATTTGGTTTGGGTACAACAGAGCTCCATGAAGACAACTTCGTCTGATAGGTACCTTGGTAGCATGAGTGGAGCACCGAAGAAACCATAGACTCTGAGGTAGGTGAAAGTAGGAAACTGTATAAACCAATTTGCCCACTCTGCTACTGCTGCCCTGGCGGTGGATGAGACACGCACATGCAACTCATTATCCAGGTCTCGCATTGTGTACATCAGGAAAGCCTCATTCATCCTCTTATAATGATGTAATGACTTCATGAATTCCAGCTGAGGGTAGTAATTATAGATATGCTGTATATTCAGAGATCCTTCGGTGTTCAACCCTCTGAATTGACCTTGGTAGGCCACTAGATAGACTAGGTAGGAAACCATATGGAACTCATGAATCTGGAAGTATTTTGTTATCTGTTGATGGAGGCTGTCACTAATCAAGGTGGCCCAATCATAGAACTCAGTCTTTTTCATGTTGTGGGGTATAGCATAGAACATCCAGGGTTGAAACTTTGTAGCATCTTCTTGTCCAGTGACCCTGTTGAGCAAGGTGATTATGATAGCAATCTCATCCTTGAACTCGCCTCGCCCAATGTTCTTAGGCAAAGTCTTATGTTTTTCCTTCATCCACCTTTGTGCAATCTTCTTATTGTACTTGTCCTTATGCATTTACCACATCCTTTCACATTTTCCCTTTGAGATAGTGACACTTTCAAGCCAAGGGGGAATTGACAAGCATTTCTCGATCATGTCAGGTTTCAAACTGCAAATCAATCTACCATCTACTGACTGGATCTCCCGTGTCGCCGGATTGTAATGCTTGATGCAAGCGATTACAAACTCAAGACTCTGAACTGAAATAGGAATAGATGTTGTTGCGAGGAGTCCAAAGTGTCCCAGGTTTCCGATTGTAGTGTTGTCTGCGCTCTCCAAAGCGTGTAGATCAAACACCGGCTTGATGTGATGCAAGTCCGTCTCAACTGTTTTGATGAAGTCATGGTAGAGAGCTCATTTGGTCTTGAAATCATTGGGAGTGTATTCCATTCTGAAAACCTTGAAGAATGACTATAAACTCGCCTAGGTTCAGACAAGTTTTGAGCAACTTACTATTTTTAGAATGCTGGTTTTTTTCTTTCAACGAACAACTTTTTTGAAATTTTTTCTGAAATATGTGTTTTCCTCATAATTTTGTTGCAAGACAACCCAGATCGCCCGTTTTTGAAAATTTTGAATGTAGATTGAAAAAGCAGCAAACTCTAATTTCTTCAACTTTTTACCAAAAAAGTTTGGCACCTGGGTTTTGTTCAGAATACAATTTGGAATGAACCTAGTTGCTTAGTTTTGTAAAACACTGAGGGCTATTTGAAAAAGCAGCCAACCCTAGAATTTGAAATTTTCTCAAAAAAAAAGACTGTGGTATGCGTTTTCTTCAGAAGAACGTTTCAAGAGGACCCAGATGATCAAAATTTGCAAACTCAGAATATTTCACTGACATGCAAGGAAAAAGCAGCTAATGCAACTTGAGAAAATTTCATGAAAATTCTTCAGAAGAATGAGTTGAGTAGACCCAAATGGCTGAAAATTGAAATCTTTGACCTTCTCCTTCAAAAATTTGATGTTCTGGATGAAAAAAGCATGAAAAAGCAAGGGTTTATGTTGCTGGTCTGAAAATTTGATGAAGAATTTCTGAAAATCAGCAAGTTGAAGCTTTGAATCTTGAAAAGAAAACTCTGTAGTTGCTGCTCCACTCTTCTCCTTTGGACACCACCTGCAATAATGATGAATTTTGAATGAAAGAGATGTCTTAAATAGACTTAGGGTTTGAAATAGCTCTGCTTTCATTTGTTTTTATCCACAAAACCCTAAAATCTTCTCATGCATCGAACTTGGACATTCACTTCAACTTGCAATTTTGAAAATTTTGAAAATTTGACTAAGGCATGGCAAGTTGGGCGCCCTTCTTGGCTAGGGGCACCAACTTCTTCCAGACTTTGCCATTTTTGCAGTTTTTTCAACATTTCTCAATTTTGAACCCCTACTTCGACCTTGATCTTCGACTTCCAGATTGATCCGATGAATGAGTTGGATGATTCATCACGTAGCCTGATTGAATCTGAGAAGATCACCCCGGAGGCACTTCTGGCTAAAAGCTTCATTTGATCCTTCAAAATCATCAGTGCACATTTCCTTCTGTACTGAACTATCACAGTGTTAGCCATTTTTGCATGATTTTCAAATTCATTTCCCTTTGATCTTCTAATGAAATCTTGATTCCGGGAGCTACACTCATCAAATTGACTAACTGTCTGCTTCGCTAGATAGCTCGATTGAATCTAACGAGGTGATGTTGGTGGCTGCGTTGACAAATTCCATCATTTCAGACCTCAAAACCTTGGGCGCCCTTTCTCTCCAGGGGCGCCCACCTTGACCAGACTATGAAACTTTTATGTTTCTTCATCAATTCCTCTTCTACAGATGATCTTGTCAGATCTGATGATCCAGGCATTTGATTGACTGATCGTTGGGCTCATTACGGAGCTGAGGAGATTCTGAGGGGGTTTCTTCTGGGAGTAACTTCATCAAAAAGTTGAATCTGAGGCATCAAAAGTTTGGGCACCCCTAGCAAGCTGGGGCGCCCAACTTCGCCAGAGTTAGTCATTTTTTTGTATTTACTTCTTGCTTTTGACTTTCGACATTTAACTCTTGCCAAACCCTCTATTCCACCTCCTGTATCTAACGACTGCCAACTCGGATTGACATGTTGATGATCTCTTTGGAAAGCCTGGTCAATTCCGAAGAAGTCACGTTGGAGGCTTCACTGGCAAAATCATCCATTTGTGCCTTTGAAACCATCAATGCCTTTTTCTTCAAGGGGCGCCCATTTGCTCCAGACTTAGAATATTTTCATATGATTTCATCTTCAAATTTGAATCTTCATCTTATACCTTCAGCATCGATCTGGATTTGCCGGAGATTGACAAGTCAGATGCTCTGACGAAGACATCCACTGCGAAGCTGACTGAATTCTGAAGAAATTGATCCCATCTGCAAACCCTAACTGCTGAGTTAGGCCTCTCAAAAGACTGGGCGCCCCTGGGCACCTGGGGCACTGAAAGTTCCCAGACTTAGAAAATTCTCAACACTTTCATGACTTTCATTTTGTGTTCTGGTTGAAAACTCCTTGTTTGATCTCGAATTCCGGGTGACTGGATGATCTGATGACTGCACCATCGCACTCGCTGCGGAGCTGGGAGGAAATTGAACAACTTTGCCTAGAAGCTCAAACCTTAATTTCATCATCTGATGCCCTAAAAAGATGGGCACCTCTGGCCTTCTAGGGCGCCCATGTCAAGCAGACAGTCAAATTTCCACAGTTTTCACCTTCTTCCTCATTCTCCGTGCATGCTCTTCAACTCATCTTTTGTTCAGTGCTTGGATATTGAATCTGACCCCTGGCAACTGACTGAATTCATTGATGACTTCGAAGCTCCTGAAAGGCTTCAAAAAAAGCAAAATAGACCCACTAGGGCAAAACTGATTATTTCTCGATTCTGACTGCACCAACCTGATGTGGCAGTATTTTGAGCCAATCAAAATCAATTTGAACCCTAACGGACCAACATTCTATTTTTTGAAAATTTTGTCAGTATCTGTTTCGAAAGAAACCCAAAAAAAGTTACTATTTTTAGAAAATTTCTAAAAATAGCAGTTTTCGTAAAAAGTAGGGATGAAAAACTAAGATATGGATTTTGTAGATTAGGTCGCTCTGAGCAAACCCAAATCATCAGATTTTGGAAATTTCACATTTTTACCCCTCATGCAACACATGCAAACCCAAATTTTGACCATTTTGATAGTTTTAACAAGACTTTTACTCATTTTTTCAAAATGCCTAAGTGTAGCCAAATTTTTTAATTTGGGGTACAACACACAACAATAGAGTAACCATTTGTTACAATTGAGATATCCCGATTCTCAAGGGGTTGGCTAGTATTCCTGGCCCATTCATCCACAAAGCTCAATGTGGTCTTGACTCTAGTAAGGTTGAAAATCAGAATATGGTAAATTCCAATGGAACCACTAAACAAGGTTTCATGTCACTTTTCTGGAGACAACCATATTGCTTTTTTAAGCCCATTACATTTTGGACATTCTTTTTAGTGCCTCCAACACTTTGTTGATATTTTCAAGGTTGGCAAAAGAGGAAAGAGGCACAAAAATGGATGTTTTGATAGAAGCCTCATCACCATTTACAATTGCCTTTAAAGAAGACAAAGGGGGAGCCCTTAGTAGGTACCATTGGTATTACAAGAGGCAATGGTAAAAAATCAATATTATTTACATTAGAGATGAAATCTCTATATAGTGTACAAAGATCTACAAAAATGACAAGTTTCTAAATTGAAACTGAAAAAAGATTGAAGGAACGATCTTATCAACAATATAATAAAATATTGAGCATTAATTAATTAATTAGTAAATATTATTTTAATACCCTCCCTTAATGCTCAATCTATCAACTACACCAAGATGCCCCTTGAATTTTACAAACTTATCTGGACTGAGAGACTTGGTGAGAATATTTGTTGTCTGCTCCTCTATTGGAACATACAACAACTGAACTGATTCATCTTCAACAAGCTTTCGAATGAAGTGACAATGAGTTTCCACATGCTTGGTTCTTTCATGGAAGACTGGATTTTTAGCAAGTTTGAGATATTTGCATATCCACAAGCATTCGGCGAAGCCAAACTGCCTCACAAGCTGCCTTAACTGCTCCTCAATACTCTGCTTCTGTCGAGGAAAGAGCCACTACCTACTACTTTTTACTAGTCCAAGTGACTGCACTAGATCCCAAACTAAAAACATACCTAGATGTTGATTTTTTGTCATCAACCGAACCTGCTCAATCTGAGTCTGTGTAACCAATGAGTCTAGGATTGTGACCCCTAGTGTAAAGAAGTCCATAATCAGAAGTGCCCTTCACATAACACAGCACAAGCTTTGTTTCTACCCAATGATCAACCTTGGGGGTTGTCATGAAGCGTGAAATGTAGCTCACTGCAAAACTGAGGTCAAGTCTAGTGGCAGTGAGATAGATGAGGCTGCCCACTAGTTGCCTAAACAAGGATTCATCCACTACAGGTGAGTCTGACTTAGCTGACAACTTCAACCCTTTTTCCATAGGGGTGGAGGCAAGTTTGCACTCCTGCATTCAGAACTTATCCAATAGACTTCGAGCATATTTGGACTGAGAGATGAAGATACTGCTCTCTATCTGCCAAACCTCAACACCTAAACAATAATGCAGAAGTCCTAAATCTGTCATGTCAAATGAGCTGCACAAATCCTATTTGATCTCATCAATCAAATGTGCCAAATTGCCAGTAATGATCAAGTCATCAACATAGACAACAAGAATAAGAATCACTACCAGTGTGTTTGACATACAAATTAGAATCAGATGGACTCCTCTAGAAGCCATGATTTGTGAGGTACTTGTCAATCTTGATGTACCAAGCCCGAGGAGCCTGTTTCAGACCATACAGTGCTTTCACCAGTCTGCACACTTGGTGTTCTTTACCGACAACCTTAAACCCTGGAGGCTATGTCATATAGACTTCTTCCTTCAACTCACCGTTGAGGAAAGCACTCTTAACGTCCATCTGATGGAATTTCCAACCAAACTGGGCTGTTAAGGCAAGGACGAGCCGAATAGTACTCATCTTGGTTGTAGGAGCAAAAGTCTCCTCATAGTCAATGCCTTCCTTCTGTGAGAACCCCCTAGCAACAAGACAAGCTTTGTACTTATCAAGGGTTTCATCAGCTTTGTACTTAACCTTATACACCCATTTGCAGCTAATGGGCTTCTTCCCTGGAGGAAGATTAGAAAGGACCCAAGTGTGATTCTTCTGAAGACTGATATTCAGCCTCCATAGCATGTTCCCACTCAGGAATTCCTTTAGCCTCTGAATATGTCTGAGGCTCATAAACACTATGAATGTTGGCCACGAGAGCAAAATTAATTGTATGTTGTCGTTTGCTCTTGTTTCTGAATGATCTACCCTCAATGAGCTCATCATCATGAAGATCACCAATAGTCTTAGCCCACCATTTAGGCCAAAGAGTGACAACAGGAGGAGCCGGAACTGGTACTGGATCTGGAACAGGTTCAACAAGTGAAAGATCATCATCATCTGAAAGAAAATCAGGTTGAGCATCATCAAAAATAGAATCTGCATCATCCCTCCCATTAGGTGGATCTAACGAAAGATGGACACCCAAATAAGAAGCCTTCAAAGGTTGATCCTCAAAATGCTTCACAGATGAGGAAAGGTGAAAAGGTCCTCGTTCTTCATCAAAGACAACATCCCAACTGAAGACGAGACGATCAGTGTCTACATCAATCAATTGGTAAGCCTTATGGTTGTCACTATACCCTATGAACATAAGCTTTTGACTCTTCGAATCCAACTTGGAGCGCTTGCCATATGGAATCCATACATATGCTAAAGAGCCAAAGACTTCCAGATAACTGATCCTAGGTATGCAACCAGTCCAAGCTTCCTCAAGAGTCTTCCCCTTAACAGCCTGTGTAGGAGACCGATCAAGGAGATAGATAGCAGTATAGACTGCTTCTTCCCAATATTTATTAGGAACACTCCTGTGTTGTAACATGGAGTGAGCCATCTCAGTGATTGTGTGGTTGCACCACTCTACAACACCGTTTTGCTGAGGGGTGTAGGGTGTGGCTAACTGGCATTTGATGTTGTGTATATCATAGAAGTTGGAGAAATCAGTAGAACAAAATTCCCCCCCATTATCTAACCTAAGAGTGATTATGGAACAACCAGACTCTTTTTCTACTAAGGCCTTAAACTTTTGAAATACAGTAAACACATCTGATTTTTGTCTATGAATGAAATACAGTACACCCATATTTTACGACTGAAATCATCAACAAAAAGCAAGAAATACCTGCAACCAGTAACAGAGGGTGTATTCATTGGCCCACATACATCAACGTGAACCAACTATAGTACCTTGGAGGCTCGCCACAAGTCACCATCCGAGAACAGTGTCCTGTGCTGCTTCCTAGCCTGACAAGCTCCACAAACTCCATGATGCTAAGTCTGGATCTCAGGTAAACCAGCTACAAGTCCCTCCTGAGCTAGCTGAGAGAGATAGTGCACATTTACGTGCCCATAACACTAATCCCAAAGACTGGCAATGGAATAATTTTTGGCTGCCATGGCTAACTCTGGAGAATCACATGTATCCACAAGTCTGTATAGACCATGATCCTCAATACCAACATCCACAATGGTACGAGTCTCCCGATCAACAATTGAACATTTATGTGCACTGAATACCACATCCAATTGAGGAGAGTGCTGCATAATCTAACTGACTGAGAGAAGGTTTAGTTTCATGCCAGGAACGTAGTATACATTGAGGAATATGAGATTCCTCCCACCAAACTGAATCTGAACAGTGCCCTTACCGACAACGGTATACTCTTCACCTCCTCCAAAAATAACTGAGTCATTAAAAGGAGAGAAGTCTGTGAACCAGTCACGCCGATGGGTGAAGTGTCACAAAGCACCTAAATCAATGTACCAAGCAGAGGACTTCACATGATCTATAGGTCTTTTAGCCATAAAGGCGTAAAAGGCAGATTCCTTCTGCTCAGTGTGCTCGGCAACATTTGCTTTCTGCTGAGACCCTCCTTGCTTCTTCTATTCAGAAGCCAAACGCTGATGACAATCCTTCTTCATATGACCATATTTGTGGCAGTAATTACACTAAATGTTCTTTTTCTTAGGGCTGCCTGGAGGTTGACGTGAGCCTTTCTGCTGCAAAGGCTGACATTTCCCTTTATTCTTAGCCTAAGACTTGGCTGCAAAAGCTTGCTCTGTAGAGGACGAAGAGGCACTACTACCAAACTGTTGTTTCCAGCGTTACTATAGCAAGAGGATGGTACAAAGCTTTGGAAACTTCAAGTCAACATTAGTCGATGTAATGTTGAGGGTTTCATAAAAGTGCTCATAAGACTTCAGTAGACTTTTCAAAGTGATGACTACCATGTCTTCTTCCTCCATCTTCTGACCAATCACCTCCAACTGATCACGAATGTTCTGAATCTTTGTCAGATGCTCCTGTAAGGACATTCTCTCATCCATCATGATGGAGAACAGCTGGTTCTTGAGAAAGAACACACGACTCTTGTCAAAGGTCTCATGCAAGGTTTTCAAATGCTCCCAAATCTCAACAACTGATTTGCCAGACGAAACCTGTGGAAGTTGATCATCGGTAACTGAAAGCTTAATGAACATCACCGCTTCACGATTTTTCTCATCAAACAATCTAATCAAGGCAGCGAAATTCGAAGATAGTCATCATTCGCTGCTTCCACATATTATAATTTCAGCCATTAAATCGTTGATTGCCTTCCAACATTATGTTGGTCAAAGAGCCATCTTTCACACTTTCCGAAACACGAAAAACGAGATACACAGAAGAGGCTCAAAAAAAAACTGAATGCATGGAACCTAAGACACGAATTCCAATGCACTGAAAATAGAGAAAATTTTGGGCACAAAAACCGAGGCAGACCTAGTTGCACAAATCCCAATGCAAGGGGCGCCGGTCCTAGCTCAGTTGGTTAAGGTGTTCCCTGTAGCAGGGCGCCCACCATGGGTTCGACTCTTCGGCGCTCCCGGGTTGGTGTGTCCCGCCAGCACTGCCGGTCACGATAAAAAGTTTACCGGCGGTGGGGGGTTATATGGGGGGTCGTGCTGCACCCTCGTTAAAAAAAAAAATCCCAATGCACGGATTTCAAAGCACCCAAAAAAAATGAATGACTACCCAAAAATCTTCTCGAAAAACCCAAAAAGAATGTGTTCCAAAAAAAAATTTGGCTTGAATCTGAGGATTTATTTCAAAACCCTAGCCACCAGGAAAAAAATGATTTCAGATAGGCTGGCCTAGAAAATGAGAAAACCCCTCTCAGAAAACAAGATGCTAGAAGAGGAGTAATCGCGGCCAAGTTGCAGGAAAAAACACAGCTCACAAAACCTTCAAAATCACAGCCACAAAGAATGAGGAAACGCAACCAAAAACAGCTAAAAATCGCACCCAGAATAGATGCTAAAACGCGACCACAGAGAGTGCAAAATCGCGGCCAAACAAGTGCGAAAAACGCGGGAGAGATCACGTGCCAACTAGAAAAAAACCAGATAGAGAAACACCCTCAAAAATGACGCAGTAGACACGTCACGCGGGAGTCTAAAGAAAAATGGCAACGAAAAGCACAAAATCGCATTTCAGACGAACATCTGAAGGAGGGCGTGTTGTAACCTAATTCACACCTCGCCCCATCGCAAATGGGGACCCTCATAATTTGCTTTTTTTTGGGTTTTGTCGTTGCGTCTTGGTTTTCATCTGGTCCCCGTTTGGGGTTTTGAGTCTGAATTTTGAATGGTTACCTGAGTCAAGCAAATGAGTTTTAGCCTGGATCACTGTGCAAACATCGCCATCACGCTTAGGAGGCCTGGGAGACGAAGATCGACTGTCATTTCAGTCAATTCCGACACCTCCCAGTTTTTAGGGTTTTTTCACTCTGGCCCCCTATTTTTTAGGACCTACTTTTTTGGCACTTTTAAGCAATTTTGAGATCCCTATTTTTTAGGGTCTATTTTTGGAATATTTCTATTTTTAGAAAGCTTCTATATTTGGAAAGGTCTCAAGTTTTGAAAATCCACTCAGAAGTTCGAAAAGATCAACGAAACTCTCAGAAAATGGATTTAAAAATTTTTGAATTCATGGTGAAATTCTGGAAAATGATGAGAAATCTGGTAAAAATCACAGAGAATTCTGGAAAAGCACAGAAAAATGGTGAATAAAATGATAAATCAGTCAACAAATTGGTGAAAAATCTGGAAATTCATCAAGAAATCTGAGCAGATCATGGATAAAATCTGAGTAATCATGGAAATTTGCCTAAGTTTGGAATCATGAAGGTCCAACCAGCAAGGAGAAAGAGAAAATTAATGCCAACAAGCTTCAGCCAGACAATGGAAATGGCCTGACAATGAAGAAACTCCGCCCAGCAGCATAAAGAAGTGGCATCAAAAGTGGCCAAGTCCGCCTTGGGTAAATGAAGAAATGGCAAGACATTTTGCCAAGTCCGCCCTCCAATGGCAGGGAAATGGAGGAAGTCCGCCCAGGTTCAAGTGTCCAATGGCTTTCCAAGAGCTGAAGTCCGCCTTAGGCATAAGGTTAAGTGGCATGCAAATGAGCGAAGTCCGCCCATGTTAAAATGTTAGATGGCATGCAAATTGGCTAAGTCCGCCTTGGGTAAATGAAGAAAATGGTAAGGAAAGACCTAAAGTCCGCCCTAAGAATGGCATCAAAAGAAGCAAAGTCCGCCTTAAGTGGCTAGCCAAGTGAGCAAGTCCGCCCATGTCCAAGTGTTAGATGGCATAAAAATGAGTGAAGTCCGCCCCTATCCAAAGGTTAAGAGGCAAGAAAACAAGGCAAGTCCACCCTTGAACAAATTAGATAATGACTTGAGAAATGATGAAGTCCGCCCAAAAGGTGGCAAAGGAAAGAGTAAAGTCCGCCTTGAATGGCAATAAAATATGCCAAGTCCGCCTTGAATGGCAAAGAAATTAGCCAAGTCCGCCTTGGGCAAGGAAAAAGTGGCATGAGAAGTGATGAAGTCCGCCTTAAAGAAAAGGTTCAATGGCTAAACAAATAAGGAAGTCCGCCATGAAGTGTGAAAATTGGAAATTTTGCCTAAGTATGAATGATGGAAAATTTAAAAATATATGCTTAGCACTTTGAAAATTAGCTATACTTCATTTTAGAAAATTCGCCTAAGTCCAAAATGTCTAAAGAAAATCATGCCAAACGTTCTAGGAAGATGAAATAAATTTTGCCAGAGGCTTTGGACGATTGAAAATTACGGCAAAATAATTTTGGACGATTGAAGAATATGGCCAAATAATTTTGGACGAAAGGACTTACGGCAAAATAATTTTGGACGATTGAAGATTATGGCCAAATAATTTTGGAAGAAAAAAGTTATGGCAAAATAATTTGGAAGAAAGAAGAGTCGCCTAAGGCAAAAGAAAATTCGAAAATCAAAATTGCCTTAGACAAAAAATAATTTGCCATAAAACGAACGGGTTGGAAATAATACATAAAATAATTATTTTAATTATTTTAATTATTCATTTTCCAACACCCCAAAGGGATAAGTCTTGAAAAATCGAAATTGGAAAAAGGACAAAAAAGAGCTTTATTGAACTGGCGTTGAATTTGGAAACTTTCCCAGATGTTATCGTCAAAGATAAAACTTGCCACCCGGAAGCTGAGTAAAAGACAAGTTAAAGCTTGATTTAAAGGAAACATTTGAAATTTGCTAAATGGATCGATTTTCTCACCTTATAATTGATTTCACTTCTCATTTTTCAATCATTCATTTTCGAAAGAAAAGTGTGAGAAGAAATTTGTCTAAGGCAAAAGAAGTGAGAAAAGTATGAAGCGAAGAGAAAGAAGCAAATTTTTACCAGCTTGTGTTGTGATTGTGATCGTTTTTTTAGAAAAGCCAGGCAGATTTACTTTGTCCATTTCATTTTGGCATAAAACTTCATCATTTATTTTCTTTCCAGCTTGATTTTTTCATGAAGTCTAATTTGACAACTAGCTGGAATATATTGCAAAGTGATTTAAATTTTGAATTCTAAATATTTTCTCTGCCTTTTCCTTGCAGATTTATTTTCGAAGCGGTAAGGATGAAGTTTGCCAGCAAAGGTGTGCAGATGCAGTCAAAGATCAAGTCCAAGTGGGAGCATATTGTGGACACCAATCTTGGCCACGTGGACCTCGATGACTTCAGGAAAAGAATGTACGGGAGCGATGGACGACTACCTTCGCCAATCGCGATAAGAATGATGCGCAATGGAATTGTTCACGTAGCTGGATTTCCCCCAGCAAAGGAGTGTCTGAAACTTATGGTGGAATGTGCATTGCACTATAACGCACGAGAAAGGCAAATAGAAGCTCATGATGGAAGAGTTCTCGCGTACTTGTCCAAGCCAGCCATTCAGGAAATTTTCGGGATTCCAGTTTACAATAGAACGTCCTACCGCACTAAGGAGGATGCACTTAAGCTCTACCAGAGCTAGCAAGACCTTTGTGCGTCCAACATAAACAAGAATTGGTTGCTGAAGCCCAAACCAACTGCAGGAAAGATGCCAAAGAAGTTGGTCAGGACACATTTCAAGGAAGAATATGGCGACATAGTTTTGCTGCTGAACAGAATAGTAGGTAACCCTCATGGTGCGCCTTTCGGAAACTGGATGTATTATTTCATTAATGAAATAATTACCGGAGTCAAGATGTTTAACTGGTCCAGAATGATCAGTGATTCCCTCCATGAGCAGTTGGTTAACCTGGAGGAAACCAAGACCTTTCACATGAGCTCGTACGTCATATATGCGCTTGCAAGGTATTACAAGTATTCTGGCTTGATTTGCAAAGGCGTGGTTGGCAATGGCGAAGGACAACTCAAGGTATATGATTGTTATCTGCAATTGCAACTAAACGAGAAGTCACATTTCCGACGAGCTCATGACACCTTTCTGATGTACATCACTCGGCTTCTTCAAGGCGGAACACATCAGAGACTCACCCGTGAAGCCAAGAGTTTGATTGGCAGATATGGATCGTGGTTCATCCAATATCCCAGGTTCACTTACATCAGGATCCAAGGATTCTCAGGAAATCCTTATAGACTGCCCATCTATCCAACCAACAAAATGATTTTGCTGGAAGTGCTGAGGCAATTGGAGGCGTATCAAAATATTCAAAGGCCAAAACAGAAGGCGGCTGTCACCTTTCCTTTTTTCATTGGTAACATGGAGGAATCCTGTCCAACGGCTCAAGCAGCGGAGAGTGCTCGACTGGAGATCCAGAAATATCCGTTCATATCATACAAGTCCAGGAATAACTTTGATCCACTCCATCACATCAAGACTGTGGACGAGGAGAAGTACAAGCACCGGGTAGATTTGGAAGACTTCTGGGCTAATGCAGCAAACGAATATGACGTGAGGAAAAGGTTGTGGTCAAGATTGCCACTAAGTATGATAAGGGCAACGGAGATTCTCAAAGTACCTGATCAACTACAGGATGACGGAAGGTATGTGCAGCCAGGCTTCGATGAGAACCAGCCACTCCCGCCTATGAGGTGGTCTGAGCCTAAGATGGGTGACCTTGCAACATTCATGCGACCTGTTTTCAAGTATTCTCAATGGTGGATAGATCAGCAGGTAGAAACTCTAAGGCAAAGGAATGTGCAATTCATGTACGAATTGATGGGCGATACAGAGTACTGTTCTTCAAATGCCGGTGCATCTCATGGAGATAGACCAACAGATGCCGCCAACTTGGGAAAGAGGAAAGAAATTGATAAATCTACAAAACAGGACAAGGGTAAAATGATAGATGAAGGGCCTTCTCGGAAGAAGCACAAATCCAAACCTCTTCAGTCGGCCACTTCCAGAAATATAGAAGAAATACTTGCAATGGATAAAGAGTCTTTGGAGAATGTTAGGATTCCTTCCCCAGTCGGAAATGCAGAGCCAATACAACTAGAGGACGATGCTCAGCCTTCTCCTACAGGCACCGAGATCCTAGAATCAGACAACGATGTAGATATTGTGGATGGAGAATTCGAGGAAGGAATGATTTCCGCCCTCAAAGGAATCCAAGAGGACCCATCCGTGCAGGAAATTCCAAATATCCAAGAACTTCATGATATACCAGAGATTCAGGAAGAGCAAGAAGTGCGGGATATTCAAAAAGTCCAAAATCAACAAGAGGACGGAATTGAGCAGCCAACTATCCCAGATTGGCTAAAAGAAAGATTAAAAAGAAAGGCACCAGCAGAGGTTCCTGAAGAAGACGATGCCACAAATTTCTTGGCAAAGCTAGAGCAAACTGCCCCAAGGAAGAAGGCCAAGAAATTTTCCACCATCCGAAGAGATGAGGTTGGCAACCGCACAGTACAAATTGCAGTACCTACAGCCGATAAGTTCCACGATGAGATTGCCCCGGATGAGTACGCCATCACGACCATTGACATGGGTCCAACAACGAAAGAGCAAGAAGTCGAGGACTTGGACAATTCTGTTGCCACTATCAAGTCCAGGCTGGAAAGGGAAGTAGCCAAGAAAAAGGAATATAAAAAAGAGATTGACCGCCTAAAAAATGACATCCAGCACTTGACCAAGCCACTAAATGAAGGTGATCAAGCAGCGCTTCTACCTCCAAACTCTTCACTAGAACCAATCCGAAATTTTGAAGAAGAGTTGACTACAGCACGAGAAGCTAAGGATTGGATAGATGGAAGGAAAGAAGAGGCAATGGTGTTCACGGAAAAACTAGCATGTGTATATGAGCAGGTTTCCTTTTTGCTGTCACGGGTTGCAGACTTAGCAAAATCTTGGGGTAGCCTCGAAGACATTCAGAATAGGATTATCCCATGTATTCGGGAATTAAAAGGCATCTCCAAACAGAGGTTGATTGATGACGGGCTCATTGAGGCTGGAGCTGCATATGATTTTTGTGGATGGTATTATGCTCTGGTGTCACGGAAAGGAGTCCTGGAAAAGGTGAAGCAGGATGGCGCCAAAGTTGAAGAACAGGCGAAAGAGATTCGGAGTAAAGTTTACCAGATGGCTGCCGATATGCTCGACAAAGATGTTGTCCGGAAGAAACATTTGCGGCCAAAGAATTTAAAAGAACAAGTGCAGAAAATTTTCTCCACCATCACCGGGCCACTTATGAAAGAAAACTTCACCAGGGTCTTCAACTTCATGACCGTCAGAAATTCTTTCTTGCTATAGGAACCAAAATGGGCAACCACTTCTTCAGAATGTGCTGAGAGCTTGGACTTGCAGGAATACAACGTCAACGCGCTGCCGGACATTGCCATGGAGGAGGTCAACTTGATTGTGTCCAGGTTCGCCGAACACAATGCCGCACAAGTGGATAAGGATGCAACTCCAAATGACTGAGGTTCTCTCCAGTTAACTGGTTGATATTTTGGAAACCCTAATTAGGGTTTAGTCATGTTTAATCTGGGCCATTGATCTCATTTCAATCTTGGTCGTTCATTGTAATTCAGAAATACTATATAAACCCTCCCTCGCTCTCTTTCATTTCATTAGAAAATTAGAAAATAGGAGATCAGAAGAAGAATTGGAATTAGAGATTTAGAGCAGATTCAAGAGAATTAGATTGTAGAAAATAAGAGAGAGTTTATGAGGTTGTTGTGAAAACACTATTTTGATAATAAAGTTCAAATGCATGAGGTGCCTTGAATCCTTGATTGTCAAATAGTTGCATGGTCGCATATTTTCTTTCTCATTTAGTAAATTTGAATTAGAATGTACGTTAAAAGAATGATGGATTGATAACGGAGACTAGTGAAACCCAGCTCATACTTTCTTTGAGTGGATGCTTTTCACTCAATGTGCAAAGTTAGACTGAGCTTTTTCGTGGATGCTTAACTTCTGTTTGGATAATTATTGTTCGATTTGATGGTAATTATTCATTACGTGAAAATCATAAGCACATTCCCAGAAGATTGCACTTGCTCTGTGTAGCTGTCGTATAACGTGGTGAAGCAGAGTATTGTTTATTTGGTTTCATTTAATCTTCGTCGTCTCTTGATTTCTTAGGAATAGCATAGGATCTCTAAAACCCTTAATCTTTTTCACTTTTTTTTATAAAATCAAAAAATCCAAAATGATACTGTATTCATGTCTCTGCTTTCCGGAGTAATTCACAAAAGTAAGTCCCCTTGTCATAACCAGCAAATTACATCAAAACCACAGAGCTCATCCGCATTCATCTTAAACATTGGAATTACCATATGATCTTACTTGCAATCTTAGCATAGAAGGTAGTTTTTCAAGAGGGGATAGAGCGTCTTGGACACTTTATTCTAGTAAATGTTTGTTGTGTCACAAAACACGCATCAACAGGGCGCACAAAGAATCTTTCAGAAAATGATGCGATTTCTGAAAAATAACCCTCAATTTCCTTTGAAAAACAAAAACGCAATTTTTCTGAGAGAAAAGGACACGATTTTTAATTAGAAAAAAGACACGAATTTTCAAAAACAAAATCGATGATTTTCCCGCTCGATCAATTTCGCTCTAATACCATATTACAAGAGGCAATGGTAAAAAATCAATATTATTTACATTAGAGATGAAATCTCTATATAGTGTACAAAGATCTACAAAAATGACAAGTTTCTAAAAAGAAACTGAAAGAAGATTGAAGGAACGATCTTATCAACAATATAATACAATATTGAGCATTAATTAATTAATTAGTAAATATTATTTTAATAATTGGGTCTGTCACAGGCAGAAATGGCCTTTAAAACCAACTTCAAAAGCTGTGGATAGTTACTAATTATTATTAAATTATGAACTTATGAATTAATTAAAAAGAAATTTAGAACACTTTTTTATAAGAATGCAGTTACAATTTGTATTTTGTCTTCAAGTGATCTTTTTGCAGTGTAGTAAATTGTGGCTCTTCTGGGTTTGATTGCATGAAATGTTTTACAGTGTACCTGTTTTTGGTAATGACATTAGATAGAGTTAATTGTTATTTTAACGTTCTCTTGCTATCTATTTGAACAAAAATATATCTATGTAACATTAAATATATTATAGAGTACATTAGTAGTATACATCATAAAAGAAGAAATCTTTTATGGATGGTGATTAATCACAATAAATCAGTGTTTAGTCTACTAATTTTTGTTTAAAAAATTGCAAGCTTTTCCATAAATTTGGTCAAATAAAATTGTAATTTTTTGGATTTATTAGCAAAAAATCTCAATCTAGTCACAATTTTCTGGAAAATTGTGATTTTAGGTCAGAAAATCAGTTTCCATGGTCAGTTTAAAAAGGTTATAATTTTTCCCACCCTAATCCTAACCATAACCTGAATTTTTCACTAACCCTAACCCTAGCCCAAGTAATTGTAAAAATATCTTTTGGTTTGTCCATTTATTACTGAGATTTTTGCAAGCTTTTCCATAAATTTTGTCAAATAAAATTGCAATTTTTTGGATTTATTAGCAAAAAATCTCAATTTGGTCAGAAAATCAGTTTCTGTGTTCAGTATTTTTTTAAAAAGTTATAATTTTCCCCACCCTAATCCTAACCATGAATTTTTCACTAACCTAACACTTCCTTGAATTTGGCTCAAAAATATATATTGATTCAAAATACCTTTGATGACCCTAGCAATCTTCCCATCCAAAGAAGAAATACTAAAACCCCATGCCCTAGCCATGGGTTTTTAAACAACCAAATAAAACTATCAAAAAATTGAACAAATACCAGCAATATACCGTAGTAGCGAATAGATGAAACCCTTGTTGCTGGAAAAATTAACTAGAAACCCACAGATTTATGAAACAAATGGATGCAATTTTCATAAATAAAAGGTGCAGAAATAGACCTTCATGATTTTCCCAATTTTTAATAAAAAAAGATGTCATGACACTTTAGAAAAACCAAAACAATTTCATTCAAAAAACCTTGGCACAACTTTCAAACAAATTTGGTTGCAATTTGCAAAGATAAAATGTGCGATTTTTCCTTGAAAATACCAAATGCAATTTGCAACAAAAAATAACCTGTGATTTCTAGTTCTTTGGCCACAATTTTCCTCCTTTCTATGAGACGGAATCAGCAACAAACCCTACGCAATTCAATACGGCTCCTTTTCATATGACCCCCTACTCTAATACCATGTTGTAAAACTAAATAGAACAAAATATTATTTATCAGATATTGGGATGCAATTACAATGAGATCCATCTCCTTATATAGACTCCAAAGGTGAAATAGATGAACATGCACATATAATGGGTAAACATGACACATCAACAGATAAAAATGGCAGAACTTACATGCTCACTACTAAAAAGAAAATAACAATGAACCACTCAAGTCACAATTTCAACTTTATTACAATGGTAAGCCTTATCTTCTAATGAAAACCAATTTTCTCAACTACATACTGAATACCTGGTTCATACATGATTGAAAAGTAGCTAGGAGCATTTGTCAAGAACTCAAAGTGCCCAAAATGGAATTTGAATGTTTAATCTGTATGTCATCCCTAATACAAATTTGATGGTTTTTTGTGTTATTGTTAGACCATATGGTGACCCACCTCGTTTCACCACAATGATTCTTAGAAATTGTGCTCCTAGACATCTACAATGCCACCAATACCATTCAATCCCTCCGAAAAGTATACTTGGAATTAAGAAAACGTCACTTGATTTGGAGACTATATGAAAGGGTTATTTCTAACATGGTCATCTCAAAATGATTTCAAACATGGCTCTTCTCTCAAAATCCAACAATTGGTCTCAAACAAGTTTCAGCCCCATGAGAATGTAGAATGGTTTCTGTTGAGATGCCTAACTGCCTGATTATTTTTAAATTTTAAATTGTTCCTTACATTTAGTCCCAACAGTTGGGAAGCTTCAATAGCTGAGATCCTTGAAAAGCAACCTACAAATTTGAACCAGCTTCCCCTATCTTGACATTAAACTGGAAAAATCATAAAAAGAAAAGAGTCGGAAATAAAGAAAGGAAAATAGGGATATGCCGGATGCCAAGCTCGTTGCGATCTTATGACTTACTGATTGTTATAACACAAATATTGAATTCTGGACCATAAACCAACACATCTTCATCTAGAACAAAGGCACAAAAACAATGCTCCAGGGGATTGCAGAAATGACATATGAGCACAACACAAAGAACAAAAAATAGTCACTTAGCATTAATATTCAAACATTAAAAATAATACAAAAGGTGTCAGCGTTGAAAGCTTTAAATGCTTACAGAAAATAAAACTAAGGGTAGGAGTTAAGTGATGCAATACTGAGCAGAAAGAGCAGCAGCCAAAAAATGTTACAAGTGACCTCAATGCTCATATTCACAGCTAGAACACTGTTTGTGCTACTCAAAAACTCAATGGATGATCCTCAGCACTTCTCTAGTACTAGTATCTGCCCAGATGATTTGGTGTTATTGGAAGGCCTTGCTTACTTTGATAGTTACTTTCTCTTACCACCATCATGGGTTCAACAAATCATGATTGTCTCTGTGGCATGTTCTTGCAACTGCCCATTTTGTCATGTTCCATTGATAGCATTACCCACATTCTGCAATTTTTGTTCCTCCTCTTCCCTTAATTCTTTTTTATCATGACACAAAATAGTGCAGAGATATTTTAAATTTCCTTTTTGACTTGTTTTGGAAGCGATTTGATAGGTTCTATTCGTGAATTTCACTACAGGTCATTATCTAAAATGTTTACTTTTGCATACTAACAAACAACAGTTCTCTGAATGTCAACACCTATCAAACAGATTGCCAAAGCAAGAAGCCCCAACTATTTGCTAGGTAGATTTTGGTGGGACGCTTGTCTTTCAGAAGGATTTGGGGTTCTCATCTAAATGTTGTGTAGCTAGAAGGGGCCCAACCTTGTTGAAAGCTTCACTTTCTTTAGTTATTCATATTATATCTTTTGGAGGCTACAAGTACTGTTGGATCTATCTTGATCAATAATGCTTTGACATAGCAGCAAAAATCTTTTGGGGAAAAATCCGGCAAACCAAAAGTATAAGATTTTTTGAAAAAATCGGATTTAAAAAAAAGGTAAAAAATTGTAGAAGAGATAAAAACTTTTTTTTTTTTAATTGAAAGGCATTTCCATGGAATAGAGATATAGAGAGCAAATAAAATAAAGAGTTTAACTAATGAACTGTAAAAAATAGATTTTTGTACTTTATATTCATATTGTTGATTACATTGCATTGCACATCTTTCAAACTCAAAGCATTACTTCACATTGCATAACTAATAACTAGATGCTGATAGATGACAAAATTTCAATTACAATATAGTTTTTACAAAGTCAACCTAAGCAGTTATGCAATTACTTCACATTGCATAACTAATAACTAGGAGCAGCCGCCAATTGCATTTTCTTGTCATGGCATTCTATGAGACCACATTTCTTTGAGGCATTTTTTCAAATAGTTCAGTGCCTTGTCTATGCTACCACATTTTTCATACATGTCTACCAAATCATTTTGTCAAACAGTTCACTGCCTTGTTGCTATGGCTAAAAGCCTATAACAAGTGCTTTCGGACAAGCTATGGATGCTTGGAAAAAATCTATGAAAAGCATAATAGTAAGCAATAGCATAGACAAGGCAGTGAACTATTTGAAAAAATGCCTCAAAGAAATGTGGTCTCATGGTGATGTGCTTTTGATTGTCATGGCATTCCATCACCATGAGACCTCATTTCTTTGAGACATTTTTTCAAAGAGTTCACTGCCTTGTCTATGCTACCACATTTTTCATACATGTCTATCAAAGCATTTTATCAAACAATTCATTGCCTTGCTGCTATGGCTAAAAGCCTAAAACAGGTGCTTTTGAACAAGCTATGGATGCTTGGAAAAAATCTATCAAAGCATAATAGTAAGCAATAGCATAGACAAGGCAATGAACTGTTTGAAAAAAATGCCTCAAAGAAATGTGGTCTCATGGTGATGGAATGCCATGACAAGCAAATTGATATGGATTGTCATGGCATTCCATCACCATGAGACCACATTTCTTTGAGTCATTTTTTCAAACAGTTCACCGCCTTGTCTATGCTACTGTTAGTGTTGTAGTGGCAGGAGATATTTTCCCTAAATAAATTTGTCACAAGGCAAGTCGGCCTTTTGTCTTATAAATAAAATTATATTTGTTCTAGGTCGGCCCTAGAGAGGAAGCCGCCCAACTTGCTATATAAAGAGGATAGAGTCCTCCCATTTAATCATCAATTCATTCACTTCAAATTCGTATCTTCCAACAGCAGCAGCAGTTCACCTCCTAGCAGCAGATCAGACTTTGAAGAAGTGTTATCATTAGTGCATTTAAGGTTCGCTTCAAGGAGAAGTGCTATTTCTCATTGTATGAGACTCGGCTTATTTTAGGGCCTGATTTTGTATGCACTTTTCTGCACTTTTCTTCTGATATATAAGAGAATATTGTTGTTGGGTTTTTCTCCCTCGAGGAGGGTCTTCCCAGGGTAATCACTGTGTTCATTGTCTATGTGTTGCATTTTCTGCTTGTTTACATTTCTCATCTAAAAAAACTAACATGGTATCAGAGCGAGTCTAAGAAAAGATTTGAATCAGATTTGTTTAAGCAGTCAAGACAACTGTTCATTTAGGGCAGTCTCTCAAAGAAAAGAAGATGGTTAACGGTGTCAAGGTAGAAGATAGGCTTGAAGGAGCATCAAACTTAACTCTTGGAAACCCAAGGTACTCGTTGAATTAGAGGAGAATGATCTTCTTGAATTTGTAGAAAATGACATGTCCGAGCCGTCTAAAGACATAGAGAAAATCTAGTGGAAGAAAAATGGCACAAAGGCTAGAAAGATCATGATAGACTCTGTGATGGATCACCTAGTACTGATCATCTCCAAAATGAAGACAGCTAAAGAAATGTTTGATACTCTAAAAGGATTGTATTAGATAAACAATACCAGCAGAGCCCTTGCTTTGAGACAACAGCTTCGTCATGTAAAAATGGCTAAAGAAGATTCAGTCATCTCATTCTTTATGAAGATTTCTGATTTGAGAGATCAGTTGAGCGCTATTGGGGATATAATTGCAGATAGAGATCTTGTTATGTTGGCACTAAATGGTCTTCCCCAATCTTGGGAACCCTTTATTCAAAGCATCAGTGTGAGATCCAAGTTGCCCAAGTTTGATCGTCTTCGAGCTGACTGTATTCAAGAAGAAACCAAATTGGTAGCAAGAGGAATTGGGCGAAACTTTCATGATGTAGAAAATCAAGTTCTTGCTACACATACCTCTAGAGAAAAAGGCAAAGGAAGAAAGAGGAATAGAGACAGAAAATCGGATTCTGCCCCAAAACAAAAAAAGAAGGATCTCTCTCACATTCAATGTTACAAGTGTGACAAGTATGGTCACTTTGCTCAAGATTGCAAATTAAAGTCTACGCAACATGTTTCTATTGCGGAAATTGACATAGAGACATCTCAGAAGGAGCCAAGTTCTAAAGTCGATTCAAAAGGTTTCCTACTCATCTCCGCTCTTTCAAGTAATGTATAATCTGACAATGATACTTGGTTGATAGATAGTGATGCTTCACATCACATCACAGGCTTCAGAGAGCATCTTACAGACTTGGTAGAGAAATAGTCCAACTTACAAGTGATAATTGGAGATGATACTAGCTATGCCGTAAAAGGAGTTGGGGCCACTTCCTTCTAGCTAGATTCAAGTATCCCTCTTCATTTGAGTGATGTATTGTTCGTACCTAGGATCAAAAGGAACCTTGTCTCCATTTCAGCCTTGGAGGACAAAGGGTACGAGGTTGCCTTCTCTGAAGGAAAGGTTCTTGCATGGTCAAAGAACTCTAGCATAAATTCAGCTCGTGTAATTGGCACTTGTCAGGAGAACCTATACAGATTGTAATTGCGATCAGTTTCTTCGAAGAGGAGGAAATGACATTCAGAGGGAGTCTGACAAACCAACAGAGGCAATCTTGGACGAGGAGGTCAGAAGGTTGATGTGGGTACTTGGAGCTTCAGAGGGAGTCACATCATCATGAAGATTTGTTGTAATGTATATTTCTCTGAGATGGAGAAATATGAAGTGAAATCTCTTGTGGTGTATATTTCTCTGAGACGGAGAAATATGAGGTGCAAGCCCTTGTTCATCTCTGAGACTGAGATGAGACGTCATGTTGAGAGACTCCATGACAAGGATATCCTATACATCTCTAAGACTGAGATGAGACGTCATGTTGACAGACTCCATGACGAGGATATCTTGTACATCTCTGAGACTGAGATGTGTTTCTTTCCACAAATGGGAGTAGCCATTGTGGACATCACGTTGAGAGACTTTGTGATGAACTCTTGTACATCTCTGAGACTAAGATGTGTTTTCTACAAATGGGTGTAGCCATTGTGGACATCATGTTGAGAGACTCCATGATGAACTCTTGTACATCTCTGAGACTGAGATGTGGTTTTCTACAAATGGGTGTAGCCATTGTGGGCATCATGTTGAGAGACTCCATGACGAGGATATCTAGAAAATACCTCCCTAGCTAAGAGGGGGTATCAGAATGGTGTCCAGCCTCAACTTTCACCGACTATTCATCGGCGGGGCCTGCTCTTCTTTTGCATACTTAGCCATTTCTTCGTTGGGGTTTCAATTACACGTCAGATTTCAAGATATGATATAGCAATTAGATCAGATACGATCAACGGCAATCCGACCTTTTCCCTGTGTTGAAAGCCTGTCAAGTTTATTTCTTTCGAAATACTAACACCTATCTTCTTTAGTCCCTACTAGCTTCTACATCTTATTATTAAATAATAAATATTTGACTGTGACTTAGTGGCTTTTAATTTTTGGCTAAGTATGGGTGAAGGCTGGCAAACTTGTAGATTCTAATGTAGTTTCTTTGTGTAGGAATTTTATATTACAGTTAAAGTTTATGTTAGTATTGTTTATAAAAAACAAACAAATTAGTAATGTTAGTTAAAAAGTCTTGTTAGATTAGGCATTTGGAAGTTACTTTCCTACTACGTCACAACATTCGCCAAATTTTCGGCTTCAAATTCGAAATTCGGCAAATCTGAAAACCTTAATAATATTCATTCAAATTCGTCACAAATTTGCATGGACGAGGTGCCAATTTTTTTCCTCCAATAGGGTCCTACAAAAACACCTTAGTTGAGTTGTGTAAGTGCACTGTATCAGATTTTACAACGCCATTTAATTGCAAGTTGTGAAGAATGACGTTTCGAACTCCAGCCATGCCAATAGCACTGCCAGTGATGATCACTCTCACGCCTCTGTCATCAATGGGGGTGTGACTTTTCAACAGAAGCATTCGTTGCAGGTGAATGGTCATGTCACAAGCGAAGGTAAGGTAATACTTGCTCAACCACCTATCCTCTTTCCTCATGTCTTTTATGCCTGCGGCTCGACCTAAACCTAAACTTTAATATTTTTTTATTTTATTTTTGAAGATAAAAATCAATATATTTTTAGTTTATGGTTTTAAAAAATAAAATTTTGTGTTTCTATTCTATTTATAAAGTTAAAAATAAAAAATATGTTTATTTTTATGAATATATAAAACTATTGATATATTGCTTATATATAAAAAAATAAAAAATAAAAACTATGGATATATTGATATATTTTTATTTTTATGGATATATTGTTTATATTTAAAAATAAATAAAATTTACATAAGGCAAATTTAATGCCAAATTATTTTTCAAAATTTTTACCCTTGTTGAATGTCATCCAAATTTTATTGTTGTCAAATTCAAATTCAAATTTGAACCTTGTGACTTAGCTTTCCTATAAGTAGTTGATACATTGGGTAATTTAGTACATGAAATAAATGGCTTTATAAGCAAATGACAATCAATGTAAAATTTATCCCAAAGAAATCAATATCATATAGCATTTTCTTTATAATATCCCTAATAATGGTGTAATCTGATTTTGGTGTGTTTGTTATACTAATTTCAACATGGTATCAGAGCAATTATCATTCCTCCACCCATTAAGAAAGTTGCCATAGAATACATTGGAATCCAGTTTGGAAGTGCAAGCGCCATTGCTGGAGCCATTGGAAAATTCGTTCACAGAGCATGGAGTGCATACACTATGTCCCATACTGCAGTTGCAATTCCATGGCATTCAAGGAGTTCAAATAATTGAATAAGTAACATGGAGATGTAATAAGCACCCTTCATTTTTTTTGAAAATTAAACTTGTTAGCTCCCAAATAGAAAGTATTGCTAAACAACTTCCTCCCACTTTCTGATCACCAAGTTCCCAGTGTGGGCAAGGTGAGAGCATACTGTGTGAGGATTACAATAATAATTGCAATTAAGCTGGTGAAAGTAAATCCACTTGTTCAGTGGGGTAAGCTGAGCACATCCACTTCGCAGTGGAAGAGTTGATACAGTGATGAAATGAAAACAAACTCTTCCACTTTTCAGTGGTGAGTGAGTCTCAAAACCACTTGTTCAATGGGGTAAGTACAATAACCACTTATGCAGTGGGATGAACAATAAACCATTTATGCAATGGGGCGAGTAGTAAACCACTTATGCAGTGGGGTGAATAGAGAAACCAAAATAGAGCAAGGTCACCGATGGTTCTACCATTCAGTGTTACATTGTGAGCTCTTGCAATCTGATTCAAATCAAATACATATATGTTGTATAACTGCAAATGTGATATCAAGATGAAATAAGCACCCCAAATGAACCCCAACTCAAGAAACAAACACCCAATCAATGCAATACAATTATACCTCAGGGAAGTGGTAAATTGAAACCTGATGTAAGTCTGTAAATTAGTTGCAGCAGGTCTGAGACAAGTTGCAGCTGTTCTAGGCACCCTGAAACTAGTTGTTGCAGACTTGGGCAACCAAGGAAAACACTCCCAAAACACCTCCAAAGCAGCAAGTTCACCCCAACATGCTTTGATAAACCTTTACCCAGCTTAGGCACCTCAAACCCAAGTGAAAGTTCCTCCAAAAAGGCAGTGATTTAGCCTTAGAAGATCACGCCCAGCCTACAGGTATGGCTGCAGCAGGATAGTACAGCCTGCCTGGGATTTTGTGCTAGCAAACAATCAATGTCTAAACCCCTCAAAAGGAGTCACTCAGTACCAAGGAAGAGATGACAATAAACTCAGACTCCCAAAATCTTTGGCACCAACTACAACGTCCTCCTCGATGGTACGACCTGCAAGAAGAATGGTATGGCCAGCTACTAAGGAAACATTATGAATTTTCACACTTCAATCTGCAACTGAAACCAAAACTCAACCACACACTTGCAATGCTAGAACACATCAAAGTAATCCATATTAGAAAGCCAAAACTGAAAGCTTCACAATCAGCTCCTATGGTGATCCCAGAATGGAACCACACCAATCTAGCTAGGGAATATGTCTCAATTCTGAAACTAGAATAATCCTTGAGGGTTACCGTCCTTAAAGACTTGGAGAATCCAGAAACAATCAAGCAACATTTCATTATCAATCTTCAACATAGTCACAATGAGCTCCCAATGCCTTCTTATATAGCTTTTAGAGGGAAAAACCTCAATTTAAAAAATAAAAATAAAAATAAAAACTCACTTCTCCCTCAAATACCTTTTTTAAAAAATAATAATAATCTTTTCATGTGTAAAAGGCCCCTTATTCCTCCTAGGCGTCCAAATTGGAGACAAAAATACCTTTCCATAAAGTTATTACACTTAATTTATAAAAATAATAATCAAACATTATAAACTTAAGTGAATAATTAAAATATATCACCTCATGTTACGGAAAATTCTAAAACACACCGGAATCCAATTCTGACTGCGCCAATATGATACTGAGACATTGGGTGAATCATAGAAGCCAATTTGGTGACTTACTATAAATAGACATGCTCTCCAAGAAGTTTGGAGTGAAGAGCACACAGGAAATACGAAGAGAAAGGGGGAGGGAGGGGTAGGGGTTGGTGAATCAGTATTTCAAAACTTTTAAAATTTGAAACCACATAAAACAAAAATCGGAACATTAAGAGCAACATAAAACAAGATAAACACCAAAAACATCGGGATTACGTGGAAAACCCTTTCAAGTAAAAAACCATGGCAAAATATTGCTTTTATTACTCCAAAGGGCACCAACCCTGTTTACATGAGTGAGCACCAAATCACTAGAAGCACCTACTTCCACGAAGCACCAACTTCAATTTGTAGAAGCACCAACTTCAGATTTACGAAAGAAAAAACCTTGATCCAAAGACACTGCTCAAGCACTGAAAACCTTTTGCTCATACACCCACTTCAAATTCTGATATACCCTTTTCTGATCAACACAAAAAACAAAACTTCACATGGTTTTTTTAATAATTTTTAGCCTCTCATTTTATCACTGATTATATGTCATTCACAACAACTATCGTAATGTGAAGTGAAAGCAGCAATTTTTCAAAGGAGCCCGATCTTTTTATTGAAAACACGACCCAACACTCAAAGCATTTGTTTTTTTTTTTTACACCACTATACTTTCAGAATTCACACCACACCAAAAATTAAAAAAAACTCTTGCCACAATCATACGATACCAGAAAGCCAAATCAACTTTGTTGAACCCAATAGCAACTTACTCCCCATACATTCCGCTTTGATGGGCACCCAACATTTACTCAACCCAACACCAAAGAAAGAAATTTTTCATTATTTTGTCAGCACCACAACTCCACTGTCACAGCTCAGATAATACTAACAAAAAAATGAACATGAAAATCTGGGCGAAATAAATCAGCCGACCAAAATATAATTTTCAAGTCGTCGCATCAGGAATACATTGCAATAAAATAGTCGACGAATATCTCTCAAATCCGTGCCAAAAGTAATGAAGGAATCATAATCATTAAAATGAATACGCACAGCAATAAGTCTTGACACCTCACAGAATATCGAGTAAAAATGAAGCCGTTACAAAAAGTAAGGAGCAGTCGAATATTTAAGACAACAGAAAACTCCCGACACCTCTTAAAAAAATTTCATTATGCAATCTAAAGGTATTCTCAGCCGCCCATAAAGGTATGACATGTTAAATAATATTCAAAACCGACATACTCAAATATGAGTTGCTGCAAATACTGACGTCTTGGGAAAAATATGTAAGATACTTCCAAGTAGCCGCCTCATAAAAACATGCATTAGGGAGAATTAAAGTCTTATCAAGAGCATGAATGAATAACGCCGCCATAAAGAAACAGTCAAACATTAAACCAAGACTTTTCAACCTGCTGACTCAGTGCTGATTTGGCACATATGCTGACAAGTAAACTAGCAACCAGCTGATGTAGACAGGCAACCAGCTGAAGCAGACAACCAACCAGCTCAAGCCGTCAGGCAACTAGCTCAACCAAGCAGGCAAGCAGCTCAACCAAGCAACTAGGCAGCTCAACCAAGCAACCAAACAGCTCAACACACAGGCAAGTAGCTCAAGCAACCAACTAACCAGCTCAACACACAGGCAAGTAGCTCAAGCAGCTCGAGCAGCTCAAGCAACCAACTAACCAACTCAAGCAAGCTTGTAAGCACCTCAAATGAACATCACATTGAAAAGGATAAAGATGTAAAGAACTGGAGCAATTTTTTTCAATTTTTTCAAGAACACATCAACCAAGAAGCGCCCGTTAAGGTTAGCACAAACCCAAACCAGCAGTTTGCAAGTAACTCTTTGCCAAGAATGCGCACTCAATCTCGAGATGAGAATGATGTTGTCATATGGCAAGAGGGTCGTCAGTATCAACTGGAAAGAAGTACAGTGCTGAAAGTAAGCTCAACGCCTAGAATGTGCTTTCCAACCCAAGGTGGGAATGGAGCTACCATAAGGCAGAGATACTAAGAAAGGAAATTACAAATCAAATGATAATGCTAAAAGTAACTCAACGCCTAGAATGTGCTTTCCATCCCAAGGTGGAAATGGAGCTACCATAAGGCGGAGATACCAAGGAATTACAATGCAACTCAGAATGTAAATAGGCGGCAAGCCAGCCTCTTCCGCTTATTCAGCGGGAAGTACAATAAAGTAAGAGAAAGATAGAGAGGAGAATTGTTGATAGTACTACTAATCAGCTTACAATATGTTAGAATGCTTGCCAAAGCCTAGTAATCCAAGTTCTTCAATGCTGCAATAATTTGTAAGACTTCCTCAATGCTTGACAAACCTCTCTGGACTCAAACTCCTCACAAATCTGCATTTATCTATGACTGATATAACAGACCAGCAACTGAAATGAAGCAATCAGCAACCCTAGAATTCACCAAAATACTCACAACTCACTCAATACTTGCCGGAATGACATGAGACTTGATGCAAACGAAAGCTATAATGATGGCAATGAAGACTAGACAAAGAAACAACTAACAAATTGAAGTATTTTTTTTTCTAAACATTTGCCAGGTAGACCAGAATGGTACGGCCAAGAGAGAGAGGCGATTTTGCTTTTAAAAATCCAAATTAGCATTAAAAAATCTACAACTTTGCAAGAATGGTCGCCCCACATAGAGAAAAGGATTTATGCAATGCCCAGAACAATAATATTTTTATTTCATGAGATATGAGCAATTCTTACAATCAGCTATGATATTCAACAACTCCAAAATGAGAAAAAAAATGCAAACTAGAACTCCAAAATGCAAGATACTCAACTGAAAATGCAAGACAAACCTATTACAAACTATCTCTCAACTAGTTGCTATCTTTCAAGCAAGAAGATGAGCCAAGCTAGGAGGCATTCATTCCTCGAAGCAGTCCCAACACCATTTCGGCAGCATAACAATATTCAAGTCAGAAGATAAGAAATGAAGAGCACCTGCCTCCTTATATAGACGTGAGAAGGCTCTCCAGAAACTTCTAGAAGATGCGCCCTAAAAGCACATGAAGACAACTTTAATTTATTTCCCCTTCCTCCAGGATAGGCGTCCAAGTCAAGAAGAATTAATTCTTTTTTTAATAAAATAAAACTCTTCATCAAAGTTGGCGTCCCTCTTAAGCATCTCATAATGTTAGCCTAGGAATTATTTAAATTATCTCTTGATGAGATAATCACCCTTGAAGTCCCCCTTTTAAAACAACTTAAAGTTGCAATGCTAAGCCAAGGGGTTATAATATTAAAATATAACATTATAATATGAAAATAACTTATCTCTCCATAAAAAATGCACCAAAATGATAGAAACATCAATACCAACTGAACCGCCAGAAGGAGAGAATCAACTGAACTGAAACTAGCCTGTCCACTGCCAAAAATAGAATTTACTAAAAATAGTAAATTCTGAAAGTTACCCGGATCGAAGCTCATGCGCCACCATTGCGAAGCTTTCTGAAAACCCAAAAAGAATCCGCAATCCAAAATCCCAAACTCTAGGATGTAGCCGTCATAACTTACTAAAAATAGTAAGTCTGGAAAGGTTGCCCGACGCAGTTGCAAGTCATACCTCTACGAAGCTTTCTGAAAACTCATAAGGAATCCATAATCCAAACACCCAAACTCCAACAAGCAAAACCCCGAATCTTCAAAAGAACCCACCAAACAGTCGGGAACCCTAATTCTGCCTCTAACCAGCCGACAACGCACCGAGAAAAGGCCATCAGTCACTGAAAAGTGTAGAGCTAAAAACGGGGACATTACAAAAGATCTGATGAATAATCAGCAGTGTAAAACTTCATTCCAATTCTCTATACAATAAACCAAAACATTGTACCATTGACATCAATGACAAACGTGTTCAACATGGAGAACACCCCAAAAGTCCAAAAACACTATGGAGAGTGTTATTCAAACCAGTATTGCCCACTGAGCTCATTGCCATAAATAGAAACCTTGCAGCACCGAAACTGTGTACTCCAAGAACTTTGGAATCCCCTTGCGTTACCACTTAGCCTACGGGAACTCAGAAAATAGGCTAATGATCTTCGAACAGACTAGGCCTAAGAAGGGGACATTACAAAAGATTCATTGAGAATATTTTCTGCCATCTTGTAAGTGTTTGTTACAGTGAACAATCATGTGAACAAAACCAGTAGTTAAGAAAATCAGAAAGTGCCATGTTTGGAGGAAAATCACTGTCCAACAGCACACTCAGAATAAATTTAATTTGGTCATAAGATAACCTCTACTTGGCATCTAGGGATCTGAGTTTGATTTTATAAACCCATTCCAGATCCCAGCAAGGAACTCGTTGCATAGTGATTCAACTCTGTAAATTGTGGCAGTCAGATTCAGTCAAGCATGGACTTTGTAAGTTATTTGCTCCTGTGAGACTTCTGCAAATCACAACATCAGAGTTTTATTTAGATTGATATGTGATTTCTCCAACTCTACCAAGGTCTAGATGGGAGTAGGTAGGCGGCTGTTCCTTCTATAAGTGTGACAAACATAGTCCAATGCATGCTTGAAAGCATAGGTAGCAAACCTACCTGCCACTCCATTGTGGTGTTATTGTCCATGATAATTTTTGCTTGACAAGTTGCAGAGTATTTTTGTCTTGGCCTAGATTTCCAACTAAGATCCTTGCAGATTGTTCACGTATACACCATGCAAAGCAAAAAATGAAATTAACTCCAAGCTATTGAAGGCTCAAGCATAAAAAGAGAGATGAAGATATTAATTTCTGGGATCTGAGATCATCAATGTTGGCAAACTCCTCCAGCATGCCTCTCAAGTGGCAATATCAGCACAAGGCAGTAATCAGGGATAAATCTTCGTAGGTGTCAATAGGCAGCTGTAAGTGAAGTGCACACAAGAAATAAGGGTGAAAAAGTCTGGGTGCCACTTCAAAAAGGCGAAGCCAATCTAAAAACATGACCAGCAGAGCAAGCTCACACGATAATCGCACCTAAATAAAATGAAATCTAAATCAACAAAATTGAAGCTAAAATAGAGTGGCTCAGCAATGGCAAAACAGCACCAATTTCAAATTGCAAAAGAATAAGTCTAAACACCATTTTAAGTGGCAAAGCAAGTTAGAAGTTTTGCCTAGAGGTAGCAATGATATTATAAAACTGTGAAAAGAAAAGATGGCGAAGTGAACCTAAATCCATGATGGAAAAGTGGCAGAAACATGAAGAAAACGTGATGACAAACAAATGGCAGTCCCTTAAGTGAATCAGAACCAGCAAGGAAGAGTTTAAGTATAAGGAAAATTTGCAACTTTAGGCTGGCAGTACCAGTCCAAAACTCCACTTCATGTTGCTAACATCAACTGAAAATACAACATGTTAAGTAGCAAACATAGAGAGAAATCACATCTAATTGAGGAATACAAAAATAAGTTGAAGATGACACGCATTGTATAGGTTAATGCCAAGCTAATCTTCCAACATGAATGGCAGTCCTTTAAGAATAAAGTACCTAAGTAAAAACAAAACATATCAGAGTTATGTTGCACTTACTGAGGGGCATTGCTAACTCAAAATTGTGCACAACTCAGTATTATCAAGGAAATTCGGGCACATAGTAGGTCCAATGCATCCTCTTTCTGAAGGTTGTCCCAAGAATACTAGTGTGCAACAAAATCCTTAGTTTTGGACCAAGTACCTATGACCAGATATCAATATATTTTATATCCATGGGTTGATTGAAATTTCTAAGGGACCAGTAGGCAGATAAATATATGCACTTCAGTTCATTATTGTGAAACCAAATCATGAAGTCCTAAGCCTTGCAATTGAAGAGAAACCTGTCACTCAACTCCTTGATAAGTTGAATAATTCGTAGTTGTCTCTTAACCTGCTCATGTGATTTTATTCATATTCTATTGAAGCTGTTGTTTTGTTCAATAAGGCAGTCATCTCAGAGGTTGATATTCACTTATCCTTGAAATTCTACATGGAAATCTTAGAGATCCAAATGACACAAAGAGGAGTACTCCTCCCAATACATTTTTATTTTATCAATTGAAAAATATGTCACAACATCATCTGGACCTATTTACCACATCAACACATATAAACTAATCCTTTTAATATATTTTCCCAGTTCACTGTGAAAAGTACAGTGATTTCTCCTTTTCATCATATGTACAAGGGATGATCATGTGCTCTTGTTATGCCTTATGCCAAGAACTTCATTTATTAAGCACATAACTTTGGGTATTAAGAGTCCCAAAATTCCAGCAAAAAGAACCAAAGTGCACATATATGCATACACTCATGAATCCCAAATATTGATTTGTATCCAAGCAATTCTAAGCTTACATTTTGTATTAAAAAAGTAATCCAACAATGCTTAGCTGCCTAAAAATTAAACAGAAAAAGAGGACAAGTGAATATATTTCATAATTCAAAAAGATATTATACATTCCACAATACAGACATGGATCAAAAGATTTATCTGCTCAATGCTTGTTTTATTCGGACGACCCAAAGTCATATACATAAAGAGATATAATAAAAGAATCACTAAACCATATTATTTTACAAAGAAATATTCATACCACAGATCCTTTGAGCTGTTGCTAAAGAAAACCAATTCTCACCCTGGTCACTATCAGTAACTTCCTCTTCATTTTCCTACATAAAGTGCACATCATAAGTAAGAATAAGATCATGTTTTCAATGAAACAACACAGCAAAAAACTACAAAACATTATAATAAACTGGAATATAATATGATAAAACTAGCAACTAGCTAAGTATGGCTTCAAATTGCTCATCCTGAGGTATTTTCTATTTTGGAAAGTAAATGCCCAATGGAGCTGACCTCTTGGAAATTATCATTTCCTACTAAGTTTTTCTAACTCAATACAATAATGCATGCCCAAGCATTCTTGGTGTATTTTTATTGCCTGGCATTGAAACAATGGCATGAGTATCTTCTAAATACAAAAAACATTTGTCCTAGAAAGATACACTATGACACATCAGAAGTAAAAGTTTGAAAATATCATGCAAGATGAATGTACATTTGGTATGCTACCATCTAGCTTATTGCAATGTGGAACCTATAATTGGCAATGGCCATAGTCTATCAAGATTTCTTTGGAATTTGTGCCCAATTTATTTCTATGCAGAAACAATACAAATAAACCTATATAATTTTGGATAGATAATTAGCACTTTCTTTTTTTATGACTTCCACTTCTTTGGTCATGTCCGTTCCCCTCCTACTCCAAACCCTAAAATTGTTCCTTAAAACAATTGTGGTGGGTTCACATACTACTACTAATCTTATTATTTTCTAGATGCTAGTTTGAGCATGATTGCTTCTATTACTCCTAGTTGTTAGAGAAAAAATTCTCTTGAGCAATCTTTTATTCCTCGTCGTTGGTGTTTTGGCTTCCCAGCAACATTCTTCTGTGGTTGATGAGCTTAGTGCATCCCTTCCTATTAAAGGTGTGTCTGTTGAGGCAGCATCCCTCTCTATTGCACCTACGTGTGTGCCTAGGGATTCGCCCTCCAATGGAGCTGTGAATGATGTTAAAATTGCAATCTAAGGGTTTGAGATTTGGTTAAAGAGCCTTGTGAAGATTCCCCTACTTGAACTAGGGTTCAATGTTGTGGAGGAAGAAACACATTGTGCCGAGATGGAAATAGTTTACAGATGTAATCTTTTTTGGCCTAGCTCAACTCGATGTCCAAAAATTGGTAACCCTTCCTTTTGAAGGATTTAGTAATCTATCCTTGTTCTTAGGGTTGTTTTGTTGTTATTCTTTGTGAGATGAAGAAAGAGATGGAGCTTATTCTTAAGGGGCGTTGTCTTCAGAGAACGCTACTCTTTTAATGAAGTTGTGGTATCCTACATTTGAACGTTTAATTGAGTCCTTCTCAATGATGCCAAATTGGGCTGAATTTGATATAGGACAAGGTCTGAAGATCCAATTAAGAACTGTTAAACTAAGCATCAAAACAACAAACATGCATACAACAACAGGAATAAAATGGGGAATTAAATTGAATACAAGATCTGAATTAGAATTACAAAATTCAATACATGAAATATTGCACAAGGCCAAACAAATGCAGAATCGCAATGGGATCACTTATGAATTTAAGAACTCACATACCATTCTGGATCAAAAGATGATTTACCATGTAAGTGAGAATGCATATTCATACACATCTTGGTCTTCAAACAAAAGTCACTACAATATTTGGTGTCATTACAATTTTGGCTTACCCACTCAATGCAGATCAGTACACCTGCAAAACCTCTGGGACACAGTATGTTTTGTTGTTGTCAATCATGTTTTGTCTTTTGATTGGTCCAATTAGGCTTGTGGAGAATCTTGAATCCAAATCAATGTTGCTGTGCAAGGGTCCAATTGTTCAACTGCCCCATGATATAGGTTTAATCTCAAAACCTCAACACAAACAAATATTCCTTCCTTCAATGAAAACCCGAAATCTTTGAACAATCCTTAAAAAAACTGATTCTAACTGATCAAACATGTAGATCTATATTAGGCAAAACCTCACACAATATCTACGCCAAAAGCACGATCAAGGTCTTACCACATAATTCAAAATGTTTTGTATGGCAAGAAAATTCAATAAGACACTTCTATAAGTGTTGAAAAATGCCTCGACCAAATCCTTGCATGCTAGCATAAAGGCATCACAAAACCTTGAGAAACATAGTAAGGAAAGTACAAACTCTATCTGAAATTGCAAAAATAGAACCTACAAAACAAATAAAACAAAGAAAAACAAACTACTATTTTTGGTTGATATAGGATTGCATATAATACAGGGATGCTTCTGCATAAAGATTTCAGATCCTTCCTTTACAGTTTTGGCTTGACTCTTGTTTGAAGGATATTGGTCATACTCTTTGTAATTTTATTTCCATCTCTTGAGAGACAGTTTTTCTTTCTCATCCCACCTTTGTGAGCATCCAGGTTGAAATGAATATTTTGAAGCATTGGCAGTCCCTTACCTTCCCCTGCAAATTCTTCGGCTGAACGTGGTTTATGCTAAGGGAGTTGCCTCATCTCCAGAGACATTTGTATTGCCCATTATTGACTCACATTGAAGGGTGCTGAATTAATATCCAGGTCTGAGTTAATCATTACTCATTATGCATGTTATTGAATTGTATTCATTTTCAGAATTGTGAACTCAAAAAATCAGTATTGCATCACTATTATTATTCCCATAAATACTTGTGTTAGCAATGTGACAATAAGATCTAAATCTATTGAGTTTTCGTGAGTATTTCAAATGTGGATCTTCTGAAATGCAATGTAAATTTAAAATATCAACCGAAACAAATCAGAACAGCTAGACAATTAACTATTTGACACAGAGAAATGAGACTTGCCCGAACTCACCTGGACTCGGCGAGTCCCGAGTTGAGTCACCCCAGCTGAGATTGGGGGGCTCGGACTTGAACTCTACCGAATCCGGACGAGTCCTGGCGAGACTCACCAAGTTTCTCAAACTCGCCAAATTCACCAAGTCTAGGCGAGTCCCATCAGGCAGACTCATACAGGGAGGTTTGAAAAGTGCAAAAAAAACATAAAATATAAAGTTAAAATTTGTTTTCTTTTTACTTATTGTGAATGCAAAATGATGTACGCCATGAAGGTTTGTATGGTTTGTATGGCACTGCCCCTCGACCCCGCTAGGGGTGTTGTCCCCAGATGTAATGTCCCCTTCTCGTCAATAATCAGTTCAGTTGTTCATCAGCCTATTCCGGAAGCCCGTAGCCTTGTTGAGGTAAAATTAGGGTTTCCATGCTTGGAGGTTCTGTAGCATTTCTTGGTGTTTACTATTTTTAGTAAATACTATTTTTGGCAGTGGTTCAGTTGACAGTACTTCAATATGTTCTTTTCTTGTTGGGGCAGTTGGTAGTTTTGGTGCAGCTTTCGAAATGCAGTATTTGTTGGCATTTATTTAATTTAAGGCAATTAACGTTCTATTTTTCAGTTGACCCCTTGCCCTAGTAGAATCACTTCAAGTTGTTTTAAAAGGTAGACTTGAAGGGGGTCGAAGTCATTAAGGAGACATAAGGATATTTAATAAAGTTTTATTGCCATGAAGTGGGACGCCACTTTGAGGACATTAGTGAGTTTTTGAAAATTTGAAAAGTCTCTCTATGTCTTTTGGCGTACCTTGGTGGGTCATTGAAGAGTCATCTTTCTCTCTTTAAAAATGAAGCTTGCTTCAGCTTTTGGTATGCATGAATTTATGATATTGTTATATTGTCGAAATGACATTGTGAATATTTCTTTGAGGGATGCTTACCTCCTAGATTTCAACCAATTTCGTGTTTGCAAGAACACACCTAGTTGGTTTTATTGCTGCTTCTCACTCAGACTAGCAGATGGAGTTCAATTGTTGATGAATTTTGGAGTTTTTATCAGTTTTGGTGTTGCTGGTTGGTCTACAGCTGAATCGATTTTTGCTTACAGCTCTTTGGACATTGTGAATTTTGTTCTGGGTATTTGAGCAATGTTTTTGTTGGCCTTGGGCGACCCTTCCTGCAAATTTTGAGATTTTATTTTGAAGAACTCAATTTTCTAGATAAAATTGTACCTCCCAGCTGGGCCGTACCATTTGGAGAGGCATTGAAATTCGTGCCAAATTGTTGGGGGTTTCTAGCTGCTGTTTCAGTGTTCAAAATTGGTCGCCAATCATCTAGAGGACCTTTGCAATTTATTTGGCATCATTTGGAGGTATACCAGTAGAGTTATGAGCATTTCTTTGTTTTCATAGTTGCTGGTTTTCAGTTTTAGAAGTTCAGTTTTGTCCTTTAGTTTTCAGTATTGGAGTGTTAAATCATTGATAGAACTCATTCTTCTATTCTTATCATTGTTCTCTATCATTGTAATACTTGTAATTTGCAGACTTTTTGAATGTAAGGTTGAGATATAGTAGTACTAATCCAACCAATGTTATTTGTTGCAATTACTTGTAAAATTCCACATTAAATACCCCTGGATGGTTTACCGCCAGTGTGGAGAATTGAACTTGTATATCTCTCTTGTACCCACTATCAAGTGGTGAATCCCCACTCCTAAGTGGATGCCCGCCGCAACGGAAGAATTAGTTAGTTTGAGTTTCTATGGCTGGTTATCCGCCTAGTTATTTCCATTTCTATTAATTACTCTATCATATGTTAGCACCTCGCCCTCACTGGGATCTTGAGTGCACATTCTTGACGTTGAGTTTTATCTTCAGTTTCAGTTGCATTCTATTTTTGTATCAAGTTTGGATCCTAGGGATCCTCTCTGACCATATGCCCGCCCCTCTTCCTTAAGTGGTTTTAGGGCGCATTCTTGGTTAGAGTTGCTTTGATAGTGTTTGGATTTGGCGCTAACGCTAATCAAGTTGGACAAGTGGTGGTGATTGTGTAAAACTGTGGCAAAAAAATTTGGTTAGCACATTTCACCAGACCCCCACGAGGGGCGTTGCCCCTTGACCCTACTGGGGGCACTGCCCCCTGACCTCTGCAAGGGGCGCTACCCCTCAACCCTGTTGGGGCAATTGCCCTCAAACTTGAGATTATGGTTGTTGCATCATCTAGGACCTATCTTAGATGCATTCGTAGGAAGGATGCAGGCTCCTCTGAGCCATATAGATTTGAGTCTTTGACTATATATCTAAGTGTGCTATTTCCTTTTGCAACTCAACTACAATTTGCATTTATACTGTGATCGATGTATACTTGTGTATGTGATCAAATTAGCTTCTATTTGATGATGTTATTGTGTCTTTGAGGTTTATTTAATAAAGGGTGCATGAAACAAGTTTTAAATCCCTAAAAATCTCTAAATTTCTTGGGTTTTTCACTTTGTCAAGTTTGCGCCGAGTTTAGGTGCCGAATCTCGAGTCCCAAGTCGAGTCACTCGCGCCGAATCCGCGCCCTGTCTGAGTCTCGTAACTATGGTTTGACATAATGCCTGCATTGTCAAACATTGCGAAATCATAAAAAATTGTTCCAAACCAAGATGGGACATTACACCTACAGAAAGGAAAAATCAACCACTTGTGGATCTACAACTTTATTGAGAAGCCAAGATGCTAATTGGTCAACTTAAATGTATCTACTTTGAGCATGTGATGAGGGCACGTAATAAAGCTATATATTGGTTGGAAAATTTAACCCTCCAAGATCACTTCCACTCCTACATGCATGTTGGGAATTTGCTGAAGATAAAAGTTTCCTTTTTTTTACTAAGCACTCTTGATGATGACAAACAAGCAAGTAACCCCCAACAAAATGGCTCCTTCTTAAATTTTGCACGTTAGCAGATTCAAAGGTGAGTTTCTATATTCTTCTCTTTGTCTTCTGGAAGATGATGGACAAGCATGAAAATCCTTTTAATTCAACTTTTTCCTCAACTTGCATATTGTAAACCACTTGGTCTTTTGGAAGTTCTCTAGCTAGACTTCCTTTGTTACTTTTACCTTTCTCTACATCTTTTATACTTTTGATATGTATAGGTTGTCCAGTGGTTTATCTCTTTTGGTCTATTACCTTCCTTTGCGTGGCCATCCTTTAAGGTATTTTCCTCCTCTTACTCATTTTCCTTGGTTTCTATCTCTCTCTGGTAGCTTTACTCTCCCTTTGCGTATGTAGTTCCTTCCCACGCACCCTAGCCAATTGTCTTTTAGTTGTTTCTTGTTGAGTGCTCACTTATTTATGGTGATGCTCATATAAATTAGTAACCAGATCATGTTGGTTCTTTTTTCTTCCGTTTGCTAGCTTTATTAGGCTCCCTTGCCTTTTGTTGTGCAACAATGGTCTCTTGTTTCTTGCCATACCTTTTCTATAAGTCTCATATGTTCTTCTCCTATTCTCGTCTTCTTACACACCTTTCTCTTTTGGTGGCATCTTAACTTGTTCTTAACCATGTAGTCCTTCTAGTTTATAAGTTGGATGTTCATGTTTTGCTAGACCATTTTGTTTCTAGCGGGAAAATAATGCTAGACTATATTGCATTTTTTCACGCCCCCATGAAGCTTTTATTCTTAGCAAATCAAGTGTTGTATCTTGTTGGCTCATTGCAATCTTCGACTAACAGCTTGTACGAAGGTTTTGAGCTTCAACAGATTGTTAATGGTGCTACTAGGCCACCCTCAACACCTCCTCCAATAAGAACATGGAGAAGGAACACGGGTATCCTCTCTAGCTCAATTGTGCATTTCTTTAGATATAATGAGAATCATCAAAACACCACTCACTACATGAATAACTCACCACATCTTGAGGAGTGTGAATATTGAATATATTAAGATTCTTGCTCTTTCCAACTTGAACAAGAAGATAAGGCGATCCTTGTTCATTCCAAGACTTATAAGGAGGCCAATTGCTCTAATGGCCCTTCTTGGATCAATGTTCGCCATCCCAATAGTGCCTTTCTGCCTATGTCTTCCAGCAATATGCATCATGACTCTCTGTCAAATATCACGCCTATACTCCAAACTTTGTTGTGAATGGGCAATAATGATAATTAAGTTGCACTAGTTTTCTTTAGTGTTTTTTCTGCTCCTTTGTATTTTTCCATTGGCCCATTTGATTCATGAATAAAATTTAAAATTCATCAACAAAATATTAAGTTCAATGAATTTGGAAAAACATTTAATTTGAAAATGAACATAAAAGTAAGATGGTTTATATCAAGAAGTTCAAATGATATTAGTAAATACATTTTGAGAATGAAAAACTTTAAAAGGAAAGTAAACCACTAGTTAAATTAGTCAATTGGAGTGCAAATCACCTGGTGTAACTCCATTAGTTCTGCGAGACAATTACTTAACAAAACCTTCTTTATGCACAGCTTCCCTATAATGTACAAAACATATTCCATATTATAAATCAAGTGCAGCAAAAATATATGTTCCATTTTTACAAACTAATCAAGTAATCAGGTGAAAATCTATTAAAATTGTTATCATGGAGCTATGCATAGAACAAAAAGATAACAGTAATATAGAGCTATACATAGAACAAAAAAAATAAGAGAATAAAATAATTGCAAAACAACCAAGAAACAATAAACATTGAAATTTTTAGTTTTTAGTTCAAAAACTTTTAAGGATACAAAAAGCTAGTATAACTCTAAGGATAGAAAAAGCTAGTATAACTCTTTAGAATTTCTTTTCCACTGAAACCAAACACAAATTAAAACTTAGACACCTCCATAACCTACAAAGTTTGATGGTTTAATTATACAAAATTTCATGGTTAAAATGTATGTGTAAAAATGAAATTAAAAAAATAATTATGGTATTTGATATACATATTTGTCTGAAGATAATTACTAGTAAATTCCAAAACAAAGACTGAATTGACATTGGTTCATACCAAACTCTTGGATTGAAAAAATTACCCAAGAAATTCTTTTTAGAAAGTCATCCTTTTTTATATAGAATTTGTAGCTCTTGCTTTAGTATTTGATGCATTAAAACTTACAATTTCACTTACATCAGCTACGTCTTACATAATGACCCATTTATAATTTATAAGCCATGTTCGATAGGGGAACATGGAGGCTATGTACCTACATTTGAAGATAGTGCAAGGATAGTTGCAAACATTTAATATTAATGTTTTTCAAAAAAATGGACATGGGGTCCACGCCCTTTTGCATTAAACCAAAAAACAACGAAATTACAAAATCTTCATTTTTGTCGAATGGCAAAAACCAGAATTATTCTGGGTCAGCAAGGGAAAAAGGATTACACAAGGGTACACGGGGATACGTCCCCTATCCCATTATAAATACACCAGGGATGCAAGGACTCCTCGGAAATGTTCCCCTGCCATCCCTTGACCTGCAAAGTTTATAGGAAATGTCCTAGAAACTTCCAGGAAACAGAAAAAAATCTTGGGGACACAACCAGGATGGAACAGTCGGCTGTCCCCTCTCAAAAAAGTTTTAAAAAAAATTACCCAAAATGTTTTAAAATTTTAAAATAGCTCTTGTATTGTATGCCCCCACACCACATACAGCACCAAATGCATGAAAAATACAGTCCCAAACCATGCTTCTGATTTTTATTTCACTTGTCACAGCCAAAAAAAATTACTACGGCGACAAACTTGAAAGAGGTAAAAAATTTAAAAAGTTCGCAATTGTTCAAAGACAGATTTTAGACTTTTAGTAAAACAGTGTTAGTGACTAAGTAGTCAGAACTACAGAGTTGGGAGAAGTAATAGAGGTATCACATTTGTGTATGCTTGTTTCTTTCCCTTTTCTGAATTGTTTTTTTTTTAAGTTTCTAATTTCAAGGAATAAAAAGAATTGTTGTTTTTTTTTTCCTTTTTTCAGTTTGCAATGACAATACTGAACAAGAAATACAAAACAGAAATATAAGAGTTTCAATTGGGCGTGCATCAAAGTGTGGGAGTGGTGTGGGTGAAGGAACACAGCCACATAACCTATTTGAGTGTCCTTCTGACCTCTTGAAACATTACACAAAAGGCCCTTTCAAACCCCCTAAACTACACCAATTTGCGAGAGCTATAGACAAAGACAAAAAAATTACGATGTGGGTGTCATATTTACAACAAATATTTTAGATGGAGTTACAATGGAGTATATTTTTAGAGTATTATTAAATAATTATTACAAGATAAGGCTTACTTTTGTAATAAAGTTACCTTAGTGACTTAAGTGAGTTTACTACTTTTAGTTTGCTATTTTTAGCATTTAGGGTGAGTCATGTCATGTCCATCCTTTGCATGTTTATTTAATTTCATCCTCCAAACTCTATATAAGGAGATGAAACTCATTGTAATCAATATCCTGATATCTAAAAGAATAATATTGTATTCTATTTCTTTTTTATAATATTGTGAACTATTTGTTTTTACAAAATGGTATCAGAGCAGGGCATCACAAGAAAAGGAGTTTTTCATTAACAACATAAGGTTTTTTTTAAAGAAAATTAGAGGGTTTTTGGTGCATAAAATTGTGTCTAGTATTTCTGGAGGAAATAGTGAATGTTTGCAAGGCCAATCAAGGAATCTAATTTTATTTAAAAATCGCAAGTCTTTTCCTGTAAAATTTTGAGTTATTTCTACAAAATTTGCCATGGATATCTACAATCACATAGAGACAAAATCATGCCAAACAAACGTGAGAAATCATTTGGTATTCTTTTAAGTTCAAAATTGTGTTGCTATTTTTTTGGTATGAATAAAAATTGCACCTATTTCAATTCAATGGCGGCAATTTTTTTGTGTTTAAAATTGTTACTTTTAGTTTTTGTTATATATGAGCTGGTTTTTACCCACCGCTAGGGCACATATTAATGCAAGTATTCTCAACAATTTTTTCTAATTTTTAAACACACAACTAGGGTTTTACCAATTGTGGTAGGGTTTTGGAGATCACAATAACCAAGGTTTTCAAATTTTGGGAACAATTTGTGAACTAATTTTTCAAGATGGATAAGGTTTCAAATTTTGTAGGACTGTATCCTAAGATGAAGAAATCCATGGCATGGATTTGCATTCTAGTGAGTGTTTTGGGTATGATAGCCTTTTATTAAACATTTTGGTTGAATCTAAGCAGAACAAGGCTAATGAAATCAAACTAAATGAAAGGAGATGCATACATCCAAGGAGTCCTACTTTTGCAATAAGGGTAGTAGCAATATTGACTCTAATAATTGCATTCAGTGTTCTTTTCGTTGGAGCTACTCTAAATGATAAGCACAATCAAGATGAAACTAAAGAAGACTATGGGTACAAATATAAACATAATCCTTTTGTCTATCATGCAACTAGTGTTGGTAATGTTGAGGGATTGAACAATGTCCTCTTATTTGATACAGACAAATATCAAGCAGACTCAAAAGGTTGGATAGCCATGCACTATGCCTATGGGTATCATGAAGTGAAATGTGTTGAAGTACTTCTTGAAGCTAATGCCGACACACTTTGTCGCCATGTTGAAGATCCTCCAAACGCATTGCCAAGAGAGCCTGGAAAGATTACTCTGCCAAGATGAATGATGAATCACACATATTTTAAATAACCCGCACTTTCAAGATAGGTAGGAATCCAATGTAGACAAAGCTCAGTACAGATAGTTGTCTAGATAGCTTAGGATTCTGGATCTTGGAAGCCATACCCTAACGAGGGTTATGAGACAGCTTGATGGAGCTCTATGTGTGTATCTTAGCATAGACTGTTGTCCAATGATTCAGGAGTTTGGGGAGATGGTAATCCAAGAACTTAGGAATTCATCTTGGGAGCTACACCTTTACAAAGGTTTGAGAGAGCTTGATGGAGTTCCACCTAGTGTATGGTCTATTTTCAAAGTAAAGCTTCTAAAGAATGGTGAATTAATGGTTCAAGGTGTTTACAGTCACCTATTGGGCATTACAAGAATAGGGGTTAAGATTTTTCAACAAATAAGCATAGCTAAGAAGGCAAAAGTTAATAAATTGTTTATGGCTGGTGAAGCAAAGTCTAAGTCCATGCCAATGCCCATAGAGTATGTACAATCTACTATGCCATCCATGTTTGCTAGTGGTAATGTTGATGTTTCTACAAAAAGAAAGAGGAAGGCTAGTGGTAGTTAGAGGGCAACAACAATTGTAGGTAATTTTAATATTTAATCATAGGAAGTGGCAGTGTCTTTCGTCGTTCAAGTGGCATGTTCTCCCTACTTCAAACAATTGTTTAAAGATGCATTTATTGTTGATCTTTCATTTAACCCCCCTAAAGAACATAAACTACATACAATTCTCATTAATAAATAATATTCTACGGTGAATTTGATGATGAATGACATGAGCCAGACTTGGATGAGGACAAACTACTCTATTGTCATAGATGGCTGTACCAATATTAAACATCGATCACTCATCAACATCATAGTCACATCAATAGATGGCTATTATTTTCTTAAGAGTTATTGATTGTTCAAAAAAGCACAAGGATGTGGACTTCCAAATTCAAATTTTGAAACAGGCCATAGAGGAGGGTAGGGCCTCAAATGTTGTACAAGTGGTCACTAATTTGGCACAAGTGTGCAAATCAGCTAGTATGATAGCGGAAGGTACTTACAAGCACATATTTTGGACCTCGTGTTGTGCTCATGTAATGCCCCCATTTTAGCCCTACGCTATTTAGTAACTAATAGCCTATTTCCGAAGGCCTGTAGGCTAGTCAGAAGTGGAAATTAGAGTTTCCTATTTTATAGGAGGTTTCAATTGAGCTTTTGATGGCTTGCATGTAGGAGTTTGGCTTTGAGTTTTTTGGAGAGCTTCAGGGTGTGGTAACGTGCATTTGATGAAAATGACATGCATTTCTATCTGGTACTTTGCATGCAAGAAAGCTTTTTGGGTCTTTCTGGGTTTTCAAAGATCTTCGGAGGGGTGTAACATGCATCTGATTATGCTAACCTTTCCAGACACTTACTATTTTTAGTAAGTCATGACAGCTGCCCGGTTTGTGTTCAAATGAAGTTTGGGAACACTTACTATTTATAGCAGTTTGCTATTTTTGGTAAGTTCTATTTATGGCAGTGTTATTCTAGCAACGGCTCAGCTATTTTAGTCCATTTATTTTCTGGCAGTACGGCAGTTCTATTTGGGTGTTGGCTTCTCCAACTTTCTTGGGCTCAAAAAGGAAAGATTATATTTAAGTCATAATATATTTTATTATGACTTTTGGCCCCCTAGGCCTAGGCATATAGCTTTAAGTTGTTTTTAAAAGAGGGGATTATACTTGGATACCTAAAGTGGAGAAATAAATATATTAAAGTTGAAATATTTGCCAAAGTAAAATGGACGCCTAGGGAAGTGAGCAAAAAAGATAATTTTAAATTATTATTTCAAGTTGGTGTTTGGGCGTCCCTCTTGGGAAGATGAAGTGATTCATATTTCTTCTTGGAGGTTACAGAGTGATTTAGTTTCCAACAAGAGTCTATTTATTCATTACTTGCTCATTGATTCTCATCTTTCGAAATTATGATAACGTTATGCTGCTGAATTGAATTCAGAGCAGCTTCGAGGAACGCATACCTCCTAACACCCTTACTGTGCCATTCTTCGGGCTTGAAACGATAGCTTCCTAGATGGCCATTGAAGACCGTGCTTCACTCATGAGTGCGGATAGAGCTGAAATATGATTTTATAAACAGATTGTTGTATAATTTGTTTATTTTTGTTGTTGATGTTCATGGTTGAAGCGAACTTCTGCTTGTAGCTTCATCATTGATTTTTATCTGGTTCTAGGTACTAGCTCATGCTGTTTCACTGTATAGGGCACCCAGCTCTGCAAGGTTTCAGATTTTATTTCTGAAAATTGAATTTTATAGAAGAGATCAACCCTTCTTGGAGGCCGTACCACTTTGCACTATTGCATTGGGATTCGTGCCAAGTTTCTAGAGCTTTTTTGGCATAGTTTGCTGGTTAGAAAATGGACGCCTAGGTTTATGGCTTCATTTGCATGTTGTTTGAGGTCATTCAGAGTTGAATTGAAGTTGTCTCCATTTTGGTGAATCTCTCACTTGCTGGTCTGATTTTTTGTGTTTACCTCGCTTGTCTGATTTTCAGTGTTTACTGTTTCTAATCAGATCTGATATAATTCTGGTTTATGCTATATTTTCTGTTCTATAGCATATTGTATCAATTAGGGATTATTCTCTAACATACTAATGTTTCTTGATGATATATCTTTACATTATTGTGCAGCTGAAGCTATCATTGTAAAGCTGGTTTAGTAGTACTAATAGCTGTTTATATTTTTGCACTTAAATATTTTGTAATTACTCCCACTGAAGAAGTGGTTGAGTCTTATTCTACTTTCAGCATTGTTGTTTAATTTCCCCCCCACTGATTAAGTGGTAGTGTAGATTCATGGTTGGCTTTTATAAATTGTAATAACTTCACTCCCTCTAAATAAGTGGTAGAGCTTTATGGTCGGTTATCCGCCTACTCTTTGTATTTCCAGCATTTACTTTCATTCGTGGTTGGCTAGCCGCCTAGCAGCTTTGTATTTCATTTCCAGTTTCCTAACGATCCCCAACACCGTATGCTCTCACCTCGCCCACATTGGGATCTTGGTGATCAAAAGGTGAAGGGTTACTATTCTTGTTGGTTATCATTTGGAGCTAACACTAATCAGTGGTGTGTTGTGCTGATAAAATCCGAAAAAAATTAAGGGGGAATATTACAGTGGTATCAGAACCTGTTTTCCTGCCATCCTGTGAATTCAGTGCTTCAATTGTCATATGAGTGACAGGGAGATCAAATACTACACCAGAGGTCAGAATTGAGTTCAGTTTCAACTTCCAAAAGTTCCTAAAGATGATACATTTTCTAAAGTTTAGAAACCGTGAGATGTCAGATTTGATCATGGCTTCTAAAGAAGAAAAGAGTTTTGCAAGGTCACTTTACACCGCAAGAACATGGCTCATTAAAGAATGTCAGACAAGGGATGAAGAAGTCAAAATACTTCTTACTTTGGAACAATGTTTGAGCCAGGCGAAGAATCACCTTCTGAGTTGATTAAAAAAAAAGCATTAACACTTGCAGTGACCTCTTTGATTCATCCCTATTGGTTGAGGCATGCAGATGAAGAAATTAGTTTGTTGATTACTTCATGCCTCAGTGAAGTGATGAGAATCTTGGCACCCTTGGTGCCCTATGATGATGAAACTATGAAGAGAGTTCTTCATATGATTGCGGAAAGCTTTCAAGATCTTGATGAAACTGATAGCAGTCACTCCAGAAGAGCTGCTATATTGAAGACATTTTTAGAACTCAAAACAAGTATATTCCTGATAGATTTGGGTATGCAAGATCGAATATATTATTTGATCCATTACCTCTTCATTTCAACTTGGAGTGAACAAGAGGAGGATGTAGTTGCAGCAATGAGAAACATTTTAGTTTTAACTATCAATGAGATGGATGACATTCCAAAATTCGTCCTATCTTTTCTGCTAAATATTCATGAACAGGAAGGAAAGAATTCTTCTACTATTGGTATGATGATCAAAGATTTGTTCAATCAGTGTGAGGGAAAATTGAAGCCTTGCTTGAAGAAGATAGAGCCGATAAATGAGGTGCTCATTAATGCAGAAGATAGGAATAAAATGTTGTTTCTCAATGATTCTATGGTGGTTTCTCAGGATGTACCTATTGATATGCATTTGTCTGCACATGCTAAGGATGAGTGCAATGAGGCAACATCAGTTCTAGATATACATGAAAAATCTGTGACAAGTAATCATGAACACCTCCTCGGTATGCTTGAGACTACTAATGAACAAATCAGTAATATACCTTCACATGATGGGTTTATTGAAGGTAAGAAGGATAGAATTGTCAAAACAGCTAACATTGATGACTCTTTATTTTATTATAGTGAAGGTGACGTGTGGTTTTGAGTTTGATTATCAAACTAAGCTCTTGGAAAGGGATACCCTTGAAGATATCAATTTAAGTAAGTTGGGAGGTGACTCATTAATTGAGTCAACACTCCAAGAGGAGTATGAAGAGTACCTTTTTTTAACAAAATAATCATTCCTTCAGCATTTGGGATCCGGGTGTGAAGGCATCTAAGGTTGTCAAGAAACTTGTATGGGATAAATTTCCCTTTGATCCCAATAGAGTACAAAATACAGATTTCAATGCAAGCTATGAGATGGCCATTGGAGGAGAAGATGTCTTTGACAAAGAAGCTTGCATGGAAAAGCCCCATAATGACCCTTTAAAGATGGTTGCAGCCACTAAGGAAGAGTTTGTTGTTACTAAAACCTTCAGGACTTCAATCAATAATTATTCATTGACCAAGTTGGGGGCTGCTTTAACATGTAATCTGTTGTACCCAAAAAAAAAAAATTGGCATTTTGTATAAACTGAGCTAAATCATCTAAAAATGTCGTCAAAAGTTTGTTTTAGGTCAAACCAAGCATAGGGTTTTTGTGGGTTTCTGTCAAGGAACACGTGCAAAATTCTAAAAAATTGAAAATTAGGGTTTTACGCCCCTATTTTCAGGGAAACCCGCGAAAATAGGACCTTCCCAGAAATGATTGAAAATGATTTTGATAGGATAAATTGACTTCACGATCACAATAATCAAGTCAGAATCTTCAAAAGACACATTTTACTCTGGTGGGTTTATTTCTATTTTTCAGGAACAAAGTCAGGAGCTCCACAACCATTAATGGCAGATTGGCCAATACCATGTGTTGAAAGCTAAGCTTCAACGACGCAACCATGGCGAAAAAGGATTAAAAAGATGTTTGACGAAGGAGATTCTCGAAACCGGAAAAGACCAAAATTTGGCTAACTCTGGAAATGCTACCAAGGAGAAGTCAATTCAAAATGCTAAAAGCGCCTTTACTGAAGAGGGGCGCCCTTGGATCTCAAGGGCCAAATGCAGTCACCATATTCACCCAAGGTAGTCATCCTCTGCGTTCTCCTGTTGGCTCGACGACGAAACATTCAGCGAAACCATCTAGTGAAGTGATCACCGGCAAATGTCAACAGAAGGCGAAGAGGCTATTATGAAGAGCATCCAAAAACGATTGCTTAGCATGGAGAAGGCGCCCTTGCTGAAGAAAGGCGCCCTTGAATGGGATAATGAAGATGTCACCGGTTGAAAAATGTTGTCTCTGTAAGTTCTATCCAGCTCTGATCCAATTTCACAATGAACCCGTTAGCAAACCTATGAGATGAGTCAAACAACTGCAGTGATTGATCAACTGAGGAGGCAATCAAGCGGAAAACGCTAGAAGAGGAGACGGAAAGAAGAACACTGGAAAATGTGCCAAGTATCATGAAAAAGGAGCCCTTGCTGAAGAAAGGTGCCCTTTCTTTTGGGCACTCAAATGTTGTCAAATGGTTGAAGGATCCCCAGGATGATCTTCTCCGTTTGGATCAACCTCGACAATGAAACCATTAGCAAAGGATTCCAACAAGGCAATCATCTGACAACGGAGATCAAACTGAAGCAGTTTATAAACTTCAAAATCACTGGTCAAGAAGTCAAAAGTGCCCCTACTGAAGAAAGCCACCCTTGTTTCTTAAGACCTTAAACTGACTTCCAAGGGCTGAGACACCAGCCATCCTTTTCAAGACTGAGTTGGTCACCTAATGAATCGTCAAGCAAGATTGTCTGACTCGTCAGTCAACGAGAATATCAAATCAGAGCACGGAAGGTCTAAATGGAGAAGTTGAAGAACAGACATCGAAAATTGACTAAGGAAAGTGCAAAAGCGCCCTTGTTGAAGAAAGGCACCCAGTCTTTTGGAGCCTCAAACTCAAATTTTTGGCTTAGCATCTCCCAGGAACATCTCTTCAGCACAGATCCAGCTCAACAGTGAATCTATCAGTAGCTGCATCAACTGATCAATCTGGAGCGAAGATCAAACAGAGGTCATTCAACATGGAAAAATGATGAAAAAAACACTCAAACTCAAAATGGACGCCTAAAAAGGTCAAAGGCAAGTTTGTTGACTTTAGTTAAGATATTTTGGAGGCAAACTTGGCCAAATCATCCCACGATCAGTGGAAATCAACCTTTTGAACTCCAAATCAGGCCAAATCAGGCTTAGATCATGAGTTAGGCCCAAATTTCAAGGATTCAAGCTTGAATCAATATAAAGCAAATCTAGGCGTCCTTCATTATTTCTTTTGCAGGTTGAAGATCAAAACAACAAATAGCTCTCAAGGACGTCCTTTTAAGATCTGGCCAGGGTTTTCGACAGTTCTTCAATATTTTTTGAAGATCAAACCCAGAAGAAGATTTCTTCTCAAAGGTTGGATTCAAAGACAAATTTTCTCAAGGAGACAGCTAAAAACTTCCAATCCTTTTCTTGTCTACTTCCTCTTTTCTTGTCTTAGGTATTCTTGCATGTCACACAAATCAGCAGGCTACCACAGATCTGACCAACTGGGCAGGATCAGAATAATTTTCCAGTAAAACCCATCTCGTCAAATTTTCCAGAAACAGCAAACTTGCTGCCCCTATTTTTGGGGATTTTTCCGCAAAAGTTTCAGAATCAAAGTTCTGAGGAACTGGGTTTGTTCAGCATTGAAGCACGAACAAAACCAATGTGCCAAATTTTTTTCCAAAAAAATACTTCTTGGCAGGGGCTATTTTTAGGGGTTTTCAAAAATTGTCAAAACAGGGTCGTGTGTGCAGTCAATCTTTAAGTTTTTCAGGATGCAGTACTCTCAGGTGCAATACAAGACCAAGACGGCCTTGTACCATGATTTCCTAAAAACGACTGACATGAACTTACATCAAGTGAATCCAGTGGTTGATCCAGAGGACTTGGAGGGCATGAATCAAGTCATATTACAGAACATAGAGGAATCCAGGTTGCTTCAGGCTGCGTCCATCCCCATTACATTACAAAGTGTGGAGCTTGTAATCGCTTGCATTAAGCATTACAATCCTACCACGAGAGAAATCAGATCAATAGATGGGAGGGTAATCTGCAGTTTGAAACCCAAGGGCATTGAAAAATGTTTTGATATACCATCATGCCCTACCAACGTGGTTATATCAGTGACAGAATGCAACAGAGCATTCGAGGCAGCCAAGAATAAATGCCAAGGAATAATGGCAGAAAAATGGTTGAAAGTGAAACAGGCTAGCTTGCCTAAGTTGGTTGGACGAGGAGAATTCAGAGATGAGTATGCAGTGTTGATCACTCTACTCAGTAGAATCACTGGACGGGACGAGGCAATCAGTTTCAATCGTGGATGTACCACATCATTGCCAAGATTATCAGCAAAAGGGAACATTACGACTGGGCCACCCTAATCAGTGACACACTCCACCAACAGATTACCGAGTTTCTAGAGGCTCATAGGTTCCACATGTGTTCCTACCTGGTATATCCGATTGCCTTCCAAGGCGAGTTCAGGATACTGAACAATGTGGGGAGCTTAGGTGTGCAGAAGGTCCATGAACACTTTTCGCGTCTTGAGTTTACTCAAGATGAAAGACACTTCAAACGACAAGTGACCTTTTCATCATGCACACTGTATGAGACCTAGACCATGAGATGCACGTGCGTATTTCGCAAGTAGCCAAGGAGGCAATGGTAGACTACGCGGATTGGTTTATCCAATTCCCCACTTTCACCTACATACGCGTGTATGGCTACATTGGTCACCCCACCACGATGCCACGCTACCCTTCAGATAGGGTAGTTTTCATGGAATTCCTAAGGCAGTTGGCCGAAGTTCACACTCACTTGCGACTGAAGAAGAAGCCAGTTGTGAACTTTCCCATTGAGATGGGACTCTATAGATGTAGAACAGTGGTAGATACCAAGTTGATGAGTCAAGAAACGGTGAGACTCAATCTCAAATACCTCATTGAGAGGTCATATGATCCCAGAGGTCTCTTTGCAGCGCATCTTGAGCAACGCTCATCACATGAATCTTCTATGGAAGATTACTGGGTCAATTGTGACGATGAGTATGAGGTAAGAAGAAGGAACTATAGCAGATTTAGGCTCTCACAAATTGCTAACTTTATGTCAGAAGATATTGAGGGCTTATCTGATGATGAAGGCGAAGTCATTCTCCCCTCATTCTTCGCAGATTCAGTGGACTCACAACCACTCAGAAGAGTGGATTGGTACGCAAAGGAAAACCCATCTATAGAGGAGAGAACAATTATAGTTGTTAGGAACAGTCAACTCTACCTCAACAGCAAGAGGACAAGGAAGGTAGTACTTCCCAGAACAGAGCCGCCACAAGTTCAGTCTACACTACCTTCCACATCAAGAAAGAAGCCCAAGCAAAAGCAGTGGTGCAATCCTCCCAAAGGGATGCGGATGTCAAGACACACAAGGGGAAGAACTCAAGAGTTATACGTGGAAACAGCCACACATACCCCTAAGATAGCCATGGGAATTGTTGCCCCCGAGCCAATGATTGAGATAATCACTGCAGAGACAAAACCCATAGCAGAGGCTGGAGAGGCAGAGCCAGTAGCAGAAGAAGCAACAGCAGAAATAGTGTCTGTGACAGAAACAGAGCCACCTACATCACCACCATCACAGCAGTCACAAGTCCCCATCGACTTGGAATCGCCACCGAGAGACGTCACTCCAACACAGTCTCATTCATCGAGCATTCAAGGGCCCCATATTCCTCCTTCCAGCAAAGCTAGCCAGGATTCTATCTGGCTTGAGGGTTTCCTAGGAAGGAAGAGGGAAAGGCCCTCCTACGAACTTGACTTCACAGAGTTCGACCATGTCCCACAAGACATGCCGGCAAAGAAGTTGAAGAAGCAACTTCACATGGAAAGGAATGCAAAGCATGAGTTCATCATAGAGACTGCTGCCCCACCTAAGGATAAGTGGACTTCACATTGTCCAAACTTAACCTCGGAAAGACCACACATCAGGTGGAGGCAGACCTTCTTGGAATCGCCTCAGTGAGCGCCCAAGAGAAGATGGTTAAGGATGGAAAGGACAAAGCATCCTTAAAGGTTGAAAACCAACAGTTGAGGATGTATATTTCCAGCTTGATGCACGGCACCCCGAACGTCTCGGCATTACCATAGGAAGTGTTGGATCTTCCCGCAGAGCAAAATCATTAACAGCTGATGACATATGGAAAACACTTGAGAGATCAACTGGAGGAGTTTGTTCTCAGAGGGCGATGTAAACTGGCGAATCTATACCAGTTACGAGATAGAGCACATGGACTCCACGCAGAGATTCAGCAATCAGAGCAAAAGATAGCAAAAAAGAGGCCAAGCGATGAAGTCACAATTGCAGACTTGCAATTGGCATATCAATCAGTCCACTCTAAGGAAAACAAGCAACATCTTTTTCCTTGGAAAGAACAGGTGTCATACAAGGTGAAAGCCTATGATGCCCATTCAGTAGAACTGATTGACTACCGACGGGTTGTCGCAGATATTATCAACTTCGCAAGAATGTTGGTAATATCCTTCCCTCACATAGAATATCAATGCAAGGGAGGAGAGTACATTGAGCTAGTTACAGTGCAGAATCAGTTCAAGGATGTCATCCACGGCACTTTCCTCGATGATCCAAATGGCTGCAAGTTAGCCAAAGTGGCAGCTTTGTCTACCAAGTTCAATGAGGCAGCTGCCCAGTGTATAGACTTTCAGCATCAGCTCACGACAGGCGAAGTAATGCTAAAGCGCCACGTCATCATTTTGCAAAGCATTAACTACCTAGAGGCTGAAGAAGTCAACGAATGGATTCAGACACTGTTGACTAGTGGTGAGTTGTAAAGGCACCTCAAGAAAGGACGCCCTACCCTCCAAATGGCATTTATGGCACTTAAAGTTGACATGATACCTCATTCCAAGTCAACTCAAAAAGACATTAAATGTGACTGAAGTTAACTTGATGCCCCTTTCCAAGTTAAATCCACATCCCACAGATCATTCATGTCAAATCCCACTAATTGAGGATGTCTAATTTGACTTCCATAATTTGTGGATCTCAGATCTCCACTAAACATGGATGTCTATTTTGGAGGCATACTTTGTATTAAAGTTCACCTTCAGTTTAGTTTCAGTCAACTAAAGTAGTTTCTAGTTGACTCTTTGTTTAGTTTCAGTTAACTGAAATAGATTTCCAGTTAACTGCTTGCTCACCTACTTTTAGACATGGGAATAAATCTTGCTAATTGATTGGCAAGAACTCAATGTTAACTCAAGGAGATTTTAGGGTTGCCTACTCCTTTGAGTTCTATAAATAAGAGCCTTAGGCTCATTATTTTGTAACTTTACTTCACAACAGCAAAACGCTGAGCAATTTTGCCTTCATATTGTTCGCTTAGTATATGTTCTTGGATCGTATTTGTTGTAGTTAAGCACCAAGTACAGTTTGTGCTCTCTCTACTCAAATAGGTGTGTCCAATCTTTGTTCATGTATCATTGGTTTGATCACAGCATGTGTGATTGTCTCTTTGACATAAGCTATTGTCCCAACATGTATTCTTTGGTGAAGTATTGAGATAATAAATTAGGAGAGTTACCATGCCTTTGATCCAAATGTCTCAAGGTTTTATCATTGTGTGTTGTGTTTAAATAATCTGGTTTCGATCTACACCTCGGAAAGGACTTGGTGCCTCCTTGGGAATTTAGGAGATAAGATTACCGTCCTTTTGTTGTTTCTCGTAGTTTACTTTTCAGCCTACACCTCGGAAAGGTCTTGGTACCTCCTTGGGAATCCTGAGATATAAATTACCGTAAGGATTACTTGTGTGAGTTCTATTTCATCACGGATCTGGGAGTTCAGAGCCTTCGGATGCAACCTGAGAGACCAATTCAACCAAGTGATTAAACCATCCGTTCCTGCTCCTATTCCCTCATGCTATGTTAATCTTGAGGAGATACGATAGATTAAAAGCCAATATAGTCATAGTTAAGATCTGCCGAAACCAAAGAAAAAGCTTAGGTACGAGGCATTGTGTTTATGCACCCTTGTGTCCTACCGCTGAGTAAAAAAGATAGGATAGCAGTTTACTTACTTTATTCCTTTTATTTATGCACAAATCAGCAACAAGAGGGATCTTCCCCTCCCAATTTGAAGAAGTAAACACTACATTACTTGCAATAGCTGACCGTTTCCAATAAGCACTCTAGAGGTGCTAATTGAAACGCCAACATAATCAATGAGAAAGTGAAGGCGAGATAGAGCTAGAAGTCCACAGGGTCCTTGCTGATAAAAAGTTTAAAGAGGTTCTCAAATTCAAATCAGATTTACCTCTTCATGTAGCTGATTGTAAACTAAGGCCCAAAGAATTGGTAGAATCTGATCCTCTTCGTGACCTTGAGCATTTTCAGCTGGTGGGTGGTGAAAGACTAGAGTCTTGGAGCAGCTATGAGGGCAGCGAAGACAAGAAACAAAATTCTGATTTTGAAATGCAGTCTATCAGCAGTTCACCATACTTACACATTAATGAGTGGAAAGGTCAATTCATGATATCCATTGAAGATGAAGTGCAAGTCCTATTCAAAATTGATCACACACATAGTTTGAATGAATAGAGAAAAGTAGGAGTTAGGGGTGGAGTCACCCTCTTCAATTTGCAATTCATCAAAGACTCCTTGGAAATTATGAAATCAGAATATCTATGCTGGATTACAGATCGGGATTATGCCTCCGAATTTGCAAAGAAGGCCATTAGTGCATTCCAAGGAAAAGGGGAAAAGGTTGATGAGCTTACTCTTGAGCTTGAATCAATCAAGGACATGTTAGAGAATGCTCAGTGGGCTCTAATGGAGGCAGAAGATCAGCTAGCTGATTTCAAATGTCTTAAAAAGCAAGAGAATGAATTAAGAGCTAAACAGATCAAGCAAGAAATTGTTAAGCTTGATTATCTTCAAGGGAAGTTTGATTTGAAGCGTTTCCCAAAGAAATCAAAGGATGCAAGTGTATGCATAAGAGGTATAGAGGATTTGGTTTCCATATGGGAAGTGTTGATTTATGATGACTTCCACATCTTCGACACCAAGGTGTTGTTCAGACATGGTTTGGTAGCTGTTGATGGTTTAATTACGGCAGCAAGGAGCGAAGATTTCAGACTTGTTATTCATGAAGTACCAAGACAAGGTGTTTACATGTCGAATAATCCATCCTTTGGGTTGTGTGTTGTTTTAGCTCACACTAATCCTTTTTTGGGATTGGGTTTGAAGACAATGATTGTTCCATGTTCAATAGTTGTAAATGCTTCCATGGCTTGGCTTTGGAGCTTCACTTGTAGAGACACCAATTTCTTGAGTATGCACTTGGTTCTGATTGGTACTCAGGGACATGTTGAGTATTCTTTCCAATGTGTTGGAGTTTATTCTCGGTTGGGAATTCACGTTTGGAATTCTCAACATGGTTTCATGGAGATTATTACAAGTAGAAAGAAGGATCTTTGGAGAGATAAGGATCTAATTTTCAGATTTTTTTGGTGTTGTCCCTTCTTTACCAGCCATCTGACAGTTCCGTTTGCTTATCAATTGGAGGATTGGAAGGATGTTTTGAGCAAAGGATGGTTCTTTGCTGTGATAGAGTTTTTAGAGAGTGTGTTCACAGCCTTGGACATGAGCAGATTCATCAAAATAGATGATGATTTTAAGTGTTGCAGCAGCTATCCATTTCCTTAAATGCTGATTTTTCTTAAATCAGATTATAAGTCATTCATTTTAGACTTGGTGGGCAGTTGGTACCAGAGAAACGGGACTTGTCTGGACTTGGCGAGTCCCAAGCCGAGCACCCCTAGCCGCGTCCTGGGAGCCCGGACGCGGACGCGGCCGAGACCGGCCACGTCATGGCCGGACTCACCGGACACGTCGCGTCCAGGAGAGTCCCGAGCCCTAGACGCGGCCAACACAGCAAGGCTGAAAAAGGCTAAAAAAAAATTAACTTAAAGTTTTTTAATATTTTTTTTTTAACTTATATTATCTCCTTAGCCCTAAAAGCAACCTCATTTCATTCATTTGGCAAAACAGGAGGAGAAGGGAGAGTTGTGAAGAAAAAGAATAGATCATTGTAAGGCAACCAGCAAGCTGTTAAAGAAAATCCAGGCTGTTAAATCATTTGTGAAGCTTCATACCAGCAAGGAGGTGCATTGAGAGCTCATTACCAGCAATTGGGAGGAGTTTGCATTACATTCCAAGCTAGATTTATGAGGTAAGTTTGATTTTAATTGGTTTTTTTGTGTTATTTTAACAAATAATTCATTGTAATTTGTAAAATCATTGTTTTTTCGAGTTTGCATTATTAGTTTTACAAACCCTACTTGCAACTTAAATAATTTTCGAAACCCTACTTATTATTGCAGCCACTTTCATTTGCAAATCAAACCATATTTTCATAATGTCTCAAAGTCAAACCCCAAGCAGAAAAGACTCTGCTTGGAAGCATGCTGAAATATTTCCCAGAATGAAAAAAGGAGAGGCAAAATGTAAATATTGCAAAACAATATATCATGGAGGAATAAACAAATTGAAATATCATATTGCCCGCATACCCGTCCATGATGCAATGGGCTGCACTAAAGCACCTGTTGAGGTTGTTCGTGAAGTGCAGGTGCAATTAGAAACATTCAAATTGCAAAAAGAAATGAAAAAGAGGCAAAGGGAGGAGTTTGTGAGTATTGGACAGCCACAGGGACTTGGTGTTGTTGGAGATGCTTCTTCCATGCCTCCATACCATCCCTAGTCTTGTGCTAGTGCTAGTGCTTGTGCTAGTGCTTTTGCTACCACACCAGCTATGCGTACTACTAGTACTACTCCTAGTGTTGTTGACGCTACTACTGCTAGTGGTAGTGGGAGTGTTAGCATTGGCCCTAGAGTTCGTAAATCTAGGATGGACTCATATTTTGTACCACGCACTACTCCTGGTTCCCAACCGTCGCTTGAGAGCATGGGTTGGAACAAGGACGTACATGATGCAGCAAATAAAACAATTGCAAACTGCTGGTACTATTGCACCATTCCCTTCTATATAGCTAGGTAATTCTTTTTCGTTTAATTGTTTTAAAATTTATATTTAAATTTTAGAATCTAGATGTATCTCATTATCGAATTCAAATTTAAAGTTAAAAACTTAAAACTTTTCATTTTACAATACTTATCTAAGTAACTTATTAATTTATTTATGACATGTTTTAGGTCTCCTTTTTGGCAAAACATGGTTGATGCCATAACAATATGTGGGGTGGGGTTCAAAGCCCCTACTGAAGATGAATTAAAGGGCCCACTTTTGACTCAAAAGGTGGCAGATGTAAAAGCACAATTAGAGGAGCAGCGCTTGCAGTGGAGGAGGTCGGGTTGCACCATCATGACTGATGGTTTGACTGATAGGAGAAATAGGACGCTGCTGAATTTTCTAGTTTCCTCTAGAGGTAATTGTACTTCTCTCAATGTGTGAAAAACCCTTCTGGTTCAACTTCAACCCCGGATGCTCAAACTGATGTTTTTGTGTGTTTGAAGGTTTATGCGTTTTTTTGTGGTTTTTGCATATAAAGAATATAGTGCAATTTTGAAAGGAAATGCTTGCAAAATTTAAATAAAATATTACTGTGCTAAAAATGTTGGAATCTAATTGATATATTGATGCCAGAATGTTTACTGATCTTCCAGACTGATTACATCTAAGATCGGATAACATGCAAAATAAAAAGCAACAACATTTATGCTGAAAACCTGGTTATTGCAACCGCCATTAATGATGAAGAATGAATACGGCAACCATCAGAAAAGCCTTCTCCAGCCTCGAGATTGTTGCAGACTATTCCATAGATCAAGGCGCCCCATCTGGTGAAGAAAGGAGACTAAAAAGCAAGGCGTCCAGGCTAGTGTAAAAAGTACGGCCTTCCAGCTGAATGGTACGGCCTCTAAAACAGCAGCAGGTAAATCCGTACAACCTTGGGATTCGTGCCAGATGAAGATCCCAACCAGCCGCTCAAAGATATTCCCTTTTTCTGACAAATATAAATCAACTATGAATGATAACTTCTCAATATGCTCTGTAATAACTTCTGGATGAAGCTATTTCACTGACTGGCAATAAATCAGCTGATATTTCACAGCCTCTGAACTGCAAACACTAAAGATGGCTTGTTCTCCAATGCAAAAGACAACTGAAACCCTTGGCTTCGTTCTCTGAAGAAGAAATTGGCTAAAATCGATTTTCATAACATAATGAATGAAGTTTTCACAAAGAAAACTTAGATCTTCTCAGTTGGGTCGATTTCCTTCAAAAAGCATCATTTAAATAAAACCTAGATTTTCACTTTTAATCTTTCAATAGTTTGGACGCCTTTTTAATTATAATCATTAATTAAAAATGGCCCCTTCTCCATGATGGTCGACCCCCTTCAAATAATCACTTAAGTTATAATATTAAATTATATTATAACTTTATATAATAAGCTTCAATTTAATTAATATTTATTTTGGCAAATAAATATTAATATTTCTCTCAATAAAAGTTCGATTGACGAACCGTCTGAAGCCAAAAATAAGTGACTGAATCTGCATATGACCAGACCATACTGCTAAAAATAGCAGGGATGCTCCACTGAGTGTCTCCACTTACTAAAAATAGTAAGTCAAGCAAAAGATGTCCAAACAACCCCGAACAAAAGCCAACTGAATGATTATGATAATCTGAAGCCAAGCCATGCCTCAACAAGACCCCCTATCCATCCTATCAGCCTACGAGGGTCACATAATAGGCTAATCTCAAGAATTGAGAGATGTCAATTGGAAGGGGACGTTACAGTCCGCCCCTCGTGAAATTGCTTGTCCTCAAGCAATCTCAACTCCGGATGCTGCAAAATCTCCTCACTCTCCCGCGTAGCATCCTCCACTGGTAAATCTCTCCACTTCACCAAATATTCCCTAATAGTCCTCCTGCGTAGCTGTCTTTCCCTATATTCCAAGATCGACTCAGGTACTAAAATCAACTTTCCCTCATCATCTAAGGGAGGCAATACTGCTGAAGGTACCACACGATGTTCCAACGCCTTCTTGAGACGTGACACATGAAAAATGTTGTGGACATTACAATCCACTAGAAGCTCTAGCTCATAAGCCACCTCTCCAACACGCCTCACAATCCTAAAAGGACCATAATACCGCGGCTTGTGCTTCTCAGACCCACTATTTCTGAGAGTAGACTGTCGGTAGGGCTGAAGCATAAGATATACCATATCTCCCACCCCAAAAGATCTCTCTGTCCTCTTCTGATCTACATACTACTTCTGCTGATTCTATGCCTTAGCAATATTCTCCCTAAGAGCCCTCATAATGTCCTGACTCTCCTGCAATAAGTCTCCAGCACTAGGCACTCTATTGTCACTCAGTAGAAAATCAATAAAACTAGGCGCCTCATACCCATACAGCGCCATCAAAGGGGACATCTGAATGGTCATTTGATAGGTGGTATTGTAACAATACTCACATAAGTATATCCACTTGACCCACACCTTTTGCTGCCCTACAATGTAATTCCTGAGGTCGCCTTCCACCCATTTGTTCATTATCTCCGTCTGACCATCGGTCTGCGGGTGGTAACTATGCTCGGTGTAAGCTCGGTTCCACAAAGTCTGAACACCTCCTGCCAAAAGTGACTCAGGAACCGACTATCCCTATCGCTAACTATGCTCCGAGGCAACCCATGTAATCTGAAAACCTCACGGTAAAATACCTCTGCTACCTGTGTAGCTGTGTAAGTGGTGGTGATCGAAAAGAAGTGAGCATACATCGTCAGCCGATCCACAACTACATATATGCAATCCCGTCCTTGGGCTTTAGGCAAGCCCGTAATAAAATCCATCGACAGGCATTCCCACTTCCTATTAGAAATCAGAAGTGGCTGCAACCACCCTGTCAGATACGTGTTCTCCTGCTTGTTCTGCTGACAAACAGGGCACTCACGCACATACTGAAGAACATCTGCCTTAAGACCTATTGTGACCTTTTCACACATCGCCCCATCACCAATGGGGACCCCCAGTTGTCTGCTTTTTTTAGGGTTTTGTCTCCTTGCAACGGTTTCGTGAGGTCACCTTGTTGAGAGTTTCAAGTCAGTTTGCCGAGAGTTACCCGAGCCAAGTCAGTAATCCATGCTTGAATCAGTGCGTAGACGTCATGGAAGCGCTCAGAAGGCCCAGGAAACGAAGATCGCCTGTGAATTCGGCCAATTCTGAGACTTCCTACTTTTTAGGAAATTTTGCTTTTTCACTTTTTCATTTTTGGCATTTTTGAACCAAACAGGTTTCCCTATTTTTTAGGGTTTTGCTTTTTCTATTTTTAGAATGTTTCTATATTTGGAAGGTCTCGAATTTCAAAAAATCCACTCAGAAGTTCAAAAAAATCAAAAAATCACTCAGAAAATCAAAGAGAAAATTGAAAAATCATTGAAAAATCTGGAAAAGCAAGCAAAAAGCGTAAAAAAATCAGTAAAAAGCATGAGAAAATCAGACTGAAAAACATTAAATTCTGGAAAAAATCATTCAAAACCAGTCAGATCTGAAGCACAAAATCACAGAAAATTAACTCAAAAAAGATGGAATTCATGAGAAATCTGGTTAAGTCTGAAATTCGCCACAAAGAAGATGGTCCTTGAAATGTGGGACGGAAGGAAAGAAGATCAATGAGCTTAGGAAGTCGGCCAGCCATGAAGGAAGGAGTGTCAAACACTAAGGAAAGTCCGCCCAGCTGATGTCCAAGACCTTCCAAAGTCCGCCCTACTTGTCCAAGGAGTCTTTGAAGTCCGCCATGCCACAAGGAAGGATGGCATAGACTATCTAAAGTCCGCCTTCACCTTGTCCAAGTGCTTGGAAAGTCCGCCATGGTCTATGAAGGGAGAAAATTACAATTTTTGCTAAGTGTTTGGTGCCAAGTCAAGAGAAATTCGAAAATTTGCCTAAGTATAGAGGCCAAAGGATGAAAAGTTGAAGTTTTTGGCTAAGTGTTATGACATTTTCAAGAGGTTAAGTGCTAAGTTTTAAAGGACAAGTGCTAAAGAAGATTCGCTATGGCATGTGGAAAGTGGAAAAGACTTTGGGAAATCCGCCTAGGCCAAGGCAAAGATAAAATGAAGTGTGCCTAGCACAAAAGTGAAAGAGAAATTTAAATTTCGCCTAAAGTTTTGGATGTCTAGAGGAAAAGTTGGCCGAGTATACAGAGAAAAGATGCACAAGGCAAGGAGAAAGGAAAGATCGCCCTTGGCCAGAAGGAATAAGAATTTGTCAAGCGTCAAGGAAATTCGCCTGATGAAGACATCCAAACAAGGATTTTGCCTAGAAAAATTCGACCGAGCAAGAGAAAATTTGACTTTGGCAGAAGAAAATAATCTCAGTGCAATTAAAAGTTCACCATGGCAAAGAAAAATAAAGATCTGGCATAGCAATTGTCGACGGAATGGCTTAAGTTTTGACTTGGCTAGACGAAATTGGGAATAAAATTGGAAAATACACTTTTAGCCAAGAAAAATGAAGAGAAAATCGAAATAGCCATGGGTCCAAAACAAACGGGTTGGAATAAATTAAAATATTTTAATATTTTAATAATTTATTTTCAACTACTCGAAAATTTAAATGCCTTGGACAAAATGAAGTTTGCCAGAGATGTTTTGGAGGAAAATAATTTGCGCCGGCCAGAGATGAAATCCGATGGGCAAAATTAAATTCACCATGAATTTAAAACTTGGAAGGGTCGAATTTAATTAAATATTTAATGTTTTCTTTCAAAATTCGAAAAATCAAAGATAAACATTTAAGCAAAAATCGAATTTTTGAAGATCAATGAGATTTGCCTGGATAAACTCAAAACGGATTCTTTTCGAAAAATAAAGGAAACTTGCCTATTTGAACAACTAAAAACAAATCGGGATCAAGAGAAGAAAAGGCAGTTGCTAAATAAATTAAATTCTTCAGCATTATAATGAGTTTCAGCAACTCATTTTCACAGGCACAGCTGAAGAGAAATTTCATCTCTCTCGAAATTCTCAGGCAGTTGATTGTTCAGTAGGCAAGATCGAATTTTCCAGAGAGAGAAGTAATGTTATGTTGAGGAAGAATTCTCTCGGAAAAGGGAAAAGATTTATCTATTGAAAGTTGAAATTCTTCTGTGCAAGAGGGGCGCACTTCTTCTAAATTATCAGAATTTAAATCTGTTTTGCAGCCAGCAGTTTTTCACTGAGGTTTGATGTTCAGTCAAGTTGATTTGCTATTCTTCATCTGTCTCTTTCATGTTGATTCAATTCTGGCGAAATTTTCAACTTCATCCATTTACTTTCAGCTTGCTTTTTCGCAGCAATTTAATTATTTAATAAGCTGAAAGTAAATCATCCAAACCCAAGGCATGAGAATAAATTAATTTAAAAAGTCTCCATATTAATGTTAATTTTCTGACTGCAGGTTGATGACCACTGTGGGCGAATCATCAAAGAGACCGGCAAAAATGAAGTTCGCCAGCAAAGCTGCCCAGCGGGAGACTATAATCAATTCAAAATGGAAGAATGTCGTAGACACCGATTTCGGACATGTCGACTTCGATGAGTTCAAAAGAAGAGTATATGGACAGAATGGACTTCCAACACCTATAGCCAGGCGGATGATCAGCAACGGAATTTTCCAGGCAGCTGGATTCCCGCCTGCAATAGATTGTGCAGAATTGATGGTGGAATGTGCTATCCACTATGATGCTCAAAAGAGGCAGATCATTGCACCGGATGGCAGAATTCTGGCACACTTAGGCGAGGTGGCAATCCAAGAAACCTTCGGCATCCCAGAGCATTCACGGACTGTCTATAAGACCAAGGAGGAGGCCAAGAAGTTATATGATAGCCAACCGGACTTATGCACCACAACTGTTAACAAGGCATGGCTGGACAAACCTAAGCCATCAATAAAGAAGATGCCCAAAAGACCTCGCCGGACAGACTTCAAAGAAGATTTTGGAGACATCATATTGATGCTGAACAGAATAGCTGGCAACCCGCAGGGTGCATTTTTTGAGAGTTGGATGTACTACTTCATAGACGAGATCACTTCTGGCGTAAAAATGTTCAATTGGTCACGGATGATAAGTGACAATCTCCACGAGCAATTGATCAATCTGGAAGAGACTAAGTCTTTTCACATGAGCTCGTATGTTGTCTACTTGTTGGCCAGATCATATAAGTATCTAGGACTAACTTGCAAGGGAAAAGTCGGCAGCGGAGAAAACGAACTCAAACCTTACGATTGTTACCCGCAACTCCAGTTGAAGGAGAAGTCTCATTTCAGAAGGGCACATGATGCATTCTTAATGCATATCACCAGAACACTTCAAGGGGGAGTACATCAGAGGTTGAGTCATGAGGCGAAGAGTCTAATCAGTAAATATGGGTCCTGGTTCATCCAATTCCCAAAATTTACATATATCAGGATCCAAGGGTTTACTGGAAACCCCTATAAGTTGCCCATTTATCCGACAAATCGGATGGTTTTGCTCGAAGTCCTGAGGCAGCTAGAAGAATATCAGAACATCCAGAGGCCAACCAAGAAGGCATCTATTACATTCCCATTGTTCATCGGGAATATGTTGGAATCTTGTCCGTCCTCACAGGCAGCTGAGAGTGCTAGATTGGAAATCCAGTGGTACCCATTTACAGCCTACAAGTCCAGGGTCAACTTTGACCCACATCATAATATCCGGGCAGTAGAGGGGAGAAGGTACAAGCACAGAGTGGAACTGGAAGACTTCTGGGCTGATGCCGCCGATGAATACGAAGTCAGGAGGAGACTATGGTCCAGGATGCCAGTAGACTTCATGAGGACAATTGAATTTTTCCGAGTACCTGATCAGTTGCATGACGATGGGGACTACATCCAGCTGCGCTTCGAGGAGAGTCGACCTCTTCCTCCTGTGAGATGGTCGGAGCCTGAGCACTCAGACTTAGCCACATTAATGAGACCAGTGGTCAAATATTCTCAGTGGTGGGTTGACCGTCAAGTCCAGGAGATGAGACATAAAAGAATAACGCTCACGTATGATCTACTGAGCGAGACAGAGTCGTATTCCTCCAATGTCGGTGCTTCCCATCAGGACTTGGTTGAGATTGGAGAGAAAAGGAAGGAAATAGTTCCGAGTGCAGAGCCTGCTTCCAAAAGGCAGAGGGGAGAACCATCTCGTTCGGCAGCATCCCGGAATATTGACAAGCTGATGGCTACCATAGATGAGTCCTTGGTGGAAATAATTGTACCTCCTACAATTCAGGAAGATAACGATGAACCTATTCAGCTGGATGATGAGGAGCCCTCGTCACCTACAGGCACGGAAATACTTGGTTCAGACAATGAGATAGAAGTCCGGAATAATGACTTCGAGGAGGGAATGATTTCCGCTCTCAAGAGGTTGTGGATGTTCCGAATGAGGAAGAGGTTCAGGTAGAAGATGGAATCGAGCAGCCGACCATTCCAGATTGGCTGATAGAAAGAATGAAGATTCAACCACCTGCAGAAGCCCAAGAGGAGGATGATACTGCAGATTTATTGGCTAGGTTGGAGCAAGTTGCAATCAAGAAGCCTGCCAAGAAATTCTCTACTATTCAAAGGGACGAGACAGGCAGCCGTTCCGTACACATTGCAGTACCCACAGTGGACAAGCCACAAGACGAGATTACTCCTCGAGTATGCCATAACCACTGTAGATCTTGGCCCAACCTCAAAAGGCCAAGAAGTAGAGGAATTAGATAATTCTGTCTCGACCATCAAAGCGAGATTGGAAAAAGAAGTGGCTAAGAAGAAAGAGTATAAAAAGGAGGTTGAACGCCTTAAGGAGTACATACAGCATTTGACCCAGCCACTTGATCAGGGTAATGCGGTAGCTCCTCTTCTCCTCAATTCATCACAGGAAGTGACCAAGGATGTAGAGCACGGAATGGTTACAGCCGGGGAGGCTCAGGACTGGATGGTGAGCGAAGGCACGGAAGCAGCCTCGTTCATGGAAAAACTGGCACTTGCCTATGGGCGGACCTCTTCTTTTCTTTCCAGACTTATGGATATGGCAGAGACATGGGAATGTATTCTGGACATGCAGGAGAGGCTTATTCCAAGCCTTAGGATCTTGAAAGGCACTCCAAGGGAGGAGTTGGTTGATAGAAGGGTGATTGCTGCAGGAGCAGCATATGATTTCCATCACTAGTTTTGGGCAGTGACTATATGAGAAGAAGTTTTGGAAAAGGAAAAAGTGGATGGGCTCAGAATTGAAGAGCAGGTCAAAGAAATCCAGGAGAGGATTTATATGACAGCTGCAGAAGTGTTCGACCGTGAGATTGTCCAGGAGAACGACATGCAGTTGGAGAGGTTGATACGTAAAGTTCAAGAGACTTTCTTCTCAGCCACTGGACCATTTCTGAGACAAGATTTTGCAAGAGTGGCAAGACTCTCAACCATCCGAAATGATTTTGGGAAGCAGGAGGCAGATTGGGAAAGTACTTTTGCCAAATGTGCTGAGAAGTTGGACAGACTTGAATTCCGGATTAGCATGCTGCCACCTGTCACGATGGAGGAGGTCATCGCAGTAGTGTCCAGGTTCATCGAACGCAATGTTGTTCATAAGGATAAGGATGCCTCTCCTTGATAATAGCTTCCACTGCCTCTTTACTGATAGTTCACTGATTGATAACTCATGTTATTTTGGGCAACCCTAATTAGGTTGGGTTGTAATAATCTTGGCCGTTGATATTGTTTTAATCTCGGCCCTTCATTTGATTTTTGTAACTCTATATAAACTGGTGATCTCTCACTTTCATTTGTGTGGAGACAGAGTATGAGATTGTTGCATTGAGACTATTTTGAATAATAAAAGCTCTTATGCATGATTTGCTTTGAATAACTTTTATTGTCAAATAGTAAGCGAGGTTGCATATCTTCTTCCGCCATAGATTAAAGTTAGAATTAGATTAAATAGAATTTGCTTTGAAAGTTGGTTAAGTGAATGAGAGATTGATCGTATCGATTCAATGGTGAAGTTTTGCTCATACTTTCTTCGAATGGATGATTTGCATTCGATGCGTAAAGTTAGCCTGAGCTCATAATTGTGGAAGCTCAACTTCAGCCTCATTCGAGGTTTGAAATTATTATCACACCCCTTGAAGATTGCACTCACTTTGTGTATGTTGTCCAGCAGGAGGCGAAACAAAGTGTGGTTTATCCCCTTCACCGAATCCTTACTGTCTCTTAAGTTCTTAGGCATAGAATAGATCCCCTAAACCCTTATCCTTTTTGCTATTTTTTGAGATCCAAATTGAAAGTCCTAAGTGAAGAAAGCCTTTAATGATAAATCCGCCTAAGTCCCAAACTTGTGAAAATTCCTTCAACGTAAGTCCCCTTGTTTATTACTAGCAAATCACAACGGCCATTGAGCTTATCCACACGTCAAGACCTGACAAAAAAAACCTTGGAATCGCCATATGATCTTCTTGCAATCTTAGCATACGCGGTGGTTTTTCAAGAGAGGATAGAGTGTCTTTAGACATTTTATTCTTTGTGTTCAGTGGATGATAAAACATACACCAACAAGACCCTTCCATGTAAACCTTTCCCGAACCTGTCTGTATGTTTTGAAGTACCCGGAATGCCCTGCTGTACGTACATCATGAAAGGCTTGCATAATGGTGTTCTTCATCTCTAATCCTGGGATCAAGAAAATCCTGTTCTTGTAAATGATCAAGCCATTCACAAGTGTGTACCTGGTGTCCACCATAGATCCCTCAACAATACCAGATGCCCATGTATCCTTGGCATACTCTGCCACAATCAAGTGCCTCCAGCCCTTTGCAATATGTACCATAGAACTCAGATAAGGCCGGCGTGAAAGAGCGTCAGCAACAACATTTTGTGTACCTTTGATATAGGTGATATCAAAGTCATATGCCTGTAACTTACTCACCCACTTCTACTGACGGTCATTCAAATCTCGCTGCCCTAGGAAATGCCTAAAGCTATTATGATCAGTTTTAATACAAAACTTACTGCCCACTAGATATTGCCTGAATTTGGCCAAGGCATGCATTATGGCTAGCATTTCCTTATCATATATGCTGTAAAGCCTCTCTAGTCCTCTAAGTTTTCTACTCTCATAAACAATCGGGTGTCTGTCCTGCATAAGCACCGCTCCAATACCCTCACCAGAAGCATCACACTGAAGCTCAAAAGGTTTCATAAAATCTGGCAGTGCCAACACTGGACATGTAGTCATAAGCTCCTTGAACCTCACAAAACACTCCTGTGCCTCAGGAGTGCAAATGAATGCACCCTTTTTCAACAAATTTGTCATAGGTGCTGCATGGCGTGAATATCCACTGACAAATCTGCGATAGAAACCACATAACCCAAGGAATCCTCGCAGCTGTGTAAGGTTCACTGGAGTAGGCCAATCTAAGATAGCACGGATCTTCTCAGGATCCATCCGCACTCCCCCTGCACTGATAATATGGCCTAAGTATAACAACTCAGTCATCCCTAAATCACATTTGGATTCCTTGGCATACAAGGACTCCCTCTTAAAAATGTTGAGTATTGTATCCAAATGAGCCAAGTGCTCCTGCCATGTCCTGCTGTAGACCAAAATATCATCGAAGAAGACAAGTACATATCTCCTCAAATGTGAGTGGAAGACCCTGTTCATGGTGGACTGGAATGTCGCTGGAGCGTTGGTTAGCCCAAATGGCATAACCACAAACTCAAAGTGTCCACAATGACAGTGAAAAGCGGTCTTCTCAACATCTTGCTCACGAACTCTAATCTGATGATATCCCGATCTCAAGTCTATCTTGGAGAAGTAACAGGCACCATGGAGCTCATCAATAAGCTCATCTATACGGGGTATGGGATATCTGTTCTTAATAGTCCTCTTATTCAGGACTCTGTAATCTATGCACATACAAAGTGTACCATCTTTCTTCTTCACTAGAACCACTGAAGAAGCAAATGGTGATTTACTTGGTCGAATGTGACCCATAGCAAGCAGCTCCTTGATAATCTTCTCTATCTCATCCTTAAGTCGCTTTGGATGCCTGTTAGGAGTAATCATGACGGGCTTAGCGCCCTCCTCAAGCTCTATGATGTGCTCACTACCCCTGTCTGGAGGTCTCCCTAGTGGAATGTCACTGAAAACCTTCCCATGCTTAACTCTCAACTGCTAAATGTCAGGATGATACTCGGTCTTATGCTGTCCCTCCTGTGTAGTTGTCAAAGTGCACTCGGCAGCCCACTCAACCATGTCATGACGCATAAGTCTCTCCATCCGTCGGAAGGAAATAGTCCTGACGTTACTATCTCGGATGGCCTTCAGGATATGAGTCTTTCCATCCACATCGAACCGGATCTCCATGTCTTTGAGACGAAGTGTAACTTCCTCAAGGGAGTGAAGCCACTTCATGCCCAAAACTAAATCAATATCCCCCATATTCACCACATAGTAATCAGCCTTGAATTCATAATTATTCAGGCGCAAAGGAAGATCCTTAATCATACGGTCACACCTGAGAGTGTAACCATCAGCCACCTTAACCCGAATGCCCTCAAACTCCTCGGTTATGAGCCCACGCTTCTCAACGAATCTAGCATCAATGAAATTATGGGTGGCACCTGTGTCCAAAAGGGTGATAACCTTTTGACCGGCCAAAACTCCACGAAGTCTGAAAGATCCCTCCTGCTGAATGCTAGACAATCGTGCCTCCTGTATTTGGAGCTCTGACTCTGCCCCCGCCTTAGGCTCTGAAGCCTCTGATTCTGACTCCTTAGAACTTTCCTGCTGTTCGGAATTCTCAGATTCTAAATCCTCATAATAAGCCCACATAACTCTATTGGCCTTACCCTTAGGCCGCAAAGGACAGTCATGGTTAGCGTTGTAGGGACCCTTGCAGTAGAAGCAAAGCTTCTTCCTGCGCAAATCATTAAGAGTCTCACAATCCAAGGGTGCTGTTGATTTCCCTTTTGAATCACTCCTAAAATCAGATTTCTCCTTATTATTATTGAATCCCTTGTTGTCCTTGAATGAAGATGTATTCCTGGAATTGAACTTGCTAGATGGAGCAGCAAGTTTCATGCTGCGTGCCTTCTTCATTGCTTCCTGTAGTGAGAGAGGATCAAATGCTTTGATCCATCCTCTCATTGGTTCCAACAGTCCCTCCACGAAGAGTACAACTAAACACCTCTCTGATATGTTAGGAACCATCACAGATAACCGCTGGAAGTCTCCTATGTAAGCATCCAAGCTACCAACCTGTTTCAACTGGGCCAAATCTCTAAAGTAAGTCTCAGGATCCTTCTTGTCAAACCGTTCCACCAATCTGTCCACGAACTCCTGGTAAGTGGTGATACGGTCATGCTGAAGTGTTACCATCCCATGATGCCACCAGTCGTAAGCTGCCCCCTCAAGATGCAAAGTAGCATATCTAATAGCATCCTCCTCCGCCATGGGACGCAATGTAAGGAAGGTATCCAACTTACTGATCCAAGTTTGGGCTGTAACCTTGCCGCTGCCGTCAAACATAGTAAAAGAGAGCTTGTTTGTGGCGTGCTTCAGGTCACTGTTCTGATGCCTAGGCCTCCTATCCGGCCTGTTCCTGTAATGCTCTCGCCTCTGTGTGATAAGCCTATCAAAAGTAATTCTCTCTCTGACCTTTGGGGTCAATAACTCCCACTCATCGTTCGCTGTTATAAGAATATCAGCGAACACTTCCTCAAGCTCCTCATCTACAATAACCCCACCAGGGTCCTGTCTCACAAAAGTCGGTCGGGTAGGCCTATCTACTGTCCGTGAAACCGTCCTGGGTATCCTTCGTGAACCTGCATCACTCTTGCCTTCATCACGACGTGGTGATGGTATCCTAGGTGAACCAATCCTCTGTATCACTGTGGTCAACTGCTGTAATACATTAGCTACCTGCTGTTGACCTGTCCGAAGATCTCTAAGAGTCTGTCTAACCTCTGCATCATCATCCCTAAGATCTCGAGGAATTTTTGTTCTGTCAGCCATGGTACCCGGCTGCCTATTCAATCCCCGTTCCCTGTCAAACAAAGCTCTCCTACGAATGTAATATCTGTGAGGCCCAACCTCCTGTGGCTGCATAAGAATCCCAAACCCTCAGGTTGGCAGGAAACCACTTTGATACCACTGTGAAGAACCCTTCTGGTTCAACTTCAACCTCGGATGCTCAAACTGATGTTTTTGTGTGTTTGAAGGTTTTTGCATTTTTTTGTGGTTTTTGCATATAAAGAATATAGTGCGATTTTGAAAGGAAATGCTTGCAAAATTTAAATAAAATATTATTGTGCTAAAAATGCTGGAATCTAATTGATATATTGATGCCAGAATGTTTATTGATCTTCCAGACTGATTACATCTAAGATCGGATAACATGCAAAATATAAAGCAACAACATTTATGCTGAAAATCTGGTTATTGCAGTCGCCATTAATCGTGAAGAATGAATACGGCAACCATCAGAAAAGCCTTCTCCAACCTCGAGATTGATGCAGACTATTCCATAGATCAAGGCGCCCCATCTGGTGAAGAAAGGAGACTAAAAAGCAAGGCGTCCAAGCTAGTGTAAAAAGTACGGCCTTCCAGCTGAATGGTACGGCCTCTAAAACAGCAGCAAGTAAATCCGTACAACCTTGGGATTCGTGCCAGATGAAGATCCCAACCAACCACTCAAAGATATTCCCTTTTTCTGACAAATATAAATCAACTATGAATGATAACTTCTCAATATGCTCTGTAATAACTTCTGGATGAAGCTATTTCACTGACTGGCAATAAATCAGCTGATATTTCACAGCCTTTGAACTGCAAACACTAAAGATGGCTCGTTCTCCAATGCAGAAGACAACTTAAACCCTTGGCTTCGTTCTCTGAAGAAGAAATTGGCTAAAATCGATTTTCATAACATAATGAATGAAGTTTTCACAAAGAAAACTTATATCTTCTCAGTTGGGTCGATTTCCTTCAAAAAGCATCATTTAAATAAAACCTAGATTTTCACTTTTAATCTTTCAATAGTTTGGACGCCTTTTTAATTATAATCATTAATTAAAAATGGCCCCTTCTCCATGATGGTCGACCCCCTTCAAATAATCACTTAAGTTATAATATTAAATTATATTATAACTTTATATAATAAGCTTCAATTTAATTAATATTTATTTTGGCAAATAAATATTAATATTTCTCTCAATACAAGTCCGATTGACGAACCGTCTGAAGCCAGATGATAAGTGACTGAATCTACATATGACCAAACCATACTGCTAAATATAGCAGGGGTGCTCCGTTGAGTGTCTCCACTTACTAAAAATAGTAAGTCAAGCAAAAGATGTCCAAACGACCCCGAACGAAAGCCAACTGAATGATTCTGATAATCTAAAGCCAAGCCATGCCTCACCAAGACCCTCTATCCATCCTATCAGCCTACGAGGGTCACATAATAGGCTAATCTCAAGAACTAAGAGATGTCAATTAGAAGGGGACATTACACAATGCATTGAATAATTTGAAAATTGAATTTGATTTAGTGATCAATAATTTAATATGGCTGATTTACGTTTTTTAATTTATTGAATAATTGGTTTTAACTTTTGCTTATTTTTTCAGGTGACACCGTCTTCATCAAATCCATTGATGCTTCCGCCCAAATCAAAAATGCCACATACCTTTGTGAGGTTATAAAAGAGGTGATAGTTGAAGTGGGAGAGGAGAATGTAGTTCAAGTGGTGATAGATAATGCAGCAAATTATGTTGCTACTAGTAGATTATTGATGGAGAGTCACCCTACTATATTCTAGACTCCATGTGCCGCCCATTGCATTGACCTCATATTGGAGGATCTTGGGAAACTCCCATGGATCAAAACATGTGTGGATTCCACAAAAGACATTTGCAAATTTGTATACAATCACACATGGGTGCTTAACCTTATGAGGCAATACACAGGGTTGAGGAAGTTGGCTTGTCCTGGCATCACTAGGTTTGCAACAAATTTTATCACATTGCAATCCTTGATTTGGTCAAAGGTAGCTTTAAGGCGCATGTTTGTTGGTGAGGAGTGGTCTTCCTCATCCTATGCTACAAGCACTGCAAGGATTGTTGTGGCTAATTGCATTTTTGATGAGCTAGGGTTTTGGACACCAACGGAGGGGATTGTGAAGGTAAAACTTAATTCTTCATTATGTTTTACTTTTAATTTTTATTCATATTTTACTTTTATTTGTTTATTTTTGTTCACACTTAAGTTAATGTTTCACAATGTTTGCACTTTGCAGTTTGTCGAGCCCTTTGTAGTCCTCCTACGAGTTGCTAATGGGGAGAAGCCCGCAATGGGCTACATATATGAGGGCATGGATAGTGCCAAAGAGGCCATTAGATCCGTCTATGGTGGATTTGAGAAGTATCGTCCCATTTGGGAGATCATTGATCAAAGATGGCACCACCAACTTCATAGGCCCATCCATGCAGCCGCATGTTTCCTAAATCCGGCCTTCTGATTCAGTCGTGATCTACATGCAGATAGAGAGATTCTTAGTGGGCTCTACTCGACGATAGAGTGGATGTTGCCTGCTGTTACTACACAGATAGTGTAGGAGATAGATGCCTTCACTAAGGCACAAGGAGACTTATTTGCACGTCATTTGTGCAAAGAGAGTAGGATGACATTACTGCCAGGTAAAAATATATTTAAGGGCATAATTTTCATCTTTTTATATTATAATTTATTATTAAATGTTGAACTTGAAACTTGAAACTTGAAAATTAAAGTTGGAAATGAGATTGATTTTGTTTCTTTTTCTCATTTCAGATAATTGGTGGCATATGTTTGGTTTCGATACACCGAACCTTCAAAGTTGCCATTCGTACATTGAGCCAGCCATGCAATTCATTTGGTTGTGAGCGCAATTGGAGTATGTTTGAGCTCATACACTCCAAGAAGCGCAATAGACTGTCAATGGAGAGGATGAATGATTTGGTGTATGTTCATTACAACCTTCGCCTCAGATACAGGAAGATTTTTTACCACGACTCCACCCCGATCAGGCTAGAGGAGGTTGATCCACAGTTTGAGTGGATTACTGAGGCTACAAATGCAGTCTTTAGTGACGAGGACCTTGATTGAGTGGACCAGGCAGAGAGAGAAGCTGAGGTTGTAGCCATGGCTAAGGAGGCTAGAGCACGAGGAGACACAACTGTTGTTGGTGAGAGTGGCATGGAGACACAGGCAGAGACTATGGCTGCAGCTGCTACATCATCGAGGACCCTTAGAAGCCTTCGCAGAAAGGATGCTGGCTCCACTAAGACATAGACTTGTGGCTATTTTTTTGATATTTCATATTTATATGGAACATTTGATGTCATGGATTTCATATTCCATGAGTTTTGTATACATTTAACTATATTTATATATCTAAGTATGCTATTTCCTTCAACAACTCAACTACAATTTGTGTACTTTATATTTATGTGATCGTTGTATACTTGTGTATGTGATCAAATTTGCTTCTATTTAATGATGTTATTGTGTCTTTAAGGTTTATTCAATAAAGGGTGCTTGAAACAAGTTTTAAATACTTAAAAATCTCTAAATTTCTAGGGATTTTTCAACTTTTTTCATTTTGTCGAGTCTGCGTCGAGTCCCGAGTCGCGAGTCGAGTCACCCTAACCGAGTCTGAGCTGAGTTCGAGTCTAGTTACTATGCTTGGTACACTCTTTTTCAGACTTTCCAATCTCTTATCAGCGATGATTTTTGTCCTCAAATGGGAGAAATGATAATTCGGAGTGATTTGAATCAGTATTTGGATAGTGTTCAAGCTCTTTCCAGTGGCTATCTTTGTACATTCTCTTGTACAAATGTTTGGGGCAGCGAACCTATGCTTGATTTGATTCATTATCTTGAGACTTTTGGAGAGAGTTTTGTGAAAGTTTTCATAAGTCTTCATGATTGTAGCAAAATAAATCAGAGAAGGCATAGTACATTCATGAGGAGTTATAAGGATGTGTTAGTTGCGCTCTTGCTAAGGATTGCTTTCTTCCTTGCAAGAAGATGTGGAAGAGTCACATATGCAGTTGTGACTCTAATTGATGCTTTTGGGAGTTATGCTGATGAGTTTGTTTTTGAGTTGATTAGAAAATTCTTCCTTGTGCCCAGTAATGTGATGGTCATTGGCATTGTTGATATTGACTCCTTAAGAGTCTTTTGGGGATGTGATGTTGCAGGGTCTTGATTCTAATCTTTCCATGTTTCTCAGTTTGAATTTCACGCATGTTAACTCATTGAGGTTGCAAGGAGGGTTAATGTAGTTCTGGTACAATGGCTTTAATTGTGTGATCAGAGTGGTGAAAAATTGACATGGTGGGTCATTTCAAAGATGGACATGGGACCCTGGGATCCTACTTGGCATAGTATGGATCAATCTGTTTCCTTGGAGTGTGGAGGCATTGCTTGAGGACAACAATTTTGGGAAGGGCGGACTGTGATGTCCCCATTTTAGCCCTACGCTCTTCAGTGACTGATAGCGTATTTTCGAAGGCCTGTAGGCTAGTCAGAAGTGGAAATTAGGGTTTCCTATTTTATAGGAGGTTTCAGTTGAGCTTTTGATGGCTTGAATGCAAGAGTTTGTCTTTGGGATTTTTGGAGCTTTCTGGGTTTTTGGAGAGCTTAAGGGTGTGGTAACATGCATTTGATGAAAATGGCATTCATTTATATCTGGTACTTTGCATGCAGGAAAAAATTTTGGGTATTTCTAGGTTTTCAGAGATCTCCAGAGGGGTGTAACATGAATCTGATTTTATTAACCTTTCCAGACACTTACTATTTTTAGTAAGTCATGACAGCTGCCCGGTTTGTGTTCAAATGAAGTTTGGGAACACTTACTATTTATAGCAATTTGTTATTTTTGGTAAGTTCTATTTATGGCAATGTTATTCTAGCAACAGCTCAACTATTTTAGTCCACCATTCTATTTTTGGCAGTAAGGTAGTTCTATTTGGGCATTGGCTTCTCCAACTTTCTTGGGCTCAAAAAGGAAACATTATAATTTAAGTCATAATATATTTTATTGTGACATTTGGCCCACTATGCCTAGGCATATAACTTTAAGTTGTTTTCAAAAGAGGGGATTATACTTGGATGCCTAAAGTGGAGCAATAAATATATTAAAGCTGAAATATTTGCCAAAGTAAAATGGACGCCTAGGGAAGTGAGCAAAAAAGATAATTTTAAATTATTATTTCAAGTTGGTGTTTGGGCGTCCCTCTTGGGAAGATGAAGTGATTCATAGTTCTTCTTGGAGGTTATAGAGTGATTCAATTTCCAAGAAGAGTCTATTTGTTCATGCCTTGCTCATTCACTCTCATCTTTGGAAATTATGATAACGTTATGCTATTGAATTGAATTCAAAGCCGCTTTGAGGAACGCATACCTACTAACACCCTTACTATGCCATTCTTTGGGCTTGGAACGATAGCTTCCTAGATGGCCATTGAAGACCGTGCTTCACTCACGAGTGCAGATAGAGCTGAAATCTGATTTTATAAACAGATTGTTGTTGTATAATCTGTTTATTTTTGCTGTTGATGTTCATGGTTGAAGCGAACTTCTACTCGTAGCTTCGTCATTGATTTTTATCTGGTTCTAGGTACTGGCTCATGTTGTTTCATTGTATAGGGCGCTCAATTCTGCAAGGTTTCAGATTTTATTTCTAAGAATTGAATTTTATAGAAGAGGTCAACCCATCTTAGAGGCCGTACCACTTTTGTACTGCTGCATTGGGATTCGTGCCAAGTTTCTAGAGCTGTTTTGGCACAATTTGTTGGTTGGAAAATGGACACCTAGGTTTATGGCTTCGTTTGCATGTTGTTTGAGGTCATTCGGAGCTAAATTGAAGAAGTTGTGTCCATTTTGGTGAATCTCTCACTTGCTGGTCTGATTTTTTGTGTTTACTGTTTCTAATCAGATCTGATATAATTATGGTTTATGCTATATTTTTTGTTCTATAGCATATTGTATCCCCGTTGAATAAGTGGTAGAACTTTATGGTCGGTTATCCACCTACTCTTTGTATTTCCAGCATTTACTTTCATTCACGGTCGGCTAGCCGCCTAGCAGCCTTGTATTTCATTTCCAGTTTGCTAACGATCTCCGACACCGTATGCTCTCACCTCGCCCACATTGGGATCTTGGTGATCAAAAGGTGAAGGGTTACTATTCTTGTTGGTTATCATTTGGAGCTAACGCTAATCAGTGGTGTGTTGTGTTGATAAAATCAAGAAAAAAATAAGGGGGAATATTATAGCTCATGCATTGAACAATGCATTCAAAAACATAGAGAAGATAGATTAGGTGAACCAAGTACAAGAAAAAGCAAAAGTCATTCAAAAGTTTATTTGCAACCACCACACCTCACTTCCTCTTTCAAGGAAGGAATCCTCAAACTTGTGGAGACTAGATATGCCAATTAGTTCAATTTGTTAAGAGAGGATACTTGAGGTCAAGGAGGCTTTACAATTGATGATGGCTAATCTAGAGTGGGGTAGATGGTCTTATGCAAACACTATTGAGGGAAAAACTTCCAACCAAAAGATCCTTGATGATGACTAGTGGTCCACTATGAAGTAAGAGAATACTGATTTTGCAATTAGGTTATTAATTTATTAATGTTTTAAATTTTTTAACTTGATAATTCATTTTTGTATTAGCATTACCTTTTGTCATTTGAGTATTATAATCTTATTGTTTTTTGGAATTTTTGTTTGCGAATTTGTTTGATCTGTAATCTCACCTATTGTAGATGTCATTAGATATGTTGATACAAACTCTATCATGTTCCTTTCATAAGTGATCGGCAAAGGACTCTTTTTGGGGACAACTATTGGTTTACTTGGGCACTTAAAATAAAGTACCTTTTATTATGTAATAAATTAGTATTAAGTTACTTTTTTTTACTTTTTTTTGGTGGGAAATTATTTTTATTAAGTTACTTTTTATTTTTTATTTTTGGTGGGAAATTAATTTAAGTAAAGGGCCCAAATGTAATGCCTATAAAAGCAAGTCTAACTCCATCATTTTGTATCCGGATTATTGTTTTATGAACTCAGTTTTGAATTGGAGCTTTCAAGGACAAAATCCCCTTGGTGGCATGATCTAGAGGACGAAAATCTTCCTAGATAGCAATCTTGTTTTTGAGGACAAAAAACACTCAACCTTTGGTCAATTGGCTGGGCATAACTTTCATGAGTGAAATTCTGATCAACTTGTGCCAATCTGAGTTAGCATTACAAGACGAATTCCTTGACTTTGGACAGTGCTACACTAGTTAAACATATATCAATAAGTGCTACTAGACAGTCAGGATAATTTATACTTATTTTTGAAATCAGCATCTGGTTTATGCATTACACTGGCTTCTAATTTGTTATTTTTGGATGGTTGTAAATTGAGTTTTTCATCTATTTTAGAATTGCATTTTATACTTCTTGTGTGTCATTACTATTCTGCAAATCTGAAAATAGTAATTTAATTGATGGTCACCTAATAAGCAGTGCCTAAGTCCTCATTCTATGTGAAATGCAATTTACATCCTTACAGGCTTAATTGAAATCTGCAACCTGTTATTGGTTTAAATTTTTGTTAGCTACTTTGTGTTGGACAAAATTGTTGCATTCATTGTTATTATTCTGTTGATTTTTCAAAGCGAATTTACTACCAGAAAATTCTGTTGTTGCTGATAAGCTCAGTTGATTATTATGATTTGCATCCGTGGGTAGGAATTCTCAGGAAAATTCCAGTCTTAGCACAGGCTTGGTTTTCTTTCAGTAAATAATAAATCAAATCAGGTCTCCATAGCTGTTATCCTTTACATCATCATCCAATTTTGCCATCACTACTGCTCGGTCATTTTTATTGTCTTATATTGTGTGGAGCCTGGGGTTATAAATTTCTGTCATTTATAAATCTGAAAATACAAAAAGAAACAGATATGGCTAGCTGGGGTTGTTAAATTAATTATCTTTCAGTAATTCAGTATTTGTTATTGCTTGATATTCTCAAAAAAAGAAGAAAAATCATATAATTCCAAATTAATAAGGGACATTACAAACTCTCCTAGTCTTGGAGAGATTTATGAGCTGTTTGGCAGCATGCTTGGACAAATAAAGCAAGCAATTAATAACAGGGATCTTAATTTGGAATTATATGAGCAAAATCTCAAGCCCATTGTGATGCGGCAGTGAAACATCCATGAACACCCTGCTTCATATGGAAAACTTTGTTCCAAATCCCCAATTGTATGCCACAAGGAGTGGAGAGTGCCTCCTTGTAATGAGGTGGTGAGAAAAAGATTAATGAAGGCCTTTCAAAACATGTTTTCAAATGAAAAGTTAGTTTTACTTCGAACATAGTGGCTTGCCTTTGCTAATGTTTGTGGTCCAACATTCAGCAAACCAAAGGCAAATATAAATAGAGCTACATTAGCTCAATCCGGCCCTATTGAATGATGGCAATGGCATGGCAAGAATACACCAAAGTTGGGGATGCTTGCCATTCGCCTCCATTTACAGTTAATAGTTCATCTACTGCAGAGATAGATTGGTCCACATATAGCTTCATCCACTCTATCAAGAGGAATAGGCTTACCTCTCAATGAGCAGTGAAATTGGTGGTTGAGCATAGTGTCTTGCAACTTCAAGATCAGCAAACTCCTAAGTACTAAAAAACTTCAACTTTACGGTGTGATGTTGATCCCAAAGACACCACACAGATTGACAAGCAAGCACAAAAGGATTTAGTGGGT